>CM046332.1:26942695-27541761 GCA_025403435.1 Artocarpus heterophyllus | reverse complement strand
TCAAAAATTTGATTGCCACATGCACGTTTATTAAATTGTTAATTACTATTAAAATGATTAAAGTGAAGGGAATTATGATTAAAGATTCATAACCAAATTTATGAGTAACGTTAACCTAGCTAATTAATTCTTTTAATAATTATATTAAACTAATTAATTGCGAAAGGAAAATGATACGTTTTATATATTGTTTTTTGTTCCCATCAATGAGTATTACTCGTTCCCAACAAATAATACCCCACCAAATCAAAAGTCAATCAAAAAGGAAAAAAGGTATTTATCAAGTAGATGTCTTGTCTATGGCATCTTGTCTTTTGAGTCGTTACTTAACTTTTTTAAATGTCATTTCTTAAACATTAATCTTACTTATTTTAAAAAAATGCTGAAATAAATTTTTTTTCTTTACATTTTTTAAAACATTTTTAAAAGTTGTTGCGACTTCTGATACATTTAAGTTGAGACATTACTCAATACTTGACTTTAAAACCTTTTTCAAATAGTTTCTTAAAACTTAATAAGAAACATTAACTAAATCAGCTTAAAACTTAACTTTATAATTATAATACATTTCATAAAATATCTTAAAATTTTGAAAACATTTCTTAAAACTTTAAAAACACTATGTCAAATAGTGGTAAACATTTTCTTTCGGCAGTGGAAACATACCGTAATGGTATCCATATCCAATTGTTCACATATGTCTTCTGCAACATCGAGCTCTTCAAACAAGTCTTACTGGTCACCTATAGGACTACCTATAATATGAAAGAACTTTTAATGAGCTTCACTTATTAAGTTCAAACATAATCTCATAAATCATGAAAAAAATGTTTTATAAGCTTTTCTCATAAAAACCTTTATCTTAAAACGTTTTTCATAAATGTTTTTCATTAAACATTTCTGAAACATTTTTCACTAAACATTTCTGAAACGTTTTTTTTAAACGTCCTTCACAAATCTTTCCTTGAAATCATAAAAATGTTTTTCATAAACATCTAATGTAAAATATTTCTCAAAATGTTTTTCATAACATATAAACATTTCATAACAAGAAATATAAGAAAAATCAAAATGCATGATTCCATTTATGCTCAATTATGAACTTTCAATTATGAGTATCTTATGATCATTCTTTATCTTTACTTTCAAATTGTAACCTTCGGTGTTCGTACCAACATCATTTAACATAAGAACATAAACATTATGCTTCCTTTGTGGAAGACTTGAGACTATCGAACATATAGGTCATAACTTTAACTTTTCATATGAACTTACATCAAGGAGGTCATAACTTAACTTTGCTTGTGTAACTCACATCAAGGAGGTTGGAACGACACCTCCTTTTATCTTTATTTACCTTCTTGTTAACTTTAGTGAGCATATCAAATGCTAACATATCATATGTAAACACATTGCAAATCATAACTTTAAAACATTGTGCATTTCACATGCAAACATACTTTAAAAATAATAACTACAATAACATTGCAAACTTTACTTGATCTTTTAAACTTTTTGCATATTAAATACAATATGCTTTAAACATAATAGTTGCAAATACATTGCAAATCTTGATTTAAACTTTAAAACCTTTTACATAACATACTTTAAAAAAATAACTTGCATAACAATTGAAAACACATTTGCAAACAAATATATAACATTTGAACATCATTTTAGTTCATGCTGTAAGTGAGGTTTGAACTTACCTGTCTATAGCTCTAACGTTCACTTCTCATTCCTTTTCCTTTTATTAGTCGGCTTCTATGTCCTGATCATACAACACCCAACTTGTTAGTTAACTTTTTATTATCAATCTACTCAATTGATAACTTAACTTAAACATTAAACATTCATTCCTTTTAACATAACTTGTATACCATTGGTTGACTTTCTTTCACTTTGTTTTGTAACCTACCTGGGTTACCTTTCCCTTTACTTAACTTCATAACCCATCGGTTATCATTCTTTTTACTTAACTCTATAACCCATCGAGTTACCTTTTTCTTTACTTAACTTTGTAATCTACTGGGTTATCTTTCTTTTACTTGAACATCCTTTATTAAATTTCTCATCTCATTAGACAGTTTCGTTACCTAACGAGATATGGAACATTTTTTGTCTGAGAACATTTTGCTAATTCGGAGTGTTCGACTCTGCTTTAGACATTTTCATAAAAATTTCACAAAAAGACCATTTTGCCTTGACGGGTCTTTTAAAAAATTTCAGAACCCATTTTTAAAATAACATACATTTCTTTATGTCTCATAATATTATGGAAAACCAAAATAATGGTTTTCTTTTCAATTAAATATGTTTTGTCAAAACTGTAAAAGTTTTGACCCATAACTTAAAAATCTTTACATTTTTGCCCTTGATGTTCATCTCTTTTCTTTTCTTGGCTAAACTTTAAATCCTTTAAAACTTGACATCTATAATTACTTACTACCTATAGCAGTACAGGAACACCATGTTCCTTGGTGAAAACTCAATTTTTACATAATTTTACAATTTTGGCCCGAAACACAAAAATCTTTACATTTTTGCCCTCAGAACCAAAAACAATCATTTTGTACCAAAACATCTAGTTTTTCACAGGGAATAAAACTTTCCAAAGTTTCATGGTCAAATTCCAAACATTTCATAATGTTTCTATTTCATGAAATTTTAAGCTCAATAATTCGTCTACATTGCAATAACAGTTTTGATGATT
Source organism: Artocarpus heterophyllus (assembly GCA_025403435.1). Classification (NCBI taxonomy): domain Eukaryota; kingdom Viridiplantae; phylum Streptophyta; class Magnoliopsida; order Rosales; family Moraceae; genus Artocarpus; species Artocarpus heterophyllus. The sequence continues at coordinate 27,539,048 of CM046332.1, read as the reverse complement.
TCTATAACTTTCATGTTTTGACTTTCCTTAAATTCTAACGTTACAGTGGACTTTTTGGTTGATTTTTAAATTTGCCAAACTTTTACAAATCTTTGCAATTTAGTCCTTTAGAATTTACAAAACTTTGTTTACAAAAGTTGTTTCTCTCACTGTGTTGGTAGATCCTATGCTATGTTTGGAACATAAATTGGCTTTTATGCCCTCAAAATCCTATTTCTTTGAAAACTACTTAAATTTTACAAAGTTTAACAATTTCCTATTTTTAACCACAAAACCCTTACTTTCTTTCTTTCTTTCACCATCACCATCAATATAGAACATAAATCAATCATGCCATAATGTCCATCTTACATGCCATAGCTCATAACATACATCTAACACTTAGTATGCATAAAAAACATAAACTTTCAAGACTTGAGTTTAGAATTTTACCAAGGTATTTCTAAAGCTTTTACACCTCTTCTTTGGTGCTTATTCTTGGCTTAAATTCCTTAACATAATCATAGCAAAAACTCCCCCAAAAACCCATCCATAACTTGGAAGAAAACCATTAAAATCCTTAGGGAAAAGGTTGGAATTTTTACCTTAAAACCCCTTAACTTCCTTAAGAGCACTTGCTCTTGTTTCTTTGCATGCTTTGGAGGCTTGAATTTCATCAAAATCTTGGGAGAGAATTGTTTGGGGGGGATGGTTTTTGCTAGGGGAAAAATGAGAAAATTTTCATTTTTTTTCAACAAGTCCTTGGCTATTTAAAGACACTATTCTAGGGACTTGTTTGCAAAGGAAAAATTGTCCAAAACATATGGCACATTCTCCACCATTGGAGTGTCCCCCTTTTTTTCTTTTTTTTTTTCCTTTTTTTTTTCTTTTTGGTGACTAACCATGCTTAGTCACCCTTAAACATCATTAAGGGTAAAGGTGGCATTTGATTTGGTCACATCAAGAGGGTGTGGTGGCAATTTCCTATCCATTTGGGTGTCCTATGGTAGGTCCTACATTTTTACATATTCAAAATTTATACTGACAGTATTTTTCCTATACTGCTGGTATTCTTTTCCATACAATTCATGGGGTTCGACAACCTTTCATACTCATTTACATCCACTACATAATGTAATCTCTATACTGCTTTAACTTTAAACAGTCTAATTTTTATACTGCTTAACCTTAGACGGTCCAATTCCTACACTGCATCATTCAATACTATATATTTTTATATTATTAAATAGTATTTTTCTTAAACTGTATTCTTGTCTTAACATTTGTTGCAATATGTTTTGCAACAATTAAGCTTTCCAGCTTATTTCCATATCATTCCTTCTTTATTTAAGACTACGCATCTTTTTACACTTAAAAAATCCTGTTTTTTGCTTTTATAAACTTTATCATAAAAATTGGATCAAACATTAATCATTGTGACACATATTTTTGCTTAACATAATCTTTAAGTTATTGCATTTTTAATGTACTAGAAATGCTTGGGTGTCACATTGTCAATAATCCTTAGTTCTAATCAAAATCATTTTATTGTGAAGTCCACGTTACCCTTACACTACTTAGTTATTTTTTCTCTTACTTTTACCTAGCAAGAACTTGTAATTAACTCGTTTCTTTTAATTTCACATTATTTTTCCTTGAAGATCAAAGACACAAGGAATACTATAGTTTAGTACAAGTAATTATTGTTAGGATAATACTTAACCAATGGCTGTAAGATATTGACACTTGTGTGGGTGGCTAAGATAAAGAAAGAATTGCGGAAAGTGTATTAGAGAATGAAAGTGCTGTCGTTTTGTATCTAGAAAAGTCAATCAGTGGAAATGGGGTTGCCTCTGCTCTACGCGTTTTTTCTTCCTAAATGCTGCCTTTTTATTTATATGTCATATATTGTTTTTCTCTGGCTGGAACAATGCTACATTCTCTACTTTTTCTGAGAACTTTTTCAGATTGTAAAGACGACAGGAGATGGGTTCTCTTGTTGTTTACCCTTTGGCAAGTGAGTTCAAATTATAATATAAAGTAAAATTATGTTACAGTTTAAATTTACAAGCTTAAAATCATAAATAGTATAAAACTTTCACATATTATAATATAAAGTAAAATTATATTACAGTTAAAATTCCTACATGTTACAGTTTTTATATTAAAACTCAAAACTTTGAGCTTGTTTCTCAAACACCTTATACGTAAGGAAATCGTAAAACACAACATGATATTTATTCGACATAGCCAAATCATTATAGAGGTGTAACATAAAAAAAAAAAATTAGTAATCCAGACCAATATTATAGCTCTATAATGATCATGTTGTGTTGAATAAGTATTATGTTATATTTTTTACTTTTGTATGTTACGGAAGAGTACACCTTTATATAGAAGATGGAGTGGAGAGCATGAAATGGCAAGCTAAATTGCAATATTATGTAAAACAAAGGTTGTACTTTAAGCACAAAACACAATTTTATTGGCTTGAAGTAATAGAATTAATAAGAAGTTATTGGTTATGTAAGAAATGAGTTGGTACTTTCAAAAAATACATATAAAGCCAAGTGTTTCTTGTTGATTTTCATACATTGCATTTCGAGGTTATCAAAACATCATACTGTATATTTTGTATTGTATCAAAACTTGAATTTGTCTCGCATCGCTCAAGTACTAAGCTATTATGTAGTATGTTTGGTAATTTCAATTTCAACTAAAACTTTTTATTGCTACAGTGTAAAGCAATCATATATTATATTAAAAAAAATAAGCTATAATGTAAAGCTCTCACATGCTTTAATGTTTTTAACAACGTTAGTTCTAACAAAAATTGGCTATCTTTTTTCTTAAGCTAGCTTTTAGGGATAAGTCAAGTCAAAACAAAAAAGAGAAAGAAAATAACTTTTGGGCATAAGTTCTACCCAAAGCCCATTTTATTATGATTTCATAAGTCATAGCTATTTCCATGACATGCTACGCATAAAAAAAAGTGTTAAAAGTTAAACTTGTCTCACATCGCTAAAATATGAACTATTGTAGTGTTCACAATATGGTTTTTGGAGCTCAGTTTTATACAATGCTATTTTGTCAGAAAGAACCAATAAAGTTTGCTGCCCAATCTTGGCAACATGAAAGAACCCAATGATCAAATCAAAAGTAGAAGTAACCCCTAGCCAACCAAAGCCCATCTTATCAGAATTAAAGAAAACAATAAGCTTATTACCCAATCTTGGCAATATGAAACAACCCAAGATCAAATCAGAACATTAACATTGGCATGCCTCCACAAACTAGATATACTAGAAGAACCTCAAACCAACCATGTTAAATAGGAGCTGCATACAAAAATCATTTTTATCCATATCTTCTGATTCCAATGTAGTAACCAAGTGAAAAACAAGGAGATTTTCAATCAACTCAACAAGATCATATTCTAAATTGCTTATCATTGTATCCATATCTTCTGATTCTAATTAGCAACCAAGTGGAAATAAGGAGACTTTCAATCAACTCAAGAAGATCGACCAAATACTAAAATTCTAAAAGCACCAACAACTCAATTTGCAAAAAAAGGAAAATGAGGAAGAAGCTGAGGCCGTGAAAAGTACCTGATCTAAGGCGCGGATCAAAGATGGCGAGGTCAACGGCACTTGGATTAGATGGTTGGGAAGAAATGGAGAACAAAATAGGCTCTTGCTTTTGATGGTTGTGGCGGCTGAGTCTCAAGACGAAAGGATTGACTGCGTACAGTACTAAACTATGTTTGTTGGCCCAATGTTTGTCAAGTCCTTCTGTCCTTTTGTCTTTGCATCAGTCAGAAAAGCATATTAACGAGTAAAAAAAATCCATCACTGTGAAATCTTGCCCCTTATCAAGTAAAGCAAATAAATAAATGATAATGAATGATATTTTAATTAACTCGGTGTTTTAATTAAAACAACTTGAGAACATAGAGTCAAATCTTTATTTATGGCCCTTATTATTTGCCTCCTATTCCAAATCACCCCTCTTTTCCACATTATCTTAAATTGAATGTTTTGTTTTCTTTTCTTTTGGCTCTCAAAATTCTGAGAAACTTAAAACAAGTGAAGGAAGGCTAAATGAACAGGTCAAAGAATTATAGACTAATATCACTGAGGGTTAACGGGGCAAATAAAGGAAAAAAGAAAACGGGTTAACTGTAAACGGGAATTATTAAAAAAATGATGGGTCTCAAGGTTAGTGGGAGCATTGCCATTCAACAACGCCCTTTTTTTTTCCAATTGTTTCTCCAGTGATTTTTTTGCTTCTTCTCTCTTTTTTTCCAACTTTAGTACTCTTCATCGGTTGTCCTCTTCGTCATCTGTTCTCAATGTACATGCATTTATTATGACTAATGCTAGGCATATCAACTACAATCTCTAACTTTTATTTTCACTCTTGATTAGTTGGCATCAATTTCATTAGCAGATACAACCTATTAATGTGGTAATTTCTTAACGCTTACCAAAAAAAATAACAATTTATAAGTTAGTAGACAAATTGGGATTAGAATTTATATTCATAGTATTTTTTAAATATTATATATACATAAATACATACATGCATGCATAATATATATATATATATATAAATATATACACACATAAATTATAGGCCTCCTCTAGCATCCTTACTTCCAGAGGGCACATACACTACGCGGCCAAATTATTATTATTATTATTATTATTATTATTTTATTTTATTTTTATTTTTTAGGGTTATGTGGCCTTAGTTTTGAAATGATCAATGTACTTAAAAGAGTGTTTGACAAACTCAATTTTAACTTATCAATCTCAACTTAAATAGTGTAAAACTCTCACATATTATAGTACAAAGTAAAAGTGTGACATTGTATAAACTCTCACATGCTATAGTATTTTCAATTCTAACTTTTAGTTCCAACTCACTTCTCAAACACCTTATTAATTATTTTTAAAGCTCCTATTGTAATCTTTAAATCTAATGTGTTTTTGATAAAGTTTACGTAACACTTATCGTATTTACTTCTGAAAATAGAATTAATGGGCACACCTGTGCAATCAACATTGAAGTAATAATAGAAAACAATTATAGGGCATATCCAACTAACTTTTACCAGAGTGTTTTCTCTCATAAAATTTGAGTTAAAAAAATTTAAATTAAAAGTTGGTTGGAACTACACTTTATTTATAGTTTTAGCTGCGTTCTTAGACACTCTATTTATTAGTATAATTAATCATGTCATTACTAGTTAATGAAATAATTTAAATGGTCTGGGCTAGTCATATTAGTAGTAGTAATGAAATATGTAAACGCCTAGAACATGAATTATATTTAGTTTAAAAAATATAGCATACTCACAACTATTTTTTTAAGCTACGTGAGATATTTTTCTTGTACGAAATTCCTGAAATATTCGCATGAGCCAAAAGGTTGAAATAATAATGGTAATGATAAACAGATCAATTGCGTGATGCCAAAGTAACAAGTACAACCTGAGCATCTTCATGGAACATACATATGACACTCAATTCTGGCATCCAACTATATAACACACAAAACATTCAGAAGCCCAGCAAAATAGGAGGGCAAAGGGCCAACATTCATAGGCCCGTTATTCCTATATTGTGAGATATCAATGGCTAAACATTATCTTACCTGATAAACGAAGGCAACAACTCTAATCTTAATTTTATATATATATATATATATATATATCAATTTATAAATAGTTATGTTTTTATTAATAAATATTTAAAAAATTGTTATAATAGTTTAAAAATGCTGAAAAAAAAAGTATAACAAAATAATAAATAAGTTTGGCACCTATCTAATCATTAAATAGCACAAGTCAGACAACGATAGCTTCCCTTGATCCAAATGGTCGTGCTCTGGCGACTGATCAAAATCTACTAAATATACACCCATCGGCAAAAGGCCGTCTGTACCTTGTCAGGCAGTTGATAAGATATTCCGCTTCAAGTAGATTGCACTTCTTTGTCGGCTCTGACAATATTAACGTCCCAAAATACATATACACATCAGAAGAATAAATAAATTATGCGGTCATCTTATTATTGGTCTTGTTTTTTATTAGACGAGAAAATTCGTTTGTGCACCACTGCCTTCTTATTTTTCTGGTTAATTATTTTGTTCCTCTTAATTTGATATTTAAAGTGAGAAAGGAATCATAAAATATTATGGTGTTGAAAGACGGGGTGTAAACATTACGGTGTTTTTTATGATTCCAAAAAAGAAAAAAAAATTCATTTTTTTTCACAAGTATTTAGGCCTCCCTTAAATTGTTCACATTTTGCAATACGAGCTTTTTTTCCCTTTGTTTTTGCAATAATCAACTCTAAGTTCTCCTTAGTCATCAATAATAATAACAATAAGCTATTCTATCTCTCCTTTTTTTTAATTTTCTAAAAGGGTTTATGCTTTCCATATTCATTTTAAGGATGGGGAGATGAGTTAAGTGGAAGCTCAAAAGCGAAAATTTTGTCATGTATGGACCATGGTATAGTCATGTTCTATATACATTATGAAAATTTATCATTTTCTTCCACATTTGTAATCTTTTTTTCCAATGTGCTGCTTTTATCAAGGGGTTTCGTCTTGTTGTTTTTCTAATTGTTTTAGGGAAATTTGGAAAATTCTAGAGATATTTAACAGTGAAGTGGGTATCAATGTAATTAGTCAGTCAAAAGGGTGTTACACAAATATTGTTAAGGGTGTTTGTGCTTTTGTGTGTAGAGAGAGTGAGAGAGAGACTGACTGTTAAGAGTATAAAATTTTGACTAATAAAGAATAGTTGTCTAAATCGTATTAAACACAGAACTTCCCTAGAGCAAATTCCTGAAACATAATATCTCGCCAAAATTAGGAAATACTTTATAACAGCATTAATCTCTTTAGAGAGAGGAAAAGATTCCATGATCTGATCATCATGCAAAATAAACTCAGACAAATTCCCTCTGTAGTATGATCTTTGATACCAAATACTAATATAACAAGAATAAATTACTAAAACACCACAAAAAAAAAAGATGGCAGAGTTGAGGCGGAGAACTATCGCGTCGTCGGCGACGGCAACACCTCAAACTGCAGGAGAAAGGCAGTCCACAACGGTGCTAGGGTTTAGCAAAGGTAAAAACACATGCCTCCCCATATAGATCAAAGCAAGGTTGAGGAGAGAACAAAGTGTAACACCCTCCAAATTTTCATGTAACGGAAAAATAACGATGTTAAGTAATTTCTTTATTTATATGTGTTATGATATTACTAACTATTTTATGTTAAGTATTATGATAGGTGACGGCCACGTGGAATTGATGTGCTCAAAGTATTCATGTCATTTTCATTGTATGTTTAATAATAATTTTGTAATGAATTAATGTTTCGTTAAACTTTAGAGGGTAAGGCAGTTCGGCGGGCCGAATTGTCCCTCACGAAACGGTGGGCCAATGGAATTACATTGGCAGGCCGAAACCCCATGGCTTCGGCAGGCCGAAGTGAATCATCGGCAGGTCGAAGACAGCTGATGAGCAGTTAGCAAAAATCACCCAAATTTGTGACAATGATGATTATGTGATTGGATATAATTGGATGATTATATTTTGATTGATTGGCATATTTTTGGTTTGATTCCGTATTTTAGGAAACAGAATGCTTGTTTTTTAGGTTGATTGGATTAATTAATATGGTTTCCTATTTTTGAAAGTTGAGATATGGTAAGTGGGAAGCAAAATTTTGACTCTCCCTAATTCCCCTCCATTCCTATGTGATATTTGCCTTTAATTAGTCAGAATTTCTGTTAAAAAAAAAAAAAGATAAGCTTCCTCTTGTACGTCATTCTCATTTTTTACAATAATATATCTCTCTCTCATAAATATTCTCTCAGACTTTTCTTCCTTCTCCATGTCCTCCTTTTCTTTTTTCTCTTTAATTTCGGTTGCAAAATATTTGAAAGATATATTGAAATTTCGTTGGGGTTAATTCAAGGAGGCTTGAGAAGAAATTTTTTTGAGGTAAGAGACTCTTCTCCTTAATTCTGAAATTTTAAACACCTTGTAATCCGACTGCTATATCTTTCTCTACAAAATTCCTTTGCCTTGAATTTTTAATATGTTATTCATGCATGTGTTATGTGCTAATCCTCAAAATTTCACCTTAATTAAATTTTTCTACGCTGAGATATGAATTTTCTTCTCTCTGCCACTCACTGCTAATTAATGCTGATTGGTAACGTTGTACTGTCTCTATGTTCCGACCCCCATAACTTCGTCTAGGAATTTCCATTTGCTTAAAATTTTTAGTATGTTATTTGTGTATGAGCTATGTGTTGTATCTCAAAATTTCACCCCATTTGGACTTTTCTACGTTGAGTTATGAATTTTCCTTTCTTTGCACTCACAGAAAATTATTGTTGAATGGTTATGTTGCACGAAAATGTAGTTTTTGTTTATAGGGCATATATGCTTTAATTTTTACAAAATTTGGCAAAAATGTTCATGGGTATATTAAGTGTTGATCTGGAAAGTCTCATGGTGAAATGATAAAAATTTTATGCGTTATTGAATTTTCATGAGATTAGGTTCAGTGATTGTTCTATCAGTGAATTGTTGGAATTTTTGTCGTGTGATGTTTTTATATGAACAAATGATTTTATTTGTTGATGGGAATTTTTGTGGTACTGTATTTAGATGATAAGAGGTTGTCATAAAAATTTTGGAGGCTAAGTAATATTATTTTAATTGTTTGAAAGTGTTTTCCAAAGAATACTCACTGCCTATCAAACCTGAAGTTAGTTTTACTATTGATTTCAAATGTGTATTTTGACCTACTCCAATTTTTGTTAAAGCTAATTTTTGGATATGTTAGAGTTCTATATGACTATTATCTGTGTTAATTTTTGTAAATTTTTCTATGACATCAAAATGTGATAAGTGGACCTGAGTTTAGAGTTGTTCACTGCCTAACTATTGCTGGCAGATTTTGTGTCATGAAATATGTGAATTATTTTCAATACTAAATGGAATTTTTATAACCAAAGAAAAAATCAAGGTAATATGTTTATATGTTAACTTTGTCCCTGCCAAGTTTGGAGCTTGAATTATGTGTGAATGTTGAGTTATTGAGCTTTGAATTCATGGAGGTCAGGAAGCATTTATGTTGATAGTTTTGTTTTAATGTTTTATGGTTAATGAAACATATTATGAATTAATGTTTTTGAGAGATGACTATATGTGGGATGTAATATGGAAATTTGAGATATGTTATGTGGTGTTGAATGATTTCATGGTTTCATAAAAACAAATGTTAATTGTTTTCTTTTAAATGAATGTATGACATGAGCACACTAAGGAGCGAGCACATCGAGACCGCGACGACGTCACCTACAAATTTAGGTTAAGTAAACTATACATGTAAGTACATTCTCACCTATAACATGATATTGTTGTAAAAGTTTGAAATTATGTTCATGATGATAACTATGATGATTCAATGATTATTTTAATTTTATGATACTTATGAAAGATTTGATGTTCAAAAGTTATGCATGTTTGGTGTTGACGTATTTCAAAGTATAAAAGTAAATATATATATGTGACGACCCGCCTTTTCGGGCAGTCACTTTACTTTCATAAACATAGTTTCATAAACAGTAATCTTACTTACTTAGTAAGAAAATACTGTAATAAAATTTTTTTTTCTTTCCTTCAACGTTCTTTAAAACTGATGCGACCTCTGTCGCATTCAAGTGGAGACATCGCTCAACACTTGACCTTAAAATCATTTCAATTCGTTTCTCAATACTTAATAAGAAACACTTATTAAATCATAGTTTAAAACTTCACTTTATAATTACATAAAACAGTTTATAAACTGTATCTTAAAACTTTGAACACAATTCTTAAAACTCTGGTTTCTTTAAACTTTGAAAACACAACATTAAACAATGGAAAACATTTTCTTTGCATAGCGGAAGCAAACAGTGATGGTATCCCTACCCAAATCTCGCATCTGTCCTCCGCAGCACCCAGCTCTTCTAACGGGTCCCATTGGTCACCCATAAGTTACCTACAGCATGAAAAACTTTTAATGAGCTTTCGCTCAGCAAGTTCAAACATAATCTCACAAAGCATTTTAAACATGCTTTAAAACTTTTCTCATGAAAACCTTTCTCTTGAAACGTTCTTCATGAACGTTTTCCATAAACATTTATGAAATATTTTTCATAAACGTTTTCCTTAAATATTTCTAAAAAACGTTCTTCATAAACGTCTTTCATAGAACATTTCTGAAAACATTTTTCATAAAACATTTCTGAAACGTTTTGCATAAACGTTTTTCGTAAAACATTTCTTCAACGTTTTTTTTTTCTTAAAACGTCATTCGTAAACCTTTTCTTGCAACATGAAATGTTTTTCATAAACATTTAATGTAAAACCTTTCTCTTAAAACATTTCTTGAACGTTTATCTTAAAACGTCGTTCATAAACCGTTTCTTGAAAACATGAAAATGTTTTTCATAAACATTTATCGTAAACATTTTTCAGAATGTTTTCCATAAACATAACATATAAACATTTCATAAAAAAAAGCATTCAAGTAACCTCAGAATGCATAACTCCATTTATGCTCAATTATTAACTTCAATTATGAGCATTTTATGAACATTCTATAAACTTAAATATTCATTTCTTTCTCAATCTTTATTCTTGTTCCTTAACTTTCTTTATCTTGTAACCTTCATTTCCTTACTTTACTTTAGTGTTCGTACCAACTCATTAATCATGAGATCATATACATGATGCTTCCCTTGCGGAAGACTTGAGACCATCAAACATTGAGGTCTTGTACCTCACCTTTAGGAGGTTAAACTTTAATTTCACTTTCATTACCTCATAACAAAGAGGCTGGTACGACACTTTCTTTTTATCTTAACGTTACCTTCTTATTAACTTTAGTGAGCATTTCAAATGCAATCACATCATATGCAATACACTTGCAATTCATAGCTTATACTATAAAACCAATTGCATAATAAATGCAACTCATTGCATAACAAATGCAACATAAAATGTAAACACATTTTGCAAATCATAACTTGCATTCTAACACTCATTGCATAACAAATGCAACATATTGCTTAATAAATACATCATAAAATGCAAACACATTTTGCAAACTATAACTTTTATTCTAAAACTTATTGCACAATAAATGCAACTTATTGCATAGCAAATGCAACATTAAACCTTTAACTTAAACTATAAAACATTATGCATTGTCATAATGCAAAACATACTTTCAATACTTTGAAAATCATAACTTAAACTTTTAAATAACATTATGCATATCAATATGCAAATAAACCTTTAACATAACGATTGCAATTTCATTGCAATTCTTTTTCTTGAACTTTAAAACTTCTTGCATAATAAATGCAAACATACTTTAAAAACAACTTGCTTAACAATTGCAAACACATTTGCAAATCATATAAATAAACATTTAAAAATCATTTACTTCATGCTGTAGGTGAGGTTTGAAACTTACCCAAACTATGCTCTAGCGTTCTCTATTCCGTTCCTTTTCCTTGCATTAGTCGGCCTCTGTGTCCTGATCAAACGACAGCCGACTCATTAATTAACTTTCTTTATTATCAATCCACTCGATTGATAATAAAACGTAAACATTAATCATTTATTCCTTTTTTCATAACTTGGTATACTATCGGTCTACCGTTCTGTTACTCAACCTTATAAACTGTCAGTTTACATTTCCTTCAATTAGCCTTGTAACCCACCGGGGTTACTTTTCCTTTTAACTTTGTAACCCAACGGTTACCTCTCGTTTACTTAAAACATATCTTATGAAATCTCTGATCTCATATGACCGTTACGTTACTTAACATATCACGGAACATTTTCCATCTAATAACATTATGCTAAATCGGAGTGTTCGACTCCGTTCTAGCCGTTTCCTTAAAAATGACGATTTTACCCTTAACGGGTTTTTCGTCACCTTATAACGTTATAAAACCTATTCTTACATAAAACAGTGTAACAATCACTGATCATGCATTTCATAAATTTCTATGAAAGCATCTAAAACAGTTTATACTGTATGCGAGATTCCTACTTACTTGAACTCCAAGCTAAGCAGATCCAGTTGTATCTCGCTGCATCTACAGTATGTGAAGCATCCTCTGCAGTGCTCCTCGAGCTACCATAAATGGCTAGGAATGCTTCCTGGAGATCATTCATTCTTGAAACTGTCATTCTGAACTCCGATACTGCTGCTTGAATCGCCTCGATCCGCGTGCAATCGGTACCGGATGATTTTTATCGGAGTGGAATTAGCTCGAACGGAGGTCACCATTGCGTTCAGAGCGTCGAAACGAGTCGGGAGGCGGTCTCGGATCTTCGATCGGAGGTCCGGATCACAAAATCCCATTTTGCCCTTTGACCGGCCGTTGACCGGCGTTGACCGCCGTTGACCGCAGTTGACCGGCCGTTGACCGGCGGCGGTTGGCTCGTTGAGGGCTGAGCTCGAGCCTACCCCCCCTAATTCGACCCTCCTGAGTCGATTGGTGGGGTCAATTTCACCCAATTCGGCCTCCAACATAGCAAATCGAAGACGGAATTCTCGGCGGAAACCGGCGGCTCCGATTTCGGTCCTCCGGCGACGGTACCGTGAAATTGAGGTGGGGGAATTGTTCCCCGACCTCCTCTGAGTATTTCCCCTACGGTGGGGCAGCTCAACACCGCGTGGAACGGCGGCCCCACCTAGCTCCACGGCGGTGCACGACGGAGACGCCGTTCTCCGTCCTCCGGCCATCATTTCGTGCAATTGAGAGTTGCTTCACGCTCTTCTCAACCATCTGAACATTTTCCCCCTTTCAATTTGGGGCGAGGCAGCCAGGAACGGTGGCTACGAAGGCTTCCGCGGCGGCGCTCGACGGCGGAGGTGGAACTCCGACCAACCGCGGCTGTGGCGTTGAAATTAGGCGAGGGGTTTCACTCCCCGTCGCCGTCTGAGTCGAACGGTGGCGGCGGTGTACCTCACCGCCGCCATTATCGGCGGTTCTCGAGGGGCGGCGACACGGCGGAGATGGGCAGCTCCGGCGAAGCCTTTTCCAGCCAAAATTGAGCTGGAAAATTGGTACCATCTTGTTCCTCTCCTCACACTGAGTCCATAGACACCAAAATCACGTCGATTGGTGGTCGGACGGCCGAGAAACGACGTCGGGAAAAAATGGGTTTCGCCGCCACTTTGGGCGGCGCGTGGGCCCTCCTCTGGTGGCTATTTGGGTGGCACGACACCTCGTTGGACTCAGCTCAACGAGAGCTTCCCACTGGTATGGGAGGTGTCGAAAAATAACGCCGGAATCTCAAACGAGATTTGAGGAAAGAGGAGAGAAATTCTAGAGAGAGAAAATCTAGAGAGAGAAAGTCGAGTTTGCTTTGGAATTTCTGATTTTTTTCTTCTCTTTTTTTTTTCTTTCTTTTATAAAAAAAGTATAAGATAAAATTGTGGTCCACACAATTCAATTCTTATACTGCGTTGCTCTAACACTGTATAATTTTCCATCGTATTATACAGTATTTTCCTTTAATTGTACTTTGTCTCAATATAATCTTTAATTTAATGCATTTTTAATGCATTAAAAATCTCAGGTGTTACAATATACGTATCACTTAAATAAGTGTTGCATACCCATGTTTATGTTATGTTATGATGTCATGTTTGGTTTAGGATTAGCTACCCTTCTCCTTTCATGACGGCGTGCCTACAATGATGATTATGATGCAACACTTGGGCCCTTAAGATAAAATGAACAAAGTTTTAATATGGATAATATGATGAAAGATATGTTCCTTATGAAATTGTGCATGGTGCACTATTATGAAAATGCATATGATGATGATGTTCATAAAATGTTTTTACTTGTGAGATATGAAATGTACTTACTAAGCTTTAGCTTATTTTAGTTTTATATCATGTTGCAAATAAGGGTAAGAAGATAATGGATTAGGTGGAGGGCAAGGGAAGGCGTGTGAGCTATGCAAGATGGATTGAAAACGGAAGACGCCAAGAAAGAAGTTTTTAAAACTTATGAACTATGTTTTATATTTTTATTTCTTTTTGAGTATATTGTTTCCGCACCTTGAAGTATTGGAACTTGTTTAAAAAATATATTATTTATTTTTGATAGTCGATCGGCCTACTGACCATTACTAGTCGGACTGTCGATTGGCCTGTATCGGCCTGTCGATTTTATTGAATTTGAAACCTTGTTATGCAAAGACTCGGGCGGCCTACCGATGGTTGAACATCAGTCTGCCGATCGAGTTCGGCCTGTCGAAGTCTCAAGTTCGACTTGCCGAAGTCTCAAGTTCGGTACGTAGATTTTAAAGATGTTTTAAAAAGTTAATTTAATTTACAATGGTATTGGCAAACTATTTAAAGGATGTTTATGATTAAGTAATTTATATATATTAAAAAATGTATGCATGGATCCTCGGTATGTTTTCCAAATAAAGTTTCAATCATATAGTTTATCTGAAACTTAAAAGTATTAAGGAACGAATGTAACGACATATGTGGCGTCCGTAAGGAGGCGTTACGCAAAGATATATAGATGGCCCACTACTTGTGAACCGTCGGATTTGTTTCCTGGCCTGCCTTGTGGGGCACGTTCGTGCGGAAGGGTGCAGAAGATAATACTTTTTTTTGAACAAGAGATGCTTTGGCCACTTTTAAGTTTCTGCTGATCATTTTCTTCAATGTTAATTAGTGCACTTAATCAAAAACATTATTGTATACAATAAATTATTAGTATTGATAAGATTCTAACTTTTATTGTTGATCTTCTTTTTATACCAATTTATTTAACACCTTTTTTTATGGATAAATGCAGCATGTTGATAATATGTCTACATTTCGAGGTTATTAAAAAACCTTACCTTTGTATTTTGAAACGTATTACATTTATGCTTTCATATTTTGAATTTTATGCAAAAATTTTTGCTTTTATAGGTTACCGGAAATATTGACCAACAAAAAAAAAAGACCTAATTCCCTTGAAGAATAAATAAAAAATGATATGAAAATAATAAAAACTAAAACTGAAAATTCCAAAATGTAAAGGACATTTAGGTTTTTCCAAACATGATTCAAATGATCATATACAAATCCTTAGGCTGCTTCATAGATTCTGACACTTTAATTTTAAAATATTTAAAAAAACTTCAGCAAAGCTAGTGTTGGCAACATTTCTTCATGTGACGCGCGCCTTATTTAATCACACTGCTAATATGTAATCAAGCTAAATGGCATCGTTTTCAAAAAAAATATAATTGTTTAATCCAAGATATTGGGTAAATTTAAACTTTTTGGAAAACCTTGAAATTTTTCAAAAGAACCACATGACTATACTTATAAAAGAGGAGTGGCGGTAAATATTTACAATAATTTACATTTCAAAATAAAACACCACCCGAACTGTATTTATAACAATCCCATAGTAATTACAAGTACCAAAATACAAAGTTTAAACAAAAAAGTGCCCATGTAAGGTCAGCAGTATCCATATACGTAGAGTCATGAGAACAAAGAGCATGCCAGTCAATCTTTAAATCAACACTACTGAGATGTACCCTTATCTGCATCACAAGATGAAAATGAGCTAATGCCTAGTAAGTAGAAAATATGCAATTCAATGTATTAGCATCATGTATGGGCTCATAACATTTCCATCGTACATATCATATCATAGAAGCACTTAATGCGCGCATAGTTATGTACACCATGAGTTCGCCCACTTAGCCTATTGCAAGCATGCAAGCAAACTAATGAACCTTCACTGATCAATAATACCCTAGGCTATCCCATGAGACACTGCAATTCCTCGATCATAGGAAAATCGCAAAGAGGTCCGAAAAATGGTCTCTGGTACTCCTATGAAACCACTTGAGTCTCAGGTTATCCCATAGAACTTAATTAAGGCCACTTGCAAGCTAACTACACAGCGTACATACAAACAATCTCTTTCTCACAGTACAATGATTTTCTTCTAAAAAACTATGCATGTGCCTTTTATGTCATGAATGCAAATGATGTAGTAAATCATATATATTACAACAATAATCTTATGATGCAGTTGAAATGAATATAATGTAGTAAATCATATATATTACAACAACAATCTTGTGATGCAGTTGAAATGAATTTCTACTTACCTCATGTCGAAACAAATAGTAAATAGTGGAAGTCGTCGGTGTCCTCGTCAAACTAAATGTGCTAGTAAGCCTAATATTAATCATAGTTGATACATAAGTAAATTTCTACTCAATGTTTGCAATTAGAAACTAGACTTGAACAAAGTATAATTATATGTAAACACAGCACATGAAACTATGCTCTACAAATAGCTCTAATAAGAAAATATACCTATTATCAAAACTTCTGTTATTAACAATTAAAGTTTGATGTTACTATATGCACTTAATTTCCTCATTACATCAAACCAATTGCAGACACGAACTTACTTATATGCCAATGTAAAAAAAATGATAAAAAAATAATGATAATAATCATAAGGTCGTTGCAAGAGCATATAACACCACTTTCACTGTATTAATATTTATATCAGGTACCTTACATTTTATACATAAGCCTACAAATCATATGAATGATTAAAATGAAACCAACTACAAGAATCAACAAACAAGCCGACTTTTTCATAGATAGCAAAACCCCACTTTTATTGTGTGTGTGTGTATCATAAAATTCATTTCTCAAGATATTGATAAACATATATATAATTTGTAAATTAATCACTATATTAGTTTAAATGGGAAAATAAAATAAATCATATACATGACATAACATATAGAGCATAAGAATTGACATAGAAACTTAAAATCAATACAAGCGCACTAAAGATATATGTAGAACAAATTGAAAGAGAGTTTACATTAGGAGATTACACGATTATGAAAAAAGAATAGTTGAAAACAGAATTGGGGTTAAAGCATAGACTTAATGGAAATATTCTTTCATCTATACATAACTAATCAAAAGAAACAAATTAATAAAACAAATCATTACATAAGCACTTTTTATGTACTCTACACGTATATAATAAACAAGCTCATTTATTGAGAAGAAACTAACACCAGATACAATTATGATTTACACTAACTAAGATTCCTCAATATTCCCACCATGTGCAAACATCTTTATTAAGCTCATTTATTGAGAAGAAACCAACACTTAGAAGTTAAATATATATAAAGGTAGCATCAACGGGAATTGATAAAGACAAAGATAAATGTATTTTCATATGCATAAGTGCATACCTTGCAAGCTTTGAATATCACGAAGAAAGGAAAAGTTGGGTGATTTGTGAGTGCTCAAGGACTAGAGAATATTGGCAGATAAAGAACAATTGTCAGTAATAAATTAATCAAGTAGAAGATTTCTATAGGATAAATAGATGAGAAGCTAAATAACTGATCTTGACCTTTGACCTATCTTGATTATTCTTATTATTTCTTTCTTTTTTTATTGATATATTTAATAAACAAAGTATATAAATGAAAATAATATAAATAAGTAAAAGATATTAAAGACTTCTCAACTTAGTATACTTCAAAGAGAACATACAATCCAAATAATGCTTAAAGAATTTACTAAAATATCACATCATCATCATCATCATCATCATCATCATTATTTAGGCTAGCACATCGAGTTTTTTGGTAGAGAAAACCAAGCCTTCTCATGGTACAAAATAACTCAAATTTTTGAATTAACAAAATTAAGAATCTCAGTAATAAATGTAAATTCAATACAAACATGCTATTATTGGTTAAATTTATATACGTGAATTTATGGGCACCACACTTGATACATAAAAAAGGGACAAAATTCAGCTGTGGGAAAAAAAGTAACAGGGACAAATAAAACTCGGTCTAAAATAACAAAAAAAAGGAAAAAAAAAAAAAAAAAAGAAGACAAAAGAACAATTTGCTGTCTATGTTGGTAAGCTTCAAAGTTTGCAACCAATTATTAATGCCCAGATCAAACGCAATTGCAATGACTTGTCCTTCCTATAATATAGACAGCAGAGATAGAGGTATTATAACGAGCGCAAAAGAAGTACAATTAGTTTCTAATGCTTGTTCTTGCTTGAGTAGAAGGCCTGACATAATATCAATCTGAAACCATTTACAAACCAAAAACTGGTTCATCTTATAAAAATGGCGGTAGCCTCATAAAATAAAAACAACTTTTATCTTAAAACTATTTTATACTAAATTTTACATGCTATTTGATAAGAGCGGTTTTAATCACTATTTCAATTATAAACAGTATAAAACTCTTACATACTACAATAAAAAAAATTACTATAATATAAAACTCTTACATATTATAATAAAAATAGTTTTAACTAATAGTTCCTACTATCCTACCCAACACCCTGTTAACTTTTATGTCCTCAGAGAAAAAAAAATCCTTAAATAACTTTCAGCATAGTTATTCTATCCTATTAGAACTCAAGTAATCATTAATTGCTTTGTCCAAAAACGGTTATCCAAAGCTAGCGACGTACCTATACGCCCTATTTTTTCTTTTTCTGACACACTCTGATCCAAGTGAAAGAAAATTAAACATTATATAATGTTTAAAAAACCCAAAAAGCCATTAGCAGTAACTATTATTCATTTTCTTTTAGAGTAAAAACTAATAGAAAAATCAAAACCTCGTCAGAAGTGTTTCAATTTTCCAGTTATGTTTTGCCCAAAATATCGATCAGAAGGGGTGTTTTTCCTAAATGCACACAGAGAAGACCGAGCTAATCTTTGTGTTCAAACCTTCAGTGGAAAAAAAAAAATGTTCAGTTCCAGCTGTCCTTTTCATACCTCCATGTTCCAACATGATCGGCCTAATATGGTGCCTTGGGGACATTGGTTTAATCCAAGCGACGAACAACTCGTTCAAACCCTAGAGGAGATTGTTCGGGGCAAACTAACTCCTGATCAGTTAAGCTCTGAGCGGTTCATTGAGTATGTACAGGATATAGATACCTATGGATTTGATCCTGGGAAACTTAATTGTATGTAAACTTCTAGAGCTTGACGATTTCTAAAATTTAGTTGTTTTTATTTTCTCATATTTCTTCGCTTTTATATATAGATATATCACAATTAAATTAGCCCATGGCTTATCTGAGCTAATTAATGAATGTCAATTTAGTTGGAATATGATGAGTTTCTAATTCTCAGTTCATCTTTCCATTTACTTAACTATACGTATGTGAGGGTAATGTTTGGCCTTAAAAATATATTCTAGGGAATCTAAAGGAAGCCACCTATGTAAATCCTAGAGCTTGATTATTTCTAACGTTTATAAGGTGTTTGGGAAGTGAGTTAAAACTGAGAGTTAGAATTGAAAGTAGCTTTATATTGTAGTATATTTTAGTTTTATACTGTAGCACATGAGAGCTTATACTGTTTGAGTTAGAACTCATTTTGTCAAACACTTTACTAGTTCTTTACACTTTCTCTTACTTCTTCACTTACATGTACAGATATCTCATAAATTAACCGACTATGCCCATTTGAGTTGTTTAGTGTGTGCTAATTTAGTTGGAACGTGCTAAGTTTTTTTTTATATAATCTTAGTTCTTTCTTTGCAGAATTACTTCCACATTTATGTGTGTATATATATTATAAAAAATTTTGTCTTTAAAAAAATCATTTGCAGGGGATCCCAGGGACGGAATGGATAATAATGTCAGACATTGCTGCCTACGAAGGCACAAGTTCTCCAAAAAAGCGAAGAAAAAGACATGTAGGAAATCAGGGAGTACTGGAAATTTATCCTGGAAGAACACCGGGACCTGCAACCAGGAGGTCTGTGGTGGAAAAGCTCAGAAGTTGAAGCTGACACTTGTGGGAGAGGAAATTATTTGATTATGTTTGAGTACACACTGAAGGCCGAAAGTGATGATGTGAGTTGCTAGTAACAGACTTCATGTGTCTACACGTGTGTGTGTATATGTGTGTCTGTGTGTATATATAAGATAAACGTAATAATTAATTGGCATTTATATATAATTTTTTCTACATATTCCTTGTATTAATGCCTTTGTATATGTGGTTTTTCCTACAATATATTGTTACGTTATTCCAGTTCATGACATATTCTCTATTCTTATGCCTTTTGCTTTTGGATTGAGTAGTTTCAGGAATGGGCTATTTGTAGAATAGAGAGAAAAATTAAGAACAACAACAATAAAGGGGAGGGGAGCAAAAAAAGGAATGAAAAGGAGGCCGGGACGTCCAAGGATGGTACAGAAGAATCAGGAAGCGGAATTAATTACATGCAAGGACAGCATTGTGATCATGATCTTATGCAAGTATTTGATGATGATCCTATTATGAGTAATTATGATGACTCATTCTACGATGAGCTGCAAAAAATATTGCAGGATGGAGACTGATCGAACGGCCTTCAGTTGTTCTCATATCGTTCGGGATGTAGGGGCATTTTCTTATGTCTAGTTATAGATTTGTCAAATAACATAGAATACTCTTTTTTGTGGAAGGTTTGATAGAGAGTTTAGGAGGTGACAACCTAGTGAATTGAGATGTACTATCTTGCTTTGGTATTAATTATCCTCTCTCCTTGTTTACGTTTAACAAAAGACTAAGAAACACCTTCACCAAAATCTTACATATTTAAGATCACTAATAATATGTTGTGTATTCATCTTGACTATTATCATCTTATCTTTATACTAGCTGCTTTGCTTTTAAAATATTATGTATTATTTATGTTTCAATTATTAATGGTAGAATTTTGTTTTGCAAACCCACATAGCAATCTTTATACTCTCATTTATAATCAACGGTAAAGTTTGTTAAAGGATGCCAATACTTTTTTTTTTTTGTTGGAAGAGTGTCATTTTTCTAGTTGGGATATGTTAGGCTTCTCTCATATCAATTATGTAACTCTTACCAGACGTATTTCTATTACTCTGATAAGCTTACCAGCATCTAGAATCTAGGTTAAACTATATAGAGAAAACAAACGGCAGTTTAACATATCTTAGCTGTGCATTAATTCAAGAACACTACTCAAGAACTTCTAAAAAATCCGATTGAAGATTCACTCGCACAAAAACTACTCAAGAACACAAGGTACTAGTAAGTTTTTCTCATTACTCCAGAGTTTTTTTTTTCCCCCGATAAATGTAAAGACTAAACAATTAGCATCAAAGATCACTAGCAACCCCCTTTCAAAAAAAAAAAAAAGATCGCTAGCAATATTTCAAACTAGATTACAATATATACTGGAAATATATATAAGATCACTGAAGCATTGACTAAAACTGTGAGGGAAAATCAGCCCCAATCAAACATAAAAAAAATCTAACCTTCAAAATCATCTTAAATTTTGAATCTGCAAAATGTGCAAGCCTCCAAATTTCCTTTCGTGGAAACAAGGTAAAAATCCAGAGAAGTTGACCATCATGAATGGTTAGACCAGCATGAATAGTCAGTTTATGTGCTACACTTGATTTCCTTCATAAGAAAAGGTGAGGAATTTAAAGTGATTTTTTTTTTTTTTGACAAATCATTCAATGCATCAGCTTAGTGCAGAATTTTCAATGAATTTCAAACACATGACAAATTACTCTCAATACAGAGACCATGCACATTTGAGATCCCACATGTGTTTATATATATATATATATATATATATATTCCTGATAATGAGTATATATAATTCAAAATGGTTTCACTAATCTCCTCGCCCCTCTCTCCTTCCACTCTTCCCGCGTTGCCAATTGCTCTAAACAGAAAAGTTCTCTCACTTGCATAGGAATAGAAAAAGACTTATAACATAAAGATTATTTAAGGGCGCATTTATTTTGCATGAAAGGAAAAAGGTGAATTAGGAGCAATTCTCTTCCAATCTAATCGTTTTTTACTTACAATTAACAATGAGAGTTTAATTAGACCCAAAAAAGTAGGGAATTAGGAAAAGAAATATCAATCCTTGCATCTGTATTAGTATATTAATTCACTATTGAAGGAAATAAACTGCTAAATTTCCTTAGATACCCTTAAAACTCATATGTTATAATTCAATGATTAGTTAATTATGCAATAGCATATTTCAGTAATTACATTGTTAACTATTCTTATATTCAGCAAATACTAAATAAAGAATTGGTTGTTTTCCATTATATCATTTAATATAGGCAAGTAAACAATAGAAAGAGAATTATAATTCTCATTCTTATTACTTTATTTTCTAATCTCATTGCAATCCTTTACAAACTCGTTACATTTCTCATTGCATTCCTTTATGATAGAGAGGATGTAGGGGAGAAAGGAAGGATGGAAGGGAAAGGACTAAAAAACTATTTGCTAGATATATATAACAGGAAGAAAGAGGGAATGGTGGTCCTTCCTTTGTTTGGTACCTATACAATGAAAGAAAGGGGATTAACCTTCATTTATAAAGTTACCATATATCAACTACTTATGTTCTCGTTAAGTTTTGTGATTTTTAAGGTGAAGACGTTGTATTTACTGTTAGAAGGTGATGGTAAGTAGCAATCAATAATCGTTTTTCTAAGTAGTCCATTATAGATCAGATGGTATTTTGGGATCTCAAGGAGCTTAGAATTAATTCTCATCTATTTTCCCTCAACATATCTAACAAACTAAAGGATAATTAACTCTACAAGCCTCTTCTTTCTACTCTTCTCCTCCTCCTACCAAACATAAGTGTGGTTTCATCAATCCTATTCCCTTTCATATGATCCTTCTAATAATATTATGTCATACCAAATTGTCAACCCTACCCCATCAAATCGAAGCTTCGTTTACAAACGAAAAGATGTCGGCCCCAACCATGGAACTCATAGTCACTCATATCTCACCCTTCCCCCACCAGATCTCCATCACGCCCAAAGAAACCCATGATCTTCGTTGTTCATGCCCCTCATCCTCTAGCTTCATCACCCTCATAACTCATCCCACCAAATCTTCATCATTTGCACCCTTCATCCTAGACCTCCATTCACCACTCCATCCCTCATGTTTCAATCACTTGACGCTCCCTCTCCCCCACATTTGGCTTAGTGTTTGCAGCGTTGCATGCCAGAAAACTTAATGTCTCAAAACTCCACATTTGGCACCACTGCAGATCCGTCATCATTATCTCCCTTCCCCCAGCACACACATCCCGTCAAGATCCATGGAGTTTTGAGACATTTTCTTTTACATTTAAAAAAAAAATTAATGTTTTTAATCTTTAAAATTAACTATTACATATATTTAATTTTCTAACTTTTTTAATTAATTTCAATTCTTCCACATTTTGCTATTACACAAAATAGAACATAGTTTATTTGAATTTATCTTTATAATTTTAAAATTTGATAGTCCAACATAAGCCTAAACAATTAACTCGGCTTCTAAAGTCCCATCCTATGACACAAAAATTTGATTTCACAGAACCAAATAATCTAGCATGCCCCCTTCATTGAGTATCTCTACAATTTAGGCACTAAGTTTTTGTCAAAACAATCTAAATTCCAAAATTTAATCTTCTCAGAGTCGTGGAGAAACTATTTTCATCCAGAAAACTAGCAAAACAGACATCAATATTTAGTGCGATAATTTTCACCGAGAACATTTATAGTAGTGGCAGCAAGTAGATTCCATACAAATGGGCCAGTTTCTAATTATCTAACAACATAAGATCCACTCAATTAGATAATATAGGCTCACATATTCCTATGACAGGATACATGCACTAGTAGTTTGTTGGAAGTAGTTATATTCCTATAAATATATATATATATATAAGCAATAAGGTAAATATAATTCAATTTAAAAATAAAAATAAAAAACAAAAAAGTTAGTCATGAAAAGTACGAGCCTAGTTCTGAATTCCAGTTCATTGCAGATATAGTGCCTTTTCGTTATGGTAGTACGTACAGTCTGATATATGTTAATTAAAACACTAACTCCAAAAAAAAACTTTTGAGATCTCGATCTCTTCAAATTACCTCGTATATGAGCTGTTTATAGGTCATTTGAGAACTTAATTAAAAAGCGCGTTAAAATAAAAAATTACTGTTGTGAGAGAAAATACTGTTAAAAAAAACTTTGGTTGGAAACTTACAATTCGAATTAAGAGTGCCGTCTGATATATTGGTAAAACGCTAATTCCAGAAAGCCAAGAAAAGATAACCTTTAAGAACTTCCAGTTCTTCAAATTACCTCATGTATGAGCTTCTTAATTTGCTTGAGGTTGAACAACACCCCACTCTGATTCTACACGGATGTTCTTCGACAACGTTTGACAATCGATGGCAGATCTATTTTTTTCGGAGTCTGAGTATTCAAATGGACAAAAGCTTGAGGCCACAAGTCAAGCCGTACAAGGAAAGCTATCCAACCATTGCCTAATAAAAACAAGATATGTTTGTTTTTGTGTGATAGAAAAAAAAAAGGCCGTTGGATGTGATAAGAAAATTTAGGAAACAGGTCCAGACTTCGAATTAAAAAAAAAAAGAAAAAAAATCCTCCTCGCACCTATAATATATACGATTTTTTCGACCCTCAAGACGAAGAAAAATAAAAATTACAAATCTATACAACGAAAGTATCTATCCAACAGTGTTGTATGAAGGGTATTGTCCGGGAAACCCTTCCCCTCCGCCGGAATAGCGTACTTTTACTACGTGAAACATATGGATTTTTGTTGTGATAATTATTTTTGGTCACAATACTTATTACGTGGCTTTTTTTTATCCCTCCAATAATATTATCATATCATTTTTTTTTTCTAAAAAAAGGGTTAAGTGGTGTATCTTGTGCCCTTATTTTTTTGACACATTGACAATCTCGGGGACCAAAAGGAATTAAAGACGCTTGAACTAGATTCATTCCGTCTGGTTAGTCCATCTAACCAAATTTGCCCACCGGTCTCTAAGCTCACACATAGGCAATACACAATGACACAAAGGCCCCAAAGTGTGGTTATAAGAATTTGAACTCTGGAAAAATGAAAAGAGGAATTCTAGTAAAGGTGTCCTCACCACTACACCGCATCATTCGATAGCTAGCATGTCATATTCATTAAAATGTCTTCTTGCTTTTTTTTCTATTTTATGTGATGTTAATTGAGAGAGCATATTTTTATTTTATGTGGGATGTTAATTAATATTTAATAACATTATTAGAATGACTTGAAAGGAATCTATATGGGTAAAATGTTTTCGATTAGGTATATATCAGCAATAGTGTGTAAAACTTTGTCAAATTCTTTTTTCAGTTTCAGTCAGTATACAAAACTACCCCCCAAGGATTATAACTAGTTTTAGAGCGTGTCAAGTACTCTACATTCAATTATTGGTTATCCTTTAATATTTGAGTTGTTTTCACCAATTGCCTTTAGCTAAAAAAAGGGCAAGCTTTCCTCAAAAAAAGAAAAAGAAGGCAAGCCGAAATGTCTTGCGTATGATTCGTGTTCAAAAAGTCGCGGGGATTGGTATACATAGTATTATTTTTTTATTTTAATTTTTCTGAGCTTTTTATGATATTTGAGTTCATATGTTTACGTATATAAATAAAAGCTTTTTTAAAGGACCTTTATAAGAAATTTAATGATTTCCCATCAGAAAGAGGGCCGTATTTCGTAGTAGTTATGCATTATTAATTACCAAAATAGTAAGTTAATTCAAAAAAATAGAAAAGAAAAAAAGAACTCAAAACGGAAAACGAGATCGCGTCCACAGGAAAGTGATAACTTTTCCTGTCCTTTTGTTTCACGTGTCGTCATATTAGTGGGCCTTGTGATTACCTTATTAATTTTACAAGATAGATTGCCTCATTGGCACATGCACGTAAATTATAACCTATTATATTAAATTGTTTAATTGCTATTGAAATTATTAAAGTGGGGGGGAGCTATGATTAAAGATTCATAATCAAGTTTAACGGGAATGTCAATCTAGCTGTTGGAAGAAATGCTCAAAACGACGTGGTTTCACATGTAACTTAACTTCTTTGTGCTTTGTCTACAGGGATGTCGTTTTGAGCACTTGCAATTCCTTCAGCCCTTCTTCTGAGCAGCAGGTCGTCATCGTCTCCACTATCCTTGCTGATTTTCTTTCCTCCCTCTTCAGCTGCAATTCGTACAGTCATGGTGTTGAGCCCACTTTCTCTTCTCTGCTCCATTACTTCTGTAAAGTTGTACCCTTTGTTTTTTTGTTCATTCTTCTCTGCCTCTTGTATATAATCAGCGTGGTTCTTCATTTGTAGTTGTGGTGAGAAACAATTCAATACAAAAATTTTAGACAATCCTTTTTTCTTTTATGGTATCGGAGCTAAATGAAAACCCAAACCCAGAAAACTTAAACCTCCAAAATCCCAATGTCCAAGAAAATCAAAATGCCCCCTAAAATTCATCCCCAAAACGTCCTTATCCCTGTACCACAATTTTAGCTTATTCAACCACAAAATCAGGCCATTTCAATTCGTCTTTCTGAAACCAACTATCTGCTTTGGAGGCAACAGATTCTCGCTGCGACTCGAGGCTATGGATTGGATGGATATCTCTTCGGCACAATTCCTATTCCTCCTTAGTTTCAACTCGGGCAAAATGGGCAGAATGAACTCAATCCTGCCTTCACAGCATGGTAGAGATAAGACCAGCTTGTAGCTTCATGGCTTCTGGCCTCAATCAGTGAAGGAGTATTGATAAATATGGTAGGTAACGACACCTCAAGTAGCTTTGGGGAACTCTAGAAAGAGTATTTGCTACTCAGTCTAAGGCTAAAATTATGCAACATAAATTGCAACTTCAAACTCTTAAAAAGGGTTCACTCACTATGCATGAATATCTGACGAAGATGAAGGCATGTTGTGATGTTTTAGCATCTATTGGTTACAAAGTCTTTGATGAAGATCAAATTCTATACATCTTGGCTGGTCTGGGAACAGAATATGATCCTGTTATGGTGACTATTACCTCAAGGGCTAAACCATATTCTGTTAAAGATGCTGGAGCTCTACTTATGAGTTTTGAAACTCATCTAGAATGAACCTACCTAGTCAACACAGATGGATTAGTTCCATCTGCCAACCTTGCCTTTCAAAACTCTCAGAAGAAGACAGCACAACATGGTTTCCATAAGTTCAACTCTGGTGGGTACCACAAATTGGAGGTTCTCAGGGAGGATTTCAAGGTGGTAGAGGAACAAGAGGCCGGTCTCGTGGTGGAGGAGGTCGAGGATGGAACAACAATCATAATTTAAGACCTCAATGCCAATTATGTGGCAAAATGGGACACACGGTTCAAAGGTGCTACTATCATTTTGATGCAAGCTTTCAAGGTTTTTCTTCTTCTCAGAACAATCATCATAGTGAGCAGAGTAGCAACACCAACAACTCTAGAATGACAGCCATGGTTGCTGCTCAGGATGTGCTTATAGATACAAACCGGTAACCTGACAGTGGAGCAACGAATCATGTAACAAATGACATGAGCAATCTCAACATTGGCTCTGAGTATAGTGGAACTAGCAAGCTTCACATGGGTAATGGTAAAGGTTTACAAATATCACATGTTGGATCCTCATTATTTTCTAGTTCTAATCGTTTGTTTAAACTCAAAAACCTACTTTTGGTTCCTAAAATTAAGAAAAACTTAATCAGTGTCTCACAATTTGCCAATGACAATTCAGTTTTCTTTGAGTTTCACCCATATGTTTGCTTTGTAAAGGATCAAACCATGGGGGCTGTTCTTCTTCAAGGGAAGCTTAGTAGAGAACTGTATCGGTTTCAACTAAAGAATGCATCTTCAAGGAACAATAGTGGTAGCTCAAGTCTGTCCAATTTTCATTCTTCCAAAGGACCTGATTCTAGTTCTTCAGGCCATGTCTCAAGTCAAGTCTGGTCTCCTTCTAAGTTAGTCTGTACTGCCTTTAATTTTTTAGTCTGTACTGCCTTTAATTTTATGTGTCTAAGTGCTAAAGCTGAAAATTGTAAGTCAATTTTGAATCTATAGCATGAGAGATTAGGACATCCATCTCTAAATGTTATGTCCAAAGTCCTATCTGCTTGTAATCAAAGTAAATTAATGAAAAACGATTTTAGTTTCTATTGTGCTTGTCAACAAGGGAAGAGTCATCGCCTGCCCTTTCAAAACTCACAAACTGAATATAATGAACCTCTTCAAATGGTCCATTTTGATCTATGGGGTGCTTCCCCTATCAAATCCACCAACAGTTATTCATACTATGTTAGCTTCATAGATGTATATTCTCATTACACATGGATCTATTTGCTCAAACAGAAGTCAGAAGTATACAATGTCTTTCTTCAATTCAAAGCACAAGTTGAGTTGCACTTAAACAGAAAAATCAAAAGTGTTCAAAGTGATTAGGGAGGTGAATATAGGTCATTGACCAATTTCTTCAAAGATCTAGGTATACTGCACCATGTGTCTTGTCCTTATACACCTGAGCAAAATGGCCTAGTAGAAAGAAAACATAGGCATATAGTAGAAACTAGTCTTACAATGCTTGCTCATGGTCATTTACCATTAAGGTTCTGGGATGATGCATTCACATCAGTAGCTTACCTGATTAACAGACTGCCCACTAAGGTTCTTCAATACAAAAGCCTCTGGAGATTCTTTACAAGGTAAAACCAAACTATAATTTTCTGACAGTTTTTGGTTGCACTGTCTATCCATATTTGAGACCCTTTAATGATCACAAACTCCAATATAGATCTATGCCATGTACCTTTTTAGGATATAGCTCACAATATAAAGGATACAAATGTTTGGCACCAAATGAAAAATTGTATATCTCCAGACACACAATTTTTGATGAAAAATCATTCCCATATGTCAACACAAAAGAACAATCCACCCCTGCTCAATTTCAAGAGTTCATTGACTGTTCGGTGCTTATCATTCCTACTGTTCAAATTGAAAGTTTCAGTAATATCACTGGTCATCAATCTCCACAACCTTCTAATAATTCCTATCAAGCTGAAAACCTTGAAACTCAATCCCATTCAAACTCATAAACTAATGAGGATTCCCTAGATATTTGTGAATCTGAACAGGTTAATCCAAGTGTTGTTACTCAAACAGCTAAGAGGAGAGAAAGGGTTAGAGCAACAGTTCCTATTCACCCCATGATCACAAGAGCTAAGACAGGAATCCTTAAAACCCAAAGTTTGGACAGCTGAAAATATGGATGAGCATGAACCTTTATCAGTGCAAGAAGCCTTCCAATCTTAGAAATGGAAAGAAGCAATGAACCAAGATTATCAAGCCCTCATGAACAATGGCACCTGGTCCATTGTTCCCTTACCTAGAGACAGGAAGATGGTAGGGTGTAGATGGATTTTCAAGGTGAAAAGGAACTCAGATGGAAGCATCTCATGTTACAAGGCAAGGTTAGTTACACAAGGTTTCAGTCAAACTCCTGGTTTTGATTTTGGAGAGACCTTTAGTCTAGTTATCAAGCCAGTTACTATCAAGATCGTGCTCATCATTGCATTGGCCAAAAACTGGAATGTTCACCAATTGGATGTGAACAATGCCTTTCTCAATGGGAACCTAGAAGAGGATATCTACATGAGCCAACCACTCGGTTTTGAAGTTCAAAATGGTGAGAACATGGTGTGCAAGTTTCATAAGGATCTTTATGGTCTAAAATAGGCTCCAAGAGCCTGGTTTGACAAACTCAAGGGAACTCTACAAAGACTTGGGTTTCAACAGTCAAAGGCAGACAATTCATTGCTCTTTAGAATGACAAAAGATTCCCATCTTCTAATTCTTGTATATGCAGATGATATTATAATTACAGGGAATCAAGAGGTTGAAGTGGAAAGCCTAATTAAACTCCTAAACACAGAGTTCTCTCTCAAGCATTTGGGGCTTCTGCATTACTTTCTGGGAATAGAAATCAAAAGAACAACAACTGGGCTACATATGTCACAAGGTAGATATATCAAAGACCTCTTAAAGAAAGTCAAAATGCAAGAAGCTAAATCCCTACCTACACCAATGCTCACTCATCCTCAATTGTCTATTGTAAACGGAGACCCTTTTGAAGATGGAAGGCTATAGGAGCATAGTAGGAGCATTGCAGTATGTGACATTCACTAGACCAGAGATAGCCTTCTTAGTGAACAAAGTTAGTGAGTTTATGCAATGTCCCTTGAACACTCATTGGAAGGCCGTTAAGAGGATTCTTAGATATCTAAAAGGAACAATGGATTATGGGCTTAATTTCACTAAATCTCCTAATCTCAATTTAACAGGGTATTCAAATGCTGATTGGGCCACAGATAGTGATGATAGGAGGTCAACATCAGGTTTTTGTATTTATCTTAGAAACAATCTAGTGACATGGAGTTCAAAAAAACAAAACACAATATCTAGATCCAGCACAGAATCGGAATATAAAAGCTTGGCTAATGCTACAGCAGAAGTTTTATGGCTCCAATCTTTGCTCAAGGAACTAAAAATTCAATTCACTCGAGCCCTAATAATCTGGGTAGATAATCTTAGCACAGTTGCTCTCTCAGCCAACTCTATTCTTCACTCAAGAACTAAGCACATTG
Source organism: Artocarpus heterophyllus (assembly GCA_025403435.1). Classification (NCBI taxonomy): domain Eukaryota; kingdom Viridiplantae; phylum Streptophyta; class Magnoliopsida; order Rosales; family Moraceae; genus Artocarpus; species Artocarpus heterophyllus. The sequence goes on along the minus strand of CM046332.1, from coordinate 27,508,368 downwards.
AGTTGGATCTTTATTTTGTGAGAGAGAAAGTTATTGACAAGACCATATCAGTTCAACATGTTCCTTCATTAGATCAAAAAGCTAATGTTTTTACTAAAGCCTTGTCAGGTAACTTCTTTGGAAGATTAAGAAACAAGTTGAGGATAGTGTCATCAAGGGCTGTGGAATTGAAGGAGGATGTTGGAAGAAATGCTCAAAACGACATGGTTTCACATGTAACTTGACTTCTCTGTGCTTTGTCTACAGGGATGTCGTTTTGAGCATTTGCAATTCCTTTAGCCCCTTTTCTGATTGTCCTTCTTCTGAGCAGCAGGTCGTCATCGTTTCCACTATCCTTGCTGATTTTCTTTCCTCCCTCTTCAAAACGACATGGTTTCACATGTAACTTGACTTCTCTGTGCTTTGTCTACAGGGATGTCGTTTTGAGCATTTGCAATTCCTTTAGCCCCTTTTCTGATTGTCCTTCTTCTGAGCAGCAGGTCGTTATCGTTTCCACTATCCTTGCTGATTTTCTTTCCTCCCTCTTCAGCTGCAATTCGTACAGTCATGGTGTTGAGCCCACTTTCTCTTCTCTGCTCCATTACTTCTGTAAAGTTGTACCCTTTGTTTTTTTGTTCTTTCTTCTCTGCCTCTTGTATATAATCAGCGTGGTTGTTCATTTATAGTTGTGGTGAGAAACAATTCAATACAAAAATTTTAGACAATCCTTACTAGCTAATTAATTCTTTTAATAACTATATTAAACTAACTAATTTCAAAAGGAACGAATGAATGATACAGATTATATTGTTTTTGGTTCCCATCGAGGAGTGAGCACCATAATGCGATGTGATCTGTTGATTGTGCTGGGCTCTCAAAGGTTTAAGAAAGCAGCACTTCGAGATCCGTTAACAAAGATTAAAAACAATGATTCCAATGAGCCCCAACAAATAGTACTCTGCCAAATGTCAATCAAAAAGTCCAATCTGTATGTAAAAGAAAGAAGGTCCATTCCACCGATAAAGCTCTATTTTTTACCATTAAATCTAATCAAAATTTTTTAAAAAAATTTAATATATAAAAGACAGATATTTGCCAATAGATTATTTTGAGGTATAAATCTGGATATATTAAAACTAAAAATCCCAATATACGCCAAGCTAATGCTCAATACTAAGGAATAAACCGAAAATATTCCAAAATTTAAGCAAGAAAATATGTAAAAATAAGAAAAGATAAAAAAAAAAAACCTATGGATAAAAATTTAAAAATAAAAAATAAAAACCAAACACAGTTATTTATTTACTATGCTTTAGTAAATAGGCTATTTATTTCTGAAAGTTTCAAAAATTCTCCTATTTATTATAGCTTCCCTTATTTTTATTTTTTATTTTTTTCAATAAATTGGCAAAAAAAGAGAGGAGTATTTCTCCTGTAGTGACCCCACCAATATATCTTTGTTTCTTCAAAATCACTTTTTTTCATAGATCTAACATCTAAAAGATAGACACCTACCAGTAGTTTAATTTTAAATTATTTTCATAAATCCTCCTAATTTATGTACCCCAATATAATTTGCCCTCCAATTTATCAACCCCATTCAATGCACCCTCCAGTCCATAGAAAAAAAACCATTCAAAATACCCCTCCATCTAATTTTGTATATAATACTAACAAATTTGCTTAGGTGGTATGCATTAAGAATTAATTGAAGTCAATAAATTCTTATTAAAATAATTAATCATTAAAAATTAGTAAAAAAACACTTTATTTCAAGTTTTTCCAATTCTATTTTTTTCTCTCTCCTTTCCTCTTCTCACTTCATCTAGCTCTCTTCTCTCTCTCTCTCTCTCTCTCTACACCCTCTTTCTCTCTTCATCTTTGATTTGAAGACAAAGTAAATATTCTAAGAAGAAAATACAACTTAACTCGCTTGGGTTGAAATCAGACAGCAAAACATCCTAAATCCTGTTTGGAGGCAACACTTAATTTTGTATTTTGGGAAGCAAGTGTTCCACCGGACAAATTGGGAAAAAAAAAAAGAAAAAAGAGAGAAAGAAATAAAATAAAGAAAGAAAGAGATATCAGATCCCCTCCCCCCCCAAAAAAAAGGCAAGTGTTCAGGCCAACTATACGTTGCTCATCATCTCAGGTTGAACCCGATGGATCAGAAAATTGTGGTGGCTTTTCCGACAAAAATCCAAGAATCACCTAAATTTCACTGGAATGATCAACACAAGATAGACTCAGTTTGCAGGCCTTTCTTCTGGACTAAACAACATGTACGAAGGTGGGTGTATATATATATATATATATAGAGAGAGAGAGAGAGAGTCCTGCCATTACCTAGTAAGTGACCAGATCTGAAAGATCTGAATTAAGGCCGCATCTCAAGCTAGAGTGAATGGCTAAATGTGAAGATCCAAAGGTCGCGTTCGATCAACGCTCACCGCAATGAAAACCCTGGCTAAGCAATATTTTGTCTATTGGACAAAAGAAAACTCATTGAGACCAACAAAGGTTGTGGTGTAGCGATTAGAACGTTTTTGTCATGTCTCCTTTATTCTTTCACCTAGGGATCAAAATGATATAGCCTCAATTGAACCCATTTGAAATTGGGACTATGGTAGGTGGATGATACTAGACCGAAAGCATAGGAAGAATAGTTGAAGCTCTGATCTAGTCCTTGATGGTTAATGGGATTGTCAATGTACCGAAAGGGTTAGGGAGCGTTACGGGCACCATCTGATTCCCTTTTATTGAGATAAGAAAAAAAGAAAAAAGAAAATTTATTAAGCATAGAAAAATCTCTAGCTTGATTTTGGAAACATGCATCTTAGAGTTATTGATTAAAAAACCAAAAGAAAAGAAAGTTGAAATATGTTCCAAATACTAAGCGTTAATTAGTTGATGTGCGGTTCTTGTAGTTCTAAACACTTGAGCGTAGATATACGATTGTTTTCTAAACTTAGGAGACTTCCAAAAACTCTTTGAAAATTTTGAAATTAAAAAATGATATTATAGCACATTTTTCCCTATAAACTACTTAGGAAAATATGAAATATTTTTTGACAATAAGCAGAGATTTAGTTTTCATAGAAATAAATCATGGAATGAGTGATAAATTTCTTAAAAACTAGATGGAAAGATTTCAATACTTGTTGGCTTAATGATGTTTAAGTCATTAACTGTAACACACGCCAATTTTCTTGCAACGAATTATGTCAAATTAATAACTACGTAAAGTAATTTTCCTTATTGATATATGATATAATGTTACTAACTATTTTATTTTAAGTGTTATGATAGGTGACGGTCACATGAAATTGATGTGCTCAAAGTGTTCATGTTATTTACGTTGTGTGTTTGTTATTGATTATTGTGATTTGGATAAGATTGGATGACTAAACTTTGATTGATTGGCATATTTTTGGCTTGATTCCTTATTTTAGGAAATTGAATGTTTGACTTTTAAGTTGATTGGATTAATTGATATGGTTTCCCATTTTGAAGTGGTAAAATATGGTAAGATAAGCAAATCAATTGACTTTCCCTTATTACTCCCTATCCTCCATGTGAATTGACCACAAATTAGTCAAAAATTTCTGATATTATAGAAAAGAATAACTTCCCTTTTTATGCCATTCTCAAATTTTTACGATAATTTCACTCTCTCACCCTCTGAAATATTCTCTCAGACTTTTCTTCCATCTTAACGTTCTCTTCTTTTCTTCTCTCTTTAATTTCGGTTGCAAATGTTTGAATGAAAATTTGAGATTTATCTTGGGTGAATTCGAAGGAGCTTGAGAAGAAATTTTGAGGTAAGAGTCTTGCTCTCGGTATTTTTGAAATTGTAGTCTACCTGTATTCCAACCTCCATATCTTTCTTTACAAATTTCTGTTTGCTCTGAAATTTTAATATGTTATTCATGTATGTGTTATGTGCTAATCCTTAAAATTTCATGTTAATTGGAGTTTTCTATGTTGAGATATGGAATTTTCAGTCTCTGCCACTCATAATTAATTAATACTGATCGGTAACGTTGTATTTTTCTTTGTGTTTCGACCCCCATAACTTCGTCTAGGAATTTCCATTTGCTCTAAAATTTTAGTATGTTATTTGTGTATGAGTATGTGTTATCCCTCAAAGTTTCACGCCATTTGGACTTTGCTACGTTGAGTTATCAATTTTCTTCTCTCTACCACTTACAGAAAATTATTGCTAATTGGTTATGTTGCACGAAAATGTAATTTTTGTTTATAGGGCAAATGTGCTTTAATTTTTACCAAATTTGGTAAAAAAGTTCATGGGTATATTAAGTGTTGAACTGGAAAGTCTCATGGTGAAATGATAAATATTTTATGCATTATTGAATATTCATGAGATTAGGTTCAATGATTGTTCTATCAGTGAATTGTTGGAATTCTTGTTGTGTGATGTTTTTGTATGAACAAATAATTTTATTTGTTGATGGGAATTTTTTTATGGTACTGTATTTAGATGATAATAGGTTGTCATAAAAATTTTGGAGGCTAAGTAATTTTATTTTAATTGTTTAAAAATGTTAACTAAAGAATACTCACTGCTTATCAAACCTGAAGTTAGATGTACTACTGATTTCAAATGTGTATTTTGACCTCCTCCGATTTTTGTTGAAGCCAATTTTTGGATATGTTAGAGTTCTATATGTCTATTATGTGTGTTGATTTTTGTAGATTTTTCTATGGCATCAAAATGTGATAAATGGACCTGAGTTTTGAGTTGTTCACTGTCTGACTATTTATGGCAGATTTTGTGTCATGAAATATGTGAATTATTTTAAATACTAAATGGAATTTTTATGATCAACAAAAAATCATGGTGATAGGTTCCCTGCCAAGTTTGGTACTTGAATTGTATATGAATTATGAGTTATTGAGTTTTGAATATACAAGGTCAGGCAGAAAATTATGTTTATGTATTTCTTGAATTAGAGTTGTAGCTGTATTATGGAAATGGAAGATGTTATATGATGATGAATAATTCTTTGAGATAAATGTTAATTGATATTTTAAATGAATATATGACATGAACACACTAAGGAGCGAGCACATCAAGACTGCAGCGATGTCACCTACGAGTACGGTTATATAAGCTAAACAAGTAAGTACATTCTCGCCTGCTACATGATGTGGTTTTCAAAAGTTGAAATTATGTTTATGATGATATTTATGATGAATCTATGATGATTTCATTTTATGTTACTTATGAAAGATTTGATGTTCAAAAGTTATGCATATTTGATGACAACGTATTTCAAAGTATGAAAGTTTATATATGTATATATGTATCACCTAAATGAGTGTTGCACACCAATGTTATGTTATGATATGTTATGATGTCATGTTTGGTTTAGGATTAGCTACTATTCTCCTCTCATGATGGCACACCTACAATAATAATTATGGTGTAACACTTGGGCCCTTAAGATAAAATAAATTAAGTTTTAATATGGACAATGTAATGAAAGATATGTTCCTATAAAAATGTGCATAGTGCACTATTATGATGATGATGTTCATACAATGTTTTAAGATATGAGATATAAATGTACTTACTAAGCATTAGCTTATTCAGTTTTATATCATGCTGCAGATAAGGGTAAGAAGGTAATGGATTAGGTGAAGGGCAAGGAAAGGCATGTGGGCTAAGCAAGATGGATTGAAAACGGCGCTAAGAAAAGAAGTTTTAAAACTTATGAAATATGTTTTATAATTTTGATTATGTTTGTTTGACGGACTTTTAAGATTTGAACCATGACACTTTAACTTTATAGTGTTGTCAATTTTCTTCCGCATTTGAAACTTTAAGACCAGTTTTAAAACAAAATTTTTATAACAGTTCAGTTTGGCCTGCCGATCATTACTGGTCGGATTGCTGAATAATTTAAACGGCCTGTCGATTGTTAAGTATCGGTCTACCGATGTTTTTAATTTTAAAACCTTGTTTTTGCAAAGCCTCGGGCGGCCTACCAATGGATGATCTTCAGCATGCCAGTCGAGTTCAGCTTGTCAAAGTCTCAAGTTCGGCCTACCGAACTGTGTAAGCAGATTTTGAACTATGAGTTTTTATTCTGAATTTATTATTCAGTGAGATAAACTATTTAAAGAATGATTATAAATGAGTAATATATTAAATATTGATGTATAAAAAAATGTATGCATGGATCCTGAGTATGTTTTTCAATTTATGTTTTCAAATTATCTTTTAACAAAATAGTTTATCCTAGAATAAAAGTATGTAATGAATGAATGTAACGATATCTGTGATGTCCGTAAGGGGGCGCTACAAGATGGCCTGCCAGTGGTTGAAGTTCAGACTGTCAGCTATGTTTGGCCTACCAGTGTTTAGAGTGCGACCTAACAAACTGTGAACAGGATTTAATGATCATTTTAAATTCTATTTGCATTATGGCTTCATTAACTTGGTATTGATAAACTATTTACATAAATATAAAAAGTTTTGAAATATTGATATTTAAAAAATAATAATATTATGCAGGGATCTTAGGATAAGTTTAATAAACTTCACCTTATTTAAATGGTTAATTTTAAAAGTAATAAAAAAGGGGGGTATGAATGTAACGACATCTGTGACGTCCGTAAGGAGGCGTCACAGGCTTTGGTATCAAAGCGGATTTTCGTTTTACGTAGGTCCAAGTCCTCCAAGTAAGTATTTAAGTTAAATGTTAAGATGCAAGTTTGATGATAAGTATAAGATTTAGATGTTTAATGATTAATGCCTTAGTAGTGGAAACCTGTCTCATAGATTAGATGATTGTTCCTAAATTCCTAACTCTTTTAGGAAATCGACAGTGGACGGCCACAGAAGAATGCAAACTCGTACCCAGACCAACGAAAGGCTGATGACAATAATCGTTGAGCTGCAAAGGCAACTTGAGGAGCAAAGAAGGGAAATAGAAGAACTGAAGGCCAATGGTCAAGGCCATGAAAGATGAGGCAATGAAACACCGCCTCCTCCTCCTCCCTCCCAGCCACAAGTAGTCGAAGTCTCAGCTCCTACTGCAGAACCAAGACCGACCTATCAGGAACCACTCCTAGTCATATGGAAGAGGGTTAAACTGGCAGATTTTGAAGGTTCCAATGATCCATTAGTCGCTCAAGGATAGCTAAAGACAATTGAGGCTACTTTGAGACTCATGGGCTTCACGGATAACGAGAAGGTTCTCTGTGCTTCGTACTGCCTCACTATGGAAGCTAGGATTTGGTGGGACGGAATAAAACATAGCAGGAATGTCAATGAGATGACATGGGCTGATTTCGTTTATGAGTTCAACACAAAGTTCTTTCACATGAACATTACCAGGAAGCATTACGATGAGTTTGAGATATTGGGACTTGTTTTAATTTATTTTTGATTTTGACAGTAGATCGGCTTGTCGACCTTTACTGGTCGAACTGCCGATGCAATGATTGGCTTGCCGATCCTAGTATTTAAAAAAAAAACTCAAAGTTTGCAAGGCCTCGGACGGCCTACTGGTGATTGAAGTTCGGATTGCCGGTCATGTTCGGCCTACCAAACTGTGAAAAGAATTTAATGATGATTTTAAATTCTATTTGCATTATGCCTTCGTTAATTTGGTATTAATAAACTATTTAAATAAATATAAAAAGTTTTGAAATATTGATATTAAAAAAATTATATTATGCATGGATCTTGGGATAAGTTTAATAAACTTCACCTTATTTAAATGGTTAATTTTAAAAGTAATAAAAAACGGAAATGAATGTGACGACATCTGTAACGTCCGTAAAGGGGCATCACATTAACCATGTCTCATTTCAAAAGCACATTGTTAATGTCTCATTCCATGACAAAACTACCAAGTGGATCACTAAAATGACAAATTAGTTCATCGCTGATTAATCATTCATAAAATCAATTATTTTCTTACTTTAACAAAACTTGATCATTTTCTCACACATACAAAAAAAAAAAAAAGCTTAACAAAGGCCATTTGCTTTGAAATCCCAACAAAAAAGATTGACCAGATCTCTAACGGTGATGGACATGCAGATAGGGATCACTGGCAGTAGCAGATCGCCGATAGAGAAACATACCGGATTAGGTAGAGGGAGTTAAAAAAACTAGTTATTTTGTTTAATTATCAGGACTTTTCTTGTTTTAGCTATGAACAGAAAAGATCAACAAATTATTGTTGTTGTTGTTGTTGTTGTTGTTAATAATAATAATAATAATAATAATACTTTACCACTCTAGCCAAAAACACTTCACATGTTTATAAAATGAAATTAAATACCTAGATTATCCTTCTTAACCTTTATTAAATAGAATTTAAAACATTGTTAAACCAAAATAAGAAATAAAATCTATATTAAGCTCACTAAACAATTGAAGTAGTTATTAGATTGAAATATTAAATTGAACATTTTTAAGATTTTTTTTTACTTAATCCTTTAGTCAAGGCATATTTAAAGTAAAAGTTAATATGAATTGGAAATGATAATTTTGATGTTTTTAAAAATTAATTACTTTAGGAGTATTTTGAGTTTGAGTTTGAGTTTGAGTTTATAAAACCATGGATTGTTTTAGACATTTACATAATAAAAGAGGAAAAATAATATTTAGGCAAGACCAATAGGTGTTTTGAGTATTTTTCTCTAATAGTAATAATAATACATCAAAATGAGGTGAGTTTGGGGCAAGGCTACTATGTAGACTTCTGCAATCTGAATCATGACAAATATATTTTCTTTTTTGGGATAAGGAAAAAAAATACATATTACACACTTGTTCAGTCTTGAAAGTTGCAATCCAAAATAAACTTAAGTATAAGGTTGTCATAAGTAATAAAACTCAGAGAATCTGAGGTCGATCCCAGAGGGAAAGATATTGCTAATGTCCAATACATTTGTTATATTAACTATTATTTTATTTTTAAGACTGAAAATTATGAGGATTAAAGTTAATTATTTACAATATTCATACATTTTTATAGCATTTTTCATTTTCAGATTTTTGTGACTTTGGAATTTTAACAACAAGAAATACAAATTAAACTAAAATGGAACTTCAACAAGAAGTGTGATTAATTCAAAATAACTTTGATAATAACACTGATAACAACAAATTAAAAAGGATACAACAGTAATTATAATAGTGCTAAGGTTAATAGGTTCTGTTCTAGTAATTAACTTAAACAAGTTTTAGTTTTTCTAATTATTTATTAATTGTTTAAGAATACATTATGTCATCTTCTGTTGACAATAAACTAAGCATTACTAAGCATTTACTGTGTCATTTCATGACTATAATGTAGCAAAAATTCAATAAAAAAGCATAATTTCAACATTACTTAACTAAAATAACAAATAAAATAATAAGTTAAGTATTTACCAAGTTATTCTCTATCTACGGCTAATCAAGATCCTCTCATGCATTATTCATGCCAATTTATGTCGTTGAAAAATCAAAACTAAAATTTTGGCAGAGTTCTAGCTAAGAAAACACTAAAATCTAAGTTTTCTAAGAAAATAATTTGTCATTATAACAGCTTAAAAAACTAAAAACAATAAAAATATTTAAGATAATTTTACCAACATTTCCCCCTCTCATTAGCTTAAAAGAGAAATTAAAAGACATATTTAAAATAAAAACACTTAAAATATTATTGAGTAAAATTTTTACAACATAAACTAAAAAATATTTTATAAAAACACAAGCTAAAAACTAAATATTAAAACTAAAACCTAAACTATTTAGTAAATAGTATTTATTTTCCACTGCGAGGGGACGGAGAACCGACGCTGGGCATGAATGCCTACTATTGCATTTTTTATAATTTTTTTATTATTTTCTTTGAATTTTTTGTTACGAATGTTGGGCAACTTGTGAATTGTCTAATATCTTTCTTCTCTTTTTCTACGCTGAAACAGGTCCAGAGAATCTAATTTTTCAAAAGAAATCTGCAACTTCTCGGCTGTTAGACGAACGGAACCGAAGCGATCTCAGGTGTTAAAGGCATGATCGAATGGCCAGAATTGATGATTGTGAGTGATCAGGTCTGCCAAGTGGGGCTGAAGTTGTGACCGTTAGATCGGTCAAGGTGATAATATCTGACAACTTAAAAAAGGCACATGTGGGAACTGCTGTAGCGGAGCAAACAACGGCTGCATGCGAGGGGCCCACCACTGACACAAGCGCTGACGCACGGATAAGGACCCAACATGCGTCATGAGATCTGATGGCTCTCCTTCATTTGGAGATTAATCGTGCAGTCTGAACAGAGCCACATGTCCTGCTCTTTTGAAGATCTGATTTTTTATTATTTTTGAGCCCAATTTCAAATCTAAATTGAAACAAAATCAATTATTTTACAAACTTAATATTTACAATAATATTCAAAAAATATCTATTGTATATTAAATTACATAAAAACACACTAAAAATAATTACAAATTTTTAAAATTTTAAACCCTTTTAATTTGACATAAATACAATTTGTAAGACTCAAAATTTTTTTAGACATTATTAAAAATATAATAAAACATATTTACAAACTTAAAACACACTATAAAATACATTAACATTGAAAATAAAATTACCACTTATTATTTTTGTGGTTTTAATTATTTCAAGCTAAACTAATATTTTGCATACGAAAACGATTTTAAAAATTACCAAAATTATTAATAAACATAAAAATATATTAAAAACTCATAACTAAACATATTTTTACACAAAGATATTAAAATACTATTTAACACATAATTGCTTTAATTAAAGGTTTTAATGAAAAATACTCACAACTAAACATATTTTTTATACAAAGACACTAAAATACTATTAACACACAATAGCTTTAATTAAGGGTTTTAAGAAAAAATATGAATGCAAGAGAACGTTGTTGGCAATCGAGATAAATGAGGGAAGTGGCTGGCCCAGTGCGATTAGATCTCACTAGGTGAAATCCACGGCTGTCAAGGGAGAGAGCATACAGTGATGTCGTCGAAAAGGAAGTGCACAATAGCACGACAGTGAAGAGAAAAAAAAAGAAGAAAAAATCTTAACTTTAGGGTGAGTTAACATTAGTTTTGATATTTCCAAAAGTAATAGTAGACTAATAACAATATGAAGAGTGCTAACACCACTCTCTTTCTCATTCCCTTTTGCACTCTGCATCTCTTACGCGAATGCGAACGCCTCTACACCAGAAGAGAAGATGACTAAGGCCTCGGATAGCTATCCACGTTGGCGAGTTTCAATGATCACAATACGTTTTAGGGGACATCAAATGATATTTCAATATTGTAGAATGGGGTGCAACCGAGGGGGTTCGGTGTTGGCAGTCAGGTTCTCCAAACACTTGGATGTTCGGGGCTTTTGAAGCCCAATCAACAAAAATATACGCGTTAATCAAAATAACTTCAATGTTGAAGGAAATTCTATTATTATTCTTTAAAAACTTCAGAGAGAGGGATTCAAACTTTAACCCTCAACATTTGAGACAAGTGAGAATTTTCTATATAAGTTTTCTTTCGCTGGTGATATCGGCATGTTACTTGTATGCACAAAAATAAAAAATAAACAATAAACAATAAAAATTAAAAAATAAAACACTAAAAAAAGTAAAAGGCACCCAATCTTATCATTAATTTTACAGAAAACAGCATTCAACATTTGATATTTGACACTTAAAATTGTTATCAATGGTCAATTTCTATTTTTTTTTTAAACTTTGCCAACTTTCCAATTTTGGTACGAAGAACAGTTGAAAAACGAGAACCATTTGACTCCTCATCATCTACTTCATGTAATTCTGCAGGAACTTCCTATGGAAGTCATTCCTGATAGTATCATTGATGAAAAGTTTCGGAGTCTTGGTTTCGCCACGAGCCTAGTTTTTGAATACCACATCATCATCCCATCTGAGGCAAAAAAAGAGCACCCACGAAAGCAAAATGGTGGAATTAGAACAGACGCTAAAACTATGAACAGAAAAAACAATGGTAAGTAAAGAACCAATTAGGAAATGCCTCTTTAACGAACTCTAACCTGCTTTTCACGTTGAAAGATGTTGGATTATTAAGCAGTGGATTTCCTCTTAGAAGCTCAGCTTCTTTGGCTTTAAGCTCTTCTTCCCGTTCTTCTCGTTCCTGTACACATGCATAAATCAATTCGTAACGAGGAATGAGGCGACATATCATTATTATAACAAAGATAAAATGTCACCCATTCAGTAGACAGACAAAATATCATAAAAAGTGAATTCAGTGAAACCAGAAAATGCATGTGACACGAAAATATTCTATGTCATGGATTCATCTAAGATAAGCAAGCATGACTTAAATTTCCTAGCGTGAATCTCACCTTTCGTAGCTTCTTCTCTGCTCTTTCCTTCCTTATTTGTTCAAGCTCGGCCATCAGAGCTTCTGTGTCGTCCTCGTCCTCATCATCGTCATCATCACTACTAAAAAGTAGAAAGGTTATTCCGGCTAATATTAACAAGATCACCAACAGTCAACTTGTAAACTCCTAATTCCATAAATAGATAAAACGTGGTTAAGCAGCTGCATAAGCTAACCTAATTTAAAGTTGCATAAAAAAATTGGCCAAAAATTTCAGTGTTACGTCAAAAGCCCCAACCCCCAGGAAAAATGAGCTCAGAAGTTCAATAATTAAATAAAACCAATTCCATTAACAACACACGCAACTAGCTGAGAAACCGAAAGTTTCAATACTGTAAAGCTTAAAACTTTTGGTTGTTATAGTGTAAAGTTTTTATATGTTGTATTATCAAGAAAAAAATAAGCTATAATGTAAAGCTTACACATGCTACAATATTTTTAACAAAAATTAGTTTTAACAAAAATTGGCTATCCTTTTTCTTGAGCTAGCTTTTAGGGATAAGTCAAGTCAAAAAAAAAAAAGAAAAAGAGAATAACTTTCGGGGATAAGTTCTACCCAAAGCCCATTTTATTATGGTTTCATAAGTCAGCCATTTTCTTGACGTGTTACATGTGAAAAAGAGTTTTAAAAGTTAAATTTGTCTCACGTCGCTAAAGTATAGAACTGTTTTAGTATTCACAATGTGGCTTTTGGAGCCCAGTTTAATCCAATGTTATTTTATCAGAAAGAACCCAATAAAGTTTGCTGCCCAATCTTGGCAACATGAAAGAACCCAAAGATCAAATCAAAAGTAGACGTACCCCCAAGCCAACCTAAGCCCATCTTATCAGAAATTAAAGAAACCAATAAAGCTTATTACCCAATCTTGGCAATATGAAACAACCCAAGATCAAACCAGAACATTAACACTGGCATGTCTCTACAAACTAGATACACTAGAAGAACCTCAAACCAATCATGTTAAATAGGAGCTGCATACAAAAATCATTTTTATCCATATCTTCTGATTCCAATGTAGTAACCAAGTGAAAAACGAGGAGATTTTCAATCAACTCAAGAAGATCAAATTCTAAATTGCTTATCATTGTATCCATATCCTCTGATTCTAATGTAGCAACCAAGTGGAAACAAGGAGATTTTCAATCAACTCAAGAAGATCGACCAAGTACTAAAATTCTAAAAGCACCAGCAACTCAACTAGCAAAAAAAGGAAAATGAGGAAGAAGCTGTAGCCATGAAAAGTACGTATACCTGATCTAAGGCGTGGCTTAAAGATGGCGAGGTTAACGGCACTTGGATTAGACGGTTGGGAAGAATGGAGAACAAAATAGGTTCTTGATTTTGATGGTTGTGGCGGCTTAGTCCCAAGATGAAAGGATTGACAAGGTACAGTACTAAACTATGTTTATTGGACCAATGTTTGTCAAGTCCTGTCTTTTTGTCTTTGCATCAGTCAGAAAAGCATATTAACAAGTAAAAAAGAATTCAGCAGTGTGAAATCTTGCCCCTTATCAAGTAAAGCAAATAAATAAATGATAATGAATGATGTTTTAATTAACTTAGCGTTTTAATTAAGGTGATATAATATTATTAGAGTGACATAAAAACAGATAAGTGAAGAGAATATAGAGTCAAATCTTTATTTTTGTCCTTTATTATTTACCTCCTATTCAAAATCACCCCTCCTTTCCACATTTATCTTAAATTGAATATTTTGTTTTCTTTTCTTTTTGGCTCTCAAAATTCTGAGAAACTTAAAACAAGTGAAGGAAGGCTAAATGAACAGGTAAAAAGAATTACAGACTAATATCACTATGGGTTAACCAGGGCAAATAAAGGAAAACAAGAAAACGGGTTAACTGTAAACGGGAATTATTAAAAAAATGATTGGTCTCAAGGTTAATGAGAACATTGCCATTCAACAATGCTCTTTTTTTTTTTTTTTTTCCAATTGTTTCTCCAGTGATTGTTTTTGCTTCTTCTCTCTTTTTTTCCAACTTTAGTACTCTTCATCGGTTGTCTCTTCGTCATCTGTTCTCAATGTACATACATTTATTATGAGTAATGCTAGGCATATCAACTATGATCTCAACCTTTATTTTAACTCTTGATTAGTTGGCGTCAATTTCATTGGTAAATACAACCTATTAATGTGGTAATTTCTTAACGCTTTCAAAAAACAATAACAACTCATAAGTTAGTAGACAAATTGATATTAGAATTTATATTCATATTAGTTTTTAAATATTATATATACATAAATTTATACATATATACATAATATATTTAAAAGAGTGTTTGACAAACTCAATTTTAACTTATCAGTTTCAACTTAAATAGTATAAAACTCTCATATATTATAGCATAAAACAAAAGTGTGGTACCGTATAAACTTTTACATGTTATAGTAAGTTCAATTCTAACTCACTTTTTAAACACCTTATTAATTATTTTTAAAGCTCCACACCGCAACCCTTAAATCTAACTTGTTGCTGATAAAGTTTAGGTACCACTTATCGTATTTACTTCTGAAAATGGAATTAATGGGCACACCTGTGCAATCAACATTGAAGTAATAATAGGAACAATTATAGGGCCTATCCAACTAACTTTTGCTAGAGTGTTTTCTCTTACAAAATTTGAATCAAAAATTTAAATTTGAAACTACACTTAATTTATAGTTTTAGTTGCATTCTCAAACACCCTATTTATTAGCATATCAATCATGTCATTACTAGTTAATGAAATAATTTAAATGGTCTGGGCAAGTCATATTAGTAGAAGTAATGAAATAATGTAAACGCCAAGAACATGAATTATATTAGTTTAAAATATATAGCATACTCAAAACTATTTTTCTAAGCTACGTAAGATATATTTCTTGTACGAAATTCCTGAAATATTCGCATTAGCCAAAAGGTGGAAATAATAATGGTAATGATGAACAGATCAATTGCATGATGCCAAAGTGACAAGTACAACTAGAGAAACTTTATGGAACATATATATGACTCTCAATGCTGGCATCCAACTTTATAACACGCAAAAAATTCAGAAGCCCAACAAAATAGGAGGGCAAAGGGCCAATTTTCATAGGCCTCTTATTCCTATATTGTGAGATATCAATGGCTAAACATTTTCTTGCGTGCGATAGAGATCAACTCTAATCTTAATTTATATATATCAATTTATAACTGGTTATGTTTTTATTAATAGTTATTTAAAATACTGTTATATCAATAGCTTGCATCTACTTAGTGAAAAAAAAAAAGGTGTCTCTATTACAAACTCATGACAACTCAATGAATATACAAGTTGAAATTAAAGTTGATATTCTTGACATTATTCGGGAGAACTATATATATATATAGTTTGTTTATTTGACAGAAAATAGGGTAGCAAAGTATCCAGTCAAATAAATGCACACATAATAGTTGGATTTAAGAAGTTGATGACCATGCTTCTCTTAGAAGGCTTATAGCTAGATTCACTTGAAGATCATGAGCATGGAAGAAAATATCGATATTGGTGTCGGTACTTCAATTCTACGGAAATGTCAGAGAAAATATTGATATAGGTAGAAATATTGAAAAATTTTACAAAAATTACTGAAATTTACATTAGACCATGATTTTAATACTTTCTGATAGCATAAACATTAAAAAGATACATAAATAAACAAGTTTCACATAAATTACAATTTTTAATAACAAAAGAAAGTTCTATGAGGCTCAAATGTGGTCGAGATCCTATCTTGATTCAAACAGTATTAGTACCATGACATATTACTTGAATAATATTGAACATAGTTGCAAACATACCACATATAGGTTTGTTGATCACTTCCCACTGTATTTTCATAAATTGAAAACTATGAATTCTCCTAATTGTTTGCCTGAGAAGGCAGTGCTATATTCAGATCAAGGATGAAAATATTGATATCGGTAGAAATATCAGTACTCTGAATTTATAAAAATTTCAAAGAAAATATTAATATCGGTGGAAATATTGAAAAAAAATTTATAAAAACTATGAATATTTTTTTTATATTGAAATTTTGATATAAACTAAAATTGTGTAAAAAAACAATACCCTACAACCCCTGAAAAATCAATATTTGTACTAATTTATTTAGTATTAACCAAAATTTTTCGTAATTTTAGCGTTCGGACAAAAATTTCTTAATATTTTTAAAATTTTCTCCAAAATTTTAGAATTTCTAAAGTCTCAAAATATCCTCTAGGATTAAATTAAAACATCTCTCAAAATTTTTTACAAATTTTGATAAATATTGGAAAAAATTATTTACACCCAAAAGATATTTCAGAACCTTCGAATTATGGAAATTTTAGAAATATCGGAGAAATTTTTGTCCATGATCATGGGAGTTGTAATGCCCAAAATTCTCATAAATGTGTCTGGTTATATTAAGCATTTTAATATAGTAAATTTGCATAGTGTGTAGTAAGTTTTTATTTTATTAATCATGATATAATTTTTTTATATGAAATTTCTATTAAAACTAATGATATTTTAAGTGTTTTGTTACAGTGAAGAGTTGGATGACCTACTTGGCAAGAATTGATGTGCTACGAATAATTGAAAATGATATGTTTTTATTGTTGGTTCATTACATGATTTATTATGTTTTAGTTTAATTGACTATGTTAGCAATAGTAAAGTTAGTATTTGATATCTATTTGTATGACTTTGTTAAAAATAGTGGTACATTTATGAACATATATTAACGTTAAAGATATATATGTGAAAAGGTATTTTTAATAAGGCTATTAGTAGAATTATAAAATATATATATATATATATATGATTTTAATGTCTATTTTATTGTTCTTATACACGTATAAAGCAGGGAGAGTGCTAGAACCCCTCCCACTTGTCATTCAAATAATTGTCCACCAATCTTTCTCTAAAACTCAATTTTTGAGTGCATAATCAGCAAAAGAAAACTCTCCACTCAGACTTTTTCTTTTCTCTTCAAGCAAAAAACCAAAGAAGTAAGGGTATGAAGGTGAAAACCCGGACCAAGAGAAATAACCCAGAAAACCATGGATTTTCTTGAGAAAACTAAAGTTTGAACCTAACTTTGAGAGCCCAAATTGTATAGTAGCCAAGGTAAGACTTTTTTCTTGAATTAGATGGGTATTTTCATGCTTCTTGATGGGGGTTTTTGAAGGTTGTATGTTTTTGGGCCTCTTTGTGAAAAATTTCATGGAGGTAAAGGTGTTTTTGGTTAGATGGTGTGAGAAAAAGTTCAATTGAATGTAAATAGGTGTTCCATACTGTGGTTTGATCTAAACATGATTTGGAAGTGTTTAAATTTGGACTGGCTCTGTTTTCTATGAATTTTGGCAAATGCAAGTATGATGTTTGAGAAAACATTAAGCTGAAATTCTAGGAAAAAAAGTGTGCTACAGCCCTGATTACGGGCTTCATATCTCCTAGACTACTTTGAGTTTGAAGCTGAAATTTTGAGGAATGATAGTGGACATATAGGGCTACGTTGTATCAAATTTTCGTATAAAAATGTTGAAGGATGAATTTTTGGTGAATTCTTTAATATTAGGTCTAGCTGGTGGAATTTTGCTGGCAGTAAGCTAGCTTTGCGTGTTTGTGAACCTAGACAAATTAATCGCAAATGATGTGAAATTTTGCAGGGAGATTCTTGGTTATGTTTATTGTTACTCTGCAAATTTTCATGACAACTGGATAAGTCTTCTTGGATTTCAAGTGAGTAAAATCCTATTTTCAAACTTCACAAGAAATAATAGTACTTGCATGAGAAGTATTTTATAAACTCAATGAGTTAAAGGATTTGTATAATTGTGATTGTCTTATTTACTTGTTTACAAAAGCAAAAGCTATTATATCATTGTGTTATGTTTTAAGATAAAGTATAAAATATCATTTAATATCTGGGTAGGCAAGGGAAGCGAAAGGGACCGACGGACCTAAATTATGGTGGTGATATTCCTTGAGGCATGAGGTTTTTCAATATAGGGTAGCCACATGACTGAAAAAGAACAGGTTTTGAAAAATCACAGCCTATTGGATATTAAGCTAGTCTATAATTGATTGAGGCGCCATAGACTGCTTTTCACTAAAAATGTATTCTTTTAACTAAAAATGGGTACAATAGAATGCCATGGTTTAAAATACATGCTTGACCTTGTGATGTCAATTCTAGATTCTATTTACTGAGCTATAGCTCATTTAGTTTCTTGTGACGCAGATGTTGATATGCAGGAATAGAAGTTGTTTAAGTTGCTACAGCTGATATGATGTTCACATGCTGCTAATGAAGACTATTATGTTTTAAAAATTGTTGTTTCCATTGTGTATAAATAAGAGTTTGAGAACTTGTCCTAGAAAAGATTTTTTTTTAATTTGTAAATATTGTAATTTTTTTTTCGGTTTGTAATTTTTATCTAATAATTTGATATGTAAAAAGATAAAAGAAGAGTTTTTTTTTATAATTTCTACATGTTTCAGTAAAGGTAGTATTTGCCAGCTTGACCAAGCATGTGTTTTGTCTAGTTAAGATGGAGAGTGTTTAGGAAAGGTACTGTTTAGTGGAATGCACAACTCGCATATGATTGATCCTATGTAGAAATTTTTATTTTACTTTATTTTAAATATAAATTTGGTTAATACAGGATAATACAAGAATATATTTGAACTTTTTAGATTGTCAATTGTGGGATTAGTATTAATTAGGTTATACCCACAACCATCATAAGGCATCTTTAATTATTTATAAGTTTGTTAGGAGTTAGACTAGTATAATCAACAAACACATGTCAAAAAAAAAGAAAAGAAAAAGAAACAAAGAAACAAGGAAAAATACTTACTAACGTCACCGATACTAAACGTCATCATTAATAAAAGATAGGCTCTGTCTGTGAGTCTCATGCCACGAGACCTACCTTATAAGCAATGCTGAAAAAAATGTACAAAAAAACAATAAATAAGTTTGGTGACTATCTAATCATTGAATAGCACTAGTCAGACGACGATATATTTCCTTAATCCAAATGGTCGTGCTCCGGTGACTGATCAAAATCTAATAAATATATACACCCATCGGCAAAGGCGATATGTACCTTGGCCGGCAATTGATAAGATATTCCGCTTCAAGTAGATTGCACTTCTTTGCCAACTCTGACAATTTTAACGTCCCTAAATATATTTATACATCAGAAGAATAAATAAATTATGCAGTCATCTTATTCTTGGTCTTGTTTTTTATCAGAAGAGAAAAAATTTTTGTGTGCCAGTGCCTTCTTATTTTTCTGGTTTATTATTTTGTTCCTCTTAATTTGATATTTAAAGTGAGAAAGGAATCATAAAATATTATGGTGTTGAAAAAGGGATGTAAACATTATGGTGTTTTTTTATGGTTCCAAAAAAGAAAAAAAGAAATTCATTTTTCTCACTAGTGTTGTAATGTCTAAAAATTAATTAAATATGATTAGTATGTAAATTGATGAATTAGTGTGCCTAATTTCAATTTAAGATTAATTTAATCAATTTGTGACATTTTTGTTAATTAAATTGCATCTTTAACAGTTTCATTGATTTATCTAAATAATAGCATTTGTTAACTTCTAAAACAATTTTGGTATTTTATTTTCAACTTATTTTTAGCATTTGTTAACTTATTTTAACAATTTTAACAAAACTCAGGTTTTATGAAAACAAAATACCAAATTCCCAACAGGTCCCAATCCCCCACTTTTCAGACTTTATCATGTGAAAGTTTTAGCCTTGAAATGCAGAAAACCCCATTCAGCTACTCTTCCACATGCAGCAACAGCATTGAAACTCCTAACTTGAAACCATGTACTGAACATGGTTTGGAATAAAACCATTCAAGCTCACTAATTTAAGCCAATGACCAGACATTTCTACACCACTTTTGCTTTCTTCTTTTTCCCCTCTTTCCATGCCTCACTCACTCTCACTTTCTTTTTCTCGTTTGTCTCTCTCTCTATTCTCTTTTGCTAAAAAAATAATTGCAAGCCAAAAACTCACTCAAAAACTTAGACTTAAGCATTCAATCAATTCAATTTTGGGAGCCATCCAACCCAAGCAAGATCAAGCCCCAAGCTGTCCAACCCGAGGTTAGCTTTCTTTTTAACATTTTCTAATTTTCACTCTAAATTCATCTAAAATCTCCCATGCATGTTGCAATCCGAGGCTTGATGAGCTTAAACAACATTCAATCTGAACTTATAGAATGTGTTTCACTATGAATCCATGCTTCATTTGGATTAAAACCAAATTAAACAAGTTTTTATATTTTTTTCAATTTTTAGAATAAATTGTGAAATTGCATGAAAAATTAGGGGAAAAGTGTTTAAATGTGTTCTAGTGTGCTATTCTATCATTTCTGAACTTTACCTATGCTCTGAGACTTATAAAAATAGGTTCTTTGAAGCTCGGATTGGTCGAGACTCAAAATCTAAAATTTTTTAAATTTCGACAGATCGGCAAGCCGAACTCATCCTTCAGCAGGCCAATTCAACCAATTCGGCAAGCCAGCCTCAGATGGTCAGTAGGCCGAACATCAGCAATTTGACAAGCCGACTATGCTGCATGAAATGGTAGTCTTGTCCCTAGTTTTCATCATTTAAGGATTTAGAAATGTTTTAAAAGGGATTATGATTTTGTGTAATGACTATTTGGACTTTAAAGGCACACTAAGGTACCATAAAACATCATACTAATGTAGAATATTCTAATTTAGATATTAACATATCTAGTCCACGACTAAGGTTGTTTGCAATTTCGAGGAGCTGACGTGTAGCAGACCGAGACTGCAATGTTTGTGCTATCATGGTAAATAACAAGGTAGGATTCTAGTGTAACACCCCTTAATTCGGACGTCACAGATGTCGTAACATTCTTACATTCATACTTACTTGAACTTTAAACATAAATATTATTTCAAATCTTAAACGATACTTTTAAATTAAAAGTAATTAAACATACTCAACTAGGATCCATTCATGCATTTAAAAAAAAAAAACTTAACATTGTTAAATCACATTGCTTAAATTGTTCCACATCATAATTTATTCAATTATACTTTAAATATACCAAGTTGTAAAATCAGGACTTATATAAACATCACAATATAACTCTTCAATCATCATAACATTTAAAGCTTACTTACTCCCACAGTTTGGCAGGCCGACCTTGGGACTTCGACAGACCGAACATGTTTGGCAGGCTAGAGTTCCCTCAACCGGCAGGCCGATAGAGGCTTTGCAAACTGGCTTAAAATCTCAACTTCGTTCGACAGGCCGAACCTTCAGACTTCGGCAGACCGACCAAGGATGTTCGGCAGACCGTCCGAGCCAAAAATCTTTAAGAAAACTTAATTTTTAAAATAATCCAACTTTCATAAATATGTGGAAGATCAAAATTCATTAAAATGGTAAAATAACTTATAAAACCATAGTTTAAGTATTCTTAAAACTTAACACAAAAATATGTTCAAAATATATAACTTGATTAAAAACATAAAAAAAAAAAACGTTCTTCTTGGTGTGCTTCCTGTTACAATTCCTCGTGCTTAGTGCTCACACGCCTTCCCATGTCCTTCGCCTAGTTCATGATTTTCTTACCCTTATCTGCAACATGATATAAAACATGATTAAGCTAATGCTTAGTAAGTACATATCATTCTCACAATTTTAAACATTTCATAAACATCATCATTTCATAGGAGTGCCTTAAGCACCATTTCATATAAACATATCTTTCATTACATAGACCATATTTAAAACTTTTCCAATTTATCTTAAGGGCCCAAGTGTTGCACCATAATCATCATCATAGACGCGCCGTCATGAGAGGATAAGGGTAGCTAATCCCAAACCAAACATGACATCATAAATCACCATTTCATAACATTGGTGTGCAACACTTATTAGGTGATATATATACATAATTTTCATGCTTTGAAACATGTCATCATCATCATACATAATTTTTAAATCATGAAAATCTTTCATAAGAAATCCCTTAAGGAAAAATCATCATAAAATCATCATGAACATCATTGTGAACATATCATCAAATCCTTGTAAAACGTGTCATGTTGTAGGTGAGAATGTACTTACTTTAATGCTAGCTTACTTAACCTTAATATACTTTTTGGTGATGACGTCGCGGTCTCGATGTGCTCGCTTCTTTGAGTGTTCATGCCATTTATCCATTTAAAATACAATAAAATTAATACTTATCATAAAACATTCATTCATATATCATTCTTTCATATATCATTCATATATACATTCATCTCATATAATAAACATAACTCATAATCATTTTTGTGAAAACATAACATTATCATCACATATAAACATTATTCATAACCATAAAAATTGTCATCACATAAACATGTTATTATGATTTTTCTTAAAAATTACCTAAGCATACAAAAACAAACTATACATTTTAAACATAATTATCTTTTAAATAAAACATTTTTGAATAGTTAAAATACATATATTTTAATTTTAAAATTCATACAAACATCTTATTATCATGCATAAAATTATTTTATTATCATAAATCATTAAAACATACATAACATTTCATAAACAAAATCCAGAAATAACATTTATTAAAACAGTTTTCTTAATGTATTCCCATAAAAATTTCATAACATATATACATTCATCATACAACATACATGCACATACACATACACATACTTGTTAACGTTTATGAAAAACATCTTTCATTTATCCCTTAAATAACATTACCTTCTTCTCTCTCTTTTTTTTTATATATCAAGATTAAACGGTAAAATTTACTATGAAGAGTAGAAGATAGAAATATTTATTTTTCATAAAAATACCTAAAGGACATGAAACGTGAAGAAGCATCGCATAATGTATACATGAACATCATAATAAAAAAGAAAAAAAACACAAAACAAAATACAATACCTAGAGAAGATATTGTAGACGATTTGGAGGAGAAGAATTCTTTCAAAAACACAAAGAAAAACTGAGTTCTTACCTTGAAATTTCTTCTCAAAACCCTTGATTTCAACCAATGAAATATGACTTTCTTTCAATTTTCTTGCAGAAAATTTTTGGGAGAGAAGGAAGTGAAATGCATGGAGAAGAGAAGAAGAAGAATGAGAATGAGAGAACGTCTCAGATAGTGAATGAGAGGAAAAATAACGTGTGAGGAAAAGAGTCGTTAAAAAATTTTAACGTAACAAGTATAATGAACATTCATTGCCCTTCATTAAGTCCCCCCATTAAGTCAGAATTTCTGACTGTTAGGTGACAATTGGCGTGAAGGAGAAAAAGAAGAAAAAATAAAAGTCAAAACTCTTACTCCTCACTTACCATGTTTTGTCTTATTTAAATGGAAAACCATTTAAATTGTCACAAATCAATGCAAGGTCAAACCCTTTAATTTCCTTAACTGATAAAAATATTTCATTATTGTGTCAATTAATCACATTAAATCATCCAATTAACGTAATTAACTCTTGGAGAGATTTCTACTGACTGCTCGTCAACCGTGTTCGGCCTGTCGATTTTCTTCTTCGGCCTGCCGGTTCCACCAAGTTGGGCCTGCCAATACTTCCCATCGGCCTGCTGGTCTTTGGTAGACTGTTCGACCTTCCGAACTTAAAAGTTCAGCCTGTCAAACTGTCCTTAAATGCCATACATTAAAACATTCAATTCATCAAGCATCATAATTAAACATACATTAAAATAATCATGAACACTTGAGTACAACAATTCCAAGCGGTCATCACCTGTCATAAAACTTGACATAAAAAGTTAGTAACAGTAACATCATATATCATAGCTTATAACATAAAATAATTAATCAAATTCCTTAACAACGTTACTAACTTAACGTGGTCCGTTACATAAGATAGGTGGATGTTACATCTAGACCCTCCCCATTTGTTAGCCATAATTTTTAAAAGAGTTTTGACCTCAATACATTTTCCTGAAAATGTTTTTAAGAAATGATTGTTTACATTTATTCAATTTTTTCTGGTAAATGTTGAATAATGAATATGGTCATAATAAACTGTATAATGAATATAAAATGTGATACTCGGTAGTATGAGACTTAAATAATGATATAAGTACCTTAATACCGAATACAGAATGAGTCAAGGACCGCATTCGGAATGAGACATTAATGCATGATGCCACGCACAAAGCTTGGGTCGTGCAAAGAACGACCATGAGGGTTCCGAAACCCAACTGGGCCACTACAATGGTAAATTAGATCGATTTTACAAAGTAAAAGTGTAAGCTTGATTACAAGGTGATCACTAGACCGAAATGGTAAAGTATGGAATTACTTGGTGTAAATTAATGTCTCTCTATGGCTTTTATTTTAATGCAATCCATTATTTTAAATTAAACTTTAAATTAATGTTTTTAAAACTTAAGTCCTACTGAGCATTTCGCTCATAGTTTATTTTGTTTTAAATTCCCTCCCCCTTCTAGGTGGTTCGTAGTATACCACCAACTAGGACGCTGTTAATTTGTATGTGTGGATTGTAAGAGCTTTATTTAGTCTATATGTTTATTTGATTAGGGCATGTAATATTAAGGTTGGAATGTGGTTTGTACTATTTTGTTTCTGTTGATACTGTGTGGGGTCCAATGTGGCTTGATTCACTCTCCATGAATTTATATTTTAATTTAATTTAATTTAAAGGCAATTCATGAAATTATTTACTAAGTTTTTAATTGATGGTAATATTCTAAAAAGTTTAAAATTCACCACATTTTTATAAATAACTGAAAATATTTTTTTAAATTACCAAATAATTAATTGGTGAGTT
The DNA here is from genome assembly GCA_025403435.1 of Artocarpus heterophyllus. Lineage (NCBI taxonomy): Eukaryota > Viridiplantae > Streptophyta > Magnoliopsida > Rosales > Moraceae > Artocarpus > Artocarpus heterophyllus. The sequence goes on along the minus strand of CM046332.1, from coordinate 27,483,094 downwards.
TAGTTAAATTTGCTTAATTAATTTAATTAGACCGCCACGTCACTACTTGGGTTTGGGTTCATGACAACTATTTAGACCTCCCTTAATTTGTTCACATTTTGCATTACGAGTTTTTTTCCCTTTGTTTTTGCAATGATCAACTCTAATTTCTCCTTATTCATCAATAATAATAATAATAATAAGCTATTCTATCTCTCTTTTTTTATATTTTCTAGAACAGTTTATGCTTTACATATGCATTTTAAGTATGAAGAGCTGAGTTAAGTGGAAGCTCAAAAGCGAAAAATTTGTAATGTATATACCATGGTATAGTCATGTTCTATATAAGTTATGAAATTTTATCATTTTCTTCCACATTTGTAATCTTTTTTTCTAATATGCTGCTTTTATATGTTCAAGGGGTTTGGTCTTGTTGTTTTTCTAATTGTTTTAGGGAAATTTGGAAAATTCTAGAAATATTTAACAGTGAAGTGGGTATCAATGTAATTAGCCAGTCAAAAGGGTGTTACACAAATAGTGGTAAAGGTGTTTGTGCTTATGTGTGTGTAAAAAAAAAAATATATATATATATATATATAGAGAGAGAGAGAGAGAGAGAGAGACAGAGAGACTGAGACTGCCAATAGTACAAAATTTCGATTAATAAAGAATAGCTGTCTAAATCGTATTAAACACAGAACTTCCCAGAGCAAATACCAAAATATAATATCTCGCCAAAATTAGGAAGTAATATATAACAGCATTAATCTCTGTAGAGAGAGGAAAAGATTCCATGATACGATCATCATGCAAAATAAACTCAGGCAAATTCCCTCTGTAGTATGATCTTTGATGCCAAATACTCATATAATAAGGATAAATGAATTAAACACCACAAAAAATATTGCGGAATTGAGGCGGAGAACTATCGCGTCGTCGGCGACGGCGACACCTCAAGCTGCAGGAGAAAGGCAGTCCACGGCGGTGCTAGGGTTTAGCAGAGGTAAACACACATGCCTCCCCATATAGATCAAATCAAGCTTGAGGAGAGAGAAAAGATATATAGATGGCCCACTACTTGTGAGCCGTCGGATCTGTTTCCTGACCTGCCTCTGTGGGGCACGTTCGTACTGAATGGTACAGAAGATGATACTTTTTTTGGACAAGAGATGCTTTGACCACTTTTAAGGCTCTGCTGATCATGTTCTTCAATGACAATTGGTGCACGTAATCAAAATAATTACTGTATACAATAAATTATTAGTACTGCTAAATTCAAACTGTTATTACTGACCTTCTTTTTATACCAATTATTTTAACACCTTGTTTTATGGATAAATGCAGCATATGTCTGCATTCTGGGGTTATTAAAAAACCTTCCCTTTGTATTTTGAAATGTATTACATTTATGCTTTCATATTTTGAATTTTATGCATAATTTTTTGCTTTTCTTGGTTAACCGGAATTTTGACCAACAAAAAAAAAACCTAAATTCCCTTGAAGAATAAATGAAAAATGATACGAAAATAATAAAAACTCTAACTAAAAATTCCAAAATGTAAAGGACAACTTGGTTTTTTCATGGTCAAATTCAACCTTTTTGCCGAAAAAAAAAATCAGCTGGGGGAAAAAGTAATGGGGACAAATAAAACTCGGTCTAAAATTTTGCTGTCTATGTTGGTAAGCTTCAAAGTTTGCAACCAATTATTATTGCCCAAATCAAATGCAATTGCAATGGCTTGTCTTTCCTATAATATAGACAGAACAGACAGACATAGAGTGAGAGGTGCGATAATGAACGCGAAAGAAGTACAATTAGTTTTCCAATGCTTGTTCTTGCTTGATTAGAAGCCCTGACATAATATCAATCTGAAACCATTTACAAACCAAAAACTGGTTCATCTTATAAAAATGGCGGTAGCCTCATAAAATAAGACAACTTTTATCTTAAAACTATTTTATACTAAATTTTAACTTTTATATCCTCAAAAAAAATCCTTAAATAACTTTCAGCTTAGCTATTCTATTCTATTAGAAAAGTAATCATTAATTGCTTTGTCTGAAAATGGTTATCGAAAGCTACTGACATACCTATACCCCCTAAGAAAATTAAACATTATATAATGTTTAAAAAACGCAAAAAGCCATTAGCAGTAACTATTATTCATTTTCTTTTAGAGTAAAAACTAATAGAAAAATCAAAACCTCGTCAGAAGTGTTTCAATTTTCCAGTTATGTTTTGCCCAAAATATCGATCAGAAGGGGTGTTTTTCCTAAATGCACACAGAGAAGACCGAGCTAATCTTTGAGTTCAAACCTTCAGTGGAAAAAAAAAATGTTCAGTTCCAGCTGTCCTTTTCATACCTCCATGTTCCAACATGATCGCCCTAATATGGTGCCGTGGGGACATTGGTTTAATCCAAGCGACGAACAACTAGTTCAAACCCTAGAGGACATTGTTCGGGGCAAACTAACTCCTGATCAGTTAAGCTCTGAGCGGTTCATTGAGTATGTTCAGGATATAGATACCTATGGATTTGATCCTCGGAAACTTAATTGTATGTAAACCCCTAGAGCTTGATGATTTCTAAAATTTAGTTGTTTTTATTTTCTCATATTTCTTCGCTTATATATATAGATATATCACAATTAAATTTTGGCTTTAAAAAAAGCATTTGCAGGGGATCCCAGGGACGGAATGGATAATAATGTGAGACATTGCTGCCTACGAAGGCACAAGTTCTCCAAAAAAGCGAAGAAAAAGACATGTAGGAAATCAGGGAGTACTGGAAATTTATCCTGGAAGAACACCGGGACCTGCAACCAGGAGGTTTGTGGTGGAAAAGCTCAGAAGTTGAAGCTGACACTTGTGGGAGAGGAAATTACTTATATTATGATTGAATACACACTGAAGGCCGAAAGTGATGATGTAAGTTGCTAGTAACAGACTTCATGTGTCTACACGTGTGTGTGTGTATGTGTGTCTGTGTGTATATATATAGATAAACGTAATAATTAATTGGCATTTATATATAATTTTTTCTACATATTCCTTGTATTAATGCCTTTGTATATGTGGTTTTTCCTACAATATATTGTTACGTTATTCCAGTTCATGACATATTCTCTATTCTTATGCCTTTTGCTTTTGGATTGAGTAGTTTCAGGAATGGGCTATTTGTAGAATAGAGAGAAAAAATTAAGAACAACAACAATAAAGGGGAGGGGAGGAAAAAAAGGAATGAAAAGGAGGCCGGGACGTCCAAGGATGGTACAGAAGAATCAGGAAGCGGAATTAATTTCATGCAAGGACAGCATTGTGATCAGGATCCTAAGCAAGTATTTGATGACTATCTTAATGATGACTCATTCTACGATGAGCTGCCAAATATATTGTAGGATGTATAGACTGATTGAACGGCCTTCAGTTGTTCTCTTATTGTTCGGGATGTAGCGGGATCGTCTTATGTCTAGTTATAGATTTGTCAAATAACATAGATAGAATACTCTTTTTCTGTGGAAGGCTTGATAGAGCATTTAGGAGGTGACAACCCAGTGAATTGAGATGTGCTATCTTGCTTTGTTTACGTTTAACAAAAGACGGAGAAACACCTTCACCAAAATCTTACATATTTAAGATCATTAATAACATGTTGTGTACTCATCTTACCTATTATCATCTTATCTTTATAGTAGCTGCATTGCTTTCAAAATATTATGTATTATTTATGTTTTAGTTGTGAATGGTAGAATTTTGTTTTGCAAACCCACGTACTAATCTTCATACTCTCGTTTATAATCAATGGTAAATTTTGTTAAAGGATGCCAATGCTTTTTTTTTTTTTTAGAAGAGTGTCATTTTTCTGGTTGGGATTTGTTAGGCTTCTCTCATATCAATTATGTAACTCTTACCAAACTTATTTCTATTACTCTGGTAAGCTTACTAACATCTAGAATCTAGGCTATACTATATAAAGAAAACAAACGACAGTTTAACATGTATTAGCTGTGCATTAATTCAAACCTAGAAGCCAAATTAGCTACTAACAAATCCGATAGAAGATTCACTCGCACAAAAACTACTCAAGAACACAAGGCACTAATAAGTTTTTCTCATTACTCCAGAGTTTTTTTTCCCCCGATAAATGTAAAGACTAAACGACTAGCATCAAAGATCACTAGCAACCCCCTCAAAAAAAAAGAAGAAAATATCACTAGCAATATTTCAAACTAGGTTACAACATGTACTAGAAATATATATAAGGTAACTAAAGCATTGAGTAAAACTGTGAGGGAAAATTAGCCCCAATCAAAAAAAAAAAAAAAATCTAACCTTGAAAATCTTCTTAAAATTTTGAATCTGCAGAATGTGCAAGCCTCCAAATTTCCTTTCGTGGAAGCAAGGTAAAAATCCGGAGAAGTTGGCCATCATGAATGGTTATAACAGCATGAGTAGTCAGCTTATGTGCCACACTTGATTTCCTTCATAAGAAAAGGTGAGAAATTTAAAGTGCTTTTTTTTTTTTTTGACAAATCATTCAATGCATCAGCTTAGTGCAGAATTTTCAATCAATTTCAAAAACACATTCGACAAATTACTCTCAATACAGAGACCATGCACATTTGAGATCCCATATGTGTTTATATATATATATTCAAAATCGTTTCACTAATCTCCTCGCCCCTCTCTCCTTCCACTCTTCCCGCTTTGCCAATTGCTCTAAAGAGAAAAGTTCTCTCACTTGTATAGGAATAGAAAAAAACTTATAACATAAAGATTACTTTAAGGGTGCATTTATTTTGCATGAAAGGAAAAAGGTGAATTAGGAGCAATTCTCTTTCCAATCTAATCATTTTTTACTTACAATCAACAATGAGAGTTTAATTAGACCCAAAAAATGTAGGGAATTAGGAAAAGAAGTATCAATCCTTGTATCTCTATTAGTATATTAATTCACTATTGAAGAAATAAATGCTAAATTTTCTTAGATACCTTTAAAACTCACATGTTATAATTCAATAATTAGCTAATTATCTAATAGGATATTTCAGTAATTAAATTGTTAAAAATTACCATTCTTAAATTTAACAAACACTAAATAAGGAATTGGTTGTTTTCCATTATAACATTTAATATAGGCAAGTAAACAATAGAAAGAGAATTATGATTCTCATTTTTATTACTTTATTTTCTAATCTCATTACATTCTCATTGCAATCCTTTACAAACTCATTGCATTCCTTTATGTTGGAGAGGATGTAGGGGAGAAGGGAAGGATGGAAGGGCAGGGTGTGTGAAGGAAGGGAAAGGACTAAAAAAGTTTTGCTATATATAACAGGAAGAAAGAGGGAATGGTGGTCCTTCTTTGTTTGGTACCTATAGAATGAAAGAAAGGGGATTAACCTTTATTTATAAAGTTACCATATATCAACTACTTATGTTCTGGTTAAGTTTTGTGATTTTTAAGGTGAAGACGTTGTATTTACAATTAGAAGGTGATGATAAGTAGCAATCAATAATCGTTTTTCTAGAGTAGTGCATTATAGATCAAAATGGTATTTTGGGATCTCAAGGAGCTTAGAATTAATTCCTCGTCTATTTCCCCTCAACCTATTGAACAAACAAAAGGATAATTAACTCTACAAGCCTCTTCTTTCCACCCTTCTCCCCCTCCTACAAAATATAAGTGTGGTTTCACCATCCCTATTCCCTTTCATATGATCTCTCTAATAATATTATATCATATCAAGTTGTCACCCCTATCCCATCATATCAGAGCTTCGTTTCCCCTCCAACATACAAATGAAAAGATATCGTCCCCAACCTTGGAACTCATAGTCACTCATATCTCCCCTTTCCCCCACCAGATCTCCATCATGCCCAAAGAAGCTCCTGATCTTCGTCGTTTGTCATCCTGCCATCTAGATCTTCGTTTTTCACGCCCCTTATCCTCTAGCTTCATCACCTCATCACTCATCCCACCAAATCTTCTTCATTTGCACCCTTCATCCTGGATCTCCATTCACCACTCCATCCCTCATATCTCAATCACTTGACACTCCCTCTCCCTCCACCTTCAACTTAGTGTTTGAAGCGTTGCTTGCCAGAGATCTGCAGTGGTACCTTTCCCTACTCCGTCATCATTATCTCCCTTCCCCCGGCACACACCCCCGTCGAGATCCATGAAGTTTTGAGACATTTTCTTTTATATTTAAAAAAAAAAAAAAAAACTTAATGTTTTTAATCTTTAAAATAACTATTAGATACATTTAATTTTTTAACTTTTTTAATTAATTTCAATTCTTCCACATTTTGCTATTAACACAGAATAGTAACATAGTTTATTTAAATTTATCTTTATAATTTTAAAGTTTGATAGTTATCTTAAATTAGTCCAATCTAATGATACACCAAACATTTGTTTGCTTTTCCAAGCGTCTAATCCAATATCTTATCAAATACAAAACAAATATGTTCATCATAATTCTTTCCAATCCTATATGATCCAATCCGAATCCTGTAGTCCTATGCCTAAATGATTAACTCGGCTTCTAAAGTCCCATCCTATGAAACAAAAATTTGATTTCACAAAACAAAATAATCTAGCATGCCCCCTTCATTTAGTATCTCTACAATTTAGGCACTAAGTTTTTGTCAAAACAATCTAAATTCCAAAATTTAATCTTCTGAGAGTCGTGGAGAAACCATTTTCATCCAGAAAACTAGCAAAACAGATATCAATATTTAATACTATAATTTTCACCGAGAACATTTATAGTAGTGGCAACAAGTAGACTCCATACAAATCGGCCAGTTTCCAATTATCTAACAATATAAGATCCTCTCAATTAGACTATATAACCTCACATATTCCTAACACAGGATATATGCAGTACTGGTTTGTTGGAAGCAGTAATTTTCCTATAAATATATATATATATATATATATATAAGCAATAAGGTACAATTTAAAAAAAATAAAAACAAAAAATTTAATCATGAAAAGTACGAACCTAGTTCTGAATTACAGTGCATTGCAGATATAGTGGCTTTTCGTTATGGTTGTACGTACAGTCTGATATATGTCAATTAAAACACTAACTCCAACCAAAAAAAAAAAAAAAAACACTAACTTCAACCCAAAAAAAAAAAAAAAACTTTTGAGAACATTTCTTCAAATTACCTCCTATATGCCTCGCTTATAGATCATTTGGGTTTAAAAAAAAAAAGTTAAAATAAAAAATATTATAATATTGTGAGAGAAAATACTTAAAAAAAAAAAAAAAAAAACCTAGTTAGAAACTTACAGTTCGAATTAACAGTGCCGTCTGATGTATGGTAAATCACTAACTCCAAAAAGCAAAAAAGACTACCTTTGAGAACTTCCACTTCTTCAAATTACCTCATGTATGAGCTTCGTAACTTGCTTGAGGTTGAACAACACCCCACTGATTCTGCACCGACGATGTTCTTCGACAACGTTTGACAATCGATGGCAGATCTAGTTTTCTTGGAGTTCTGCGATCTAGTTTTCTCGGAGTTTGAGTATTCAAATGGACTCTCTAAAGCTTAAGGCTACAAGTCAAGCCGTGCAAGGAAAGCTATCCAACCATTGACTAATACAAGCAATATATGTTTGTTTTTGTGTGATAGAAAAAAAAAAAAAAAAAGGCCGTTGGATATGATAAGAAAATTTAGGAAACAGATCCAGATTTCGAATTAAAAAAAAAAAATCCTCCTCTCACCTATAATATGTACGATTTTCTCGACCCTCAAGACAAAAGAAAAATGAAAATTACAAATTTATACAAGGAAAGTATCTATCCAACTTTGTTGTATGGAGGGTATTGTCGGGAAACCTTAGGTTGGGGTCCCTTCCGCCGGAATAGTGGCGTGGCTGTGAAAGGGTAGCAGTACTATTACTTTTACTACGTGAAACACATGGATTTTGTTGTGATTATTATTTTTAGTCTCAACGTGGATTTTTTTTATCCCTCCAATAATATTATGATGTCATTTTTTTCTAAAAAAAAGATTAGATGGTGCACTTTATGCCGCTATTCCTTTTGATAAAAAAAAACTTGAACTAGACTCATTCCGTCTAAACTAACCAGATTTAGTCCACCTGTCTCTGAGCTCACACATAGGCGAAACACATTGACATAAAGGCCCCAAAGTGTGGTTATAAGGATTCGAACTCTGGAGGGATAGAAAGAGAAGTTCTACTAAAGGTGTCCTCACTACTACACCACATCATTTGGTTGTTATCGTGTCAAATTAATTAAAATGTCTTCTCACATTTTTCTATTTTATGTCATGTTAATTGAGATAGCATATTTTTATTTTATGTGGGATTTTAATTAACATTTAATTTTAATTAACCTTTAATAACATTATCAAAATGACTTAAAAGGGAATCTATATGAGTATTTGGAAACCGAGTTTACGACATGTATGCATTTGGGGATGCCCGTCGGAGGTAAGAGTTTATAATCCACAAGAGAAAAAGCTAGACCCAAGGACCATAAGCGGATATTTTGTTGGTTATGCTGAACGGTCTAAGGGATACAAATTTTATTGTCCATCTCATAGTACTAGATTTATGGAATCAAGGAATGCAAAATTTCTTGAGAATAACTTAATTAGTAGGAGCGATCGATCATGAAATACTTGTTCCTGAGAAAGATCATACAGATACTCTACCTTCCACTTCTTACGATAGACTGATTGTTGTGCACAACACGCCTAAAGTTCAAATGCGTGATGAACAATAGCAAGTCATTCAAGTTCCACAGACTACTGATCAAGAGATAGTGGATCTAGCTGAACGATAGATACAGGAACCTGTTGAACAGCCTATTGAACAACATAATCTTGAACCAACATTAAAAAGATCTACTAGGGAAAAGCGATCTGCGATACCTAGTGACTATATTGTGTATCTATAAGAGTCTGACTACAATGTTGGAGCCGAAAATGATCTTGAAACATTTTCACAAGCTATGAGTTCTAAGGAATCTGACTTATGGTACAGTGCCATGAAAGATGAAATGGATTCCATGGCATCTAACAGAGTCTAGGATCTCGTTGAGTTGCCTAATGGTATAAAAGCTATTAGATGTAAATGGGTCTTTAAAACAAAGAAAGACTCATTGGGCAACATTGAGATATATAAAGCAAGACTCATTGTCAAAGGATTCACTCAAAGAAAAGGAATTGACTATATGGAGACTTTTTCTCTTGTATCTAAAAAGGATTCTATTCAAGTCATTATGGCATTGGTCGCCCATTTTGATTTGGATTTGCATCAAATGGATGTGAAAATGGCCTTTCTCAATGGTGATATAGAGGAAAAGGTTTATATGAAACAACTAGAAGGATTTTCCTCTAGTGATGGTGAGCATTTAGTCTGCAAACTTAATAAATTCATATATGGATTATAACAAGCCTCTCGCCAGTAGTATTTGAAGTTTCATGACGTTATCTCTTCATTTGGTTTTGAAGAGAATATCATAGATCAATGTATATACCAGAAAGTCAATGGGAGTAGGATTTGTTTCCTTATGCTATATGTGGATGACATATTACTTGCAACTAATGATAAGGGTTTGCTATATGAGATGAAGCATTTTCTCTCAAAGAACTTTGAAATGAAGGACGTGGGAGAGGCATCTTATGTCATTGGCATTAAGATCTATAGGGATAGATCTCAAGGCATTTTGGGTTTGTCTCAAAAGACCTATATCAATAAGGTTCTAGAGAGGTTTCAAATGAAGAATTGTTCACCAAATGTAGCTCCCATTGTGAAGGGTGATAGGTTCAATTTGAACCAATGCCCAAAAAATGAGCTCGAACGGGAACAAATAAAAAACATTCCATATGCTTCAGTTGTTGAAAGCTTAATGTATGCTTAGGTCTGTACAAGACCTGACATTGCATTTGCTATGGGAATGTTAGGTAGATATCAGAGTAACCCAGGTGTTGACCACTGGAGAGCTGATATTATATATTGTTTTTTGTTCCCATCGAGGAGTGAGCACTACATTGCGATGTGATCTATTGATTGTGCTAGGCTCTCAAAGGCTAGGAGAAAGCGGCACTGGGGGATCAGTTAAGAAAGATTAAAAATAATGATTCCAATGAGCCCCAACAAATAGTACTCTACCAAATGTGAATCAAAAATCTAATTTCTCTTAAAAAAAAAGTCCATCCAACCAATAAATCTCCATTTTAGCCATTAAATCTAATCAAAATCATTTTCTTCTAAAGATTTAATATATGAAAGACAATTTTTGCCAATAAGTTATTTTGAGGTATAAATCTAAATCTATATTAAAACCAAAAATCCCAAAATACCCCAAGTTAGTGCTCAATACTAAGGAACAAACCAAAAATAATTCAAAATTTGAGAAAGAAAAGATATAAAAATAATGAAAGATAAAAAGACTATGGAAAAAAATTAAAAAAATAAAAACCAAGCACAGCTATTTATTTACTACACTTCGGTAAATATGCTATTTACTTCTAAAGGTTTCAAAAATTCTCCTATTTATTACAGTTTCCCTCATTTTTATTTTTTATCTTTTTCCAAAAATTGGCAAAAAAAAGAAAGAAGTATTTCTGTTGTAGTGACCCCACCAATAATACTGCATTTTTAATCCTTAGATTTAATCAAAAATAACTTTTGTTTAATTTGCAGATCTAACAGCTAAAAGATAGATACCTATCAGTAGTTTAATTTTAAACCTACCAATAGTTTAATTTTAAATTATTTTCATAAATCTTCCTAATTTATGTACCCTAACATAATTTACCCTCTAATTTATCAACCGCATTTAACACACCCTCCAATCCATAGAAAAAACCATTCAAATATCCTTCTATCTAATTTTGTATATAATACTAACAAATTTGCTGAGGTGGTATACATTAAGAATTAATTGAGATCAATAAATTCTTATTAAAATAATTAATCATTAAAAATTAGTAAAAAAAAAATTTTCTTTCAAGTTTTTCCAATTCTATTTTTTTCTTTCTCTTTCCTCTTCTCACTTCAACTAGCTCTTCTCTTTCTCTCTCTCTATCTCTTCTTTCTTCACCCCCTCTCTCTTCATCTTTGATTTGAAAACAAAGCAAATATTCAGAAAAGAAAATACCTCTTAACTCGGTTGGGCTGAAATCGGACAACAAAACATCCCAAATTCTGTTTGGAGGCAACACTTAATTTGGTATTGTGGAAGCAAGTGTTCCACAGGAGAAATTGGCCAAAAAAAAAAAAAGAAAGAAAATAAAATAAAGAAAGAAAAAGATATCAGATCCCCTCCAAAAAAAAAAAAAGTGCTCAGACCAACTGTATGTTTCACATGATCTTAGGTTAAACCTGATGGATCAGAAAATTGTGGTGGCTTTTTCGACAAACATCCAACAATCACCTGAATTTCGCTGGAATGATCAACTTGAGATAGACTCAGTTTACGGGCCTTTCTCTTGGACCAAACAACACGTACGAAGGTGTGTGTATATATACATATATATATATAGAGAGAGAGAGAGAGTCCCACCATTACCTAGTGAGTGACTAGATCTGAAAGATCTGAATTAAGGTCGTATCTCAGGCTAGAGTGAGTGACTAAACGTGAAGATCCAAAGGTCGCGTTCGATCAACGCTCACCGCAATGAAAACCCTGGCCAAGCAATATTTTGTCTATTGATAAAAGAAAACTTGTTGAGACCAACAAAGGTTGTGGTGTAGGGATCAGAACGTTTTTATCATGTCTCCTTTATTTTTCTCACCTAGGGATCGAAATGATGTAGCCTCAATTGAACCCATTTGAAATTAGGACTATGGTAGGCGGATGATACTGGACCGAAAGCATAGGAAGAATAGTTGAAGTCCTGATCTAGTCCTTGATGGTTCGTGGGATTGTCAATGTACCGAAAGGGTTAGGGAGCGTTACGGGCACCATCTGGTTCCCATTTATTGAGCCAAGAAGAAAAGAAAAAGAAAACTTGTTGAGCACAGTAAAATCTCTGGCTTGATTCTGGAAACATGCATCTTAGAGTTAGTGATTAAAAAACCAAAAGAAAAGAAAGTTGAAATATGTTCCAAATACTAAGCATTAATTAGTTGATGTGTGGTTCTTGTAGTTCTAAACACTTAGCATAGATATACAGTTGTTTTCTAAGCTTAGGAGACTTCCAAAAACTCTTTGAAAATTTTGAAAATAAATAATGATATTAGAGCACATTTTTCCCTACAAATTACCCAAGAAAATATGAAATATTTTTTGACAATAAGCAGAGATTCAGTTTTCTTAGAAATAAATCATGGAAGGAGTGAAAAATTTCTTAAAAACTAGATGAAAAGATTTCAATACTTGTTGGCTTCATGACGTTTAAGTCATTAACCATGTCTCACTTCAAAAGTACATAGTTAATGTCTCATTCCATGACAAAACTACCAATGATCACTAAAACAACAAATCAATTCATCACTGATTAACCATTCATAAAATCAATTATTTTCTTACTTTAACAAAACTTGACCATTATCTCACACATTCACAAAAAAAAAAAAAGAGCCTAACAAAGGCCATTTGCTTTGAAATCCCAACAAAAAAGATTGACCAGATCTCCAACGGTGATGGACATGCAGATAGGGATCGCTGGCAGTAGCAGATCGCCAATAGGGAAACAGACCAAATTAGCTGGAAGGAGTTAAAAAACTCTTTATTTTGTTAATCATTAGGACTTTTCTTGTTTTAGCTATGAACAAAAAAGATCAACAAATTATTTTATTATTATTATTAACAATAATAAAAATAATAATAATAATACTTTTAACACTCTAGCCAAAAACACTTAATATGTTTATAAAATGAAACTCAAAATACCCTTGAAGTAATTTTTTTTTTTTAAATACCTAGATTATCCTTCTCAACCTTTATTAAATACAATTTAAAATATTATTAAGCCAAAATAATAAATAAAATCTATATTAAAAATTAAAGCTCACTAAAGAATTGAAGTAGTTGTTTGATCGAAATATTAAATTGAACATGTTAAGATTTTCTTTTTACTTAATCTTTTGGTCAAGGCATATTTAAAGTAAAAGTTAATATGAATTGGAAAGGGTCATTTTGACGTTTTTAAAAATTAATTGCTTCAGGATTATTTTGAGTTTGAGTTTATAAAAACATGGAGTGTTTTAGACATTTACATAATAAGAGAGGAAAAATAATATTTAGGCAAGACCAATAGGTGTTTTGAGTATTTTCTCTAATAGTAATAATAATAATACTTCAAAACGAGGTGAGTTCGGGGCAGGGCCATGTAGACTTTTGCAATCCGAATCATGACAAATATATTTTCTTTTTTAGGATAAGGAAAAAAAATATATTACACACTTGTTCGATCTTGAAAGTTGCAATCCAAAACAACCTCAAGTACAAGGTTGTCATAAGTAATAAAACTTGAAAAATCCAAGGTCGAACCTAGAGAGAAAGATATTATTAACGTGTAGTATATTTGTTACATTAACTATTTATTTATTTTTAAGGTTAAAAATTATGAGGATTGAAGTTAATTATTTTCAAAATATTTATAATATTCATATATTTTTTACATCATTTTTTATTTTTAGATTTTTGTGATTTTGAAATTTTAACAACAAGAAATACAAATTAAACTAAGATGGAACTTCAACAACAAGTGCGATTAATTCAAAATAACTTTAATAATAACACTGATAACAACAAATTAAAAAGGATACAACAGTAATTATAACAATGCTAAGGTTAAAAAGTTTCGTTCTAGCAATTAACTCAAACAAGTTTTAGCTTTTCTAATTATTTATTAATTAGTTTAAGAATATATTATGTCATTCTATGTCGACAATAAATTAAGCATTGTCAAGCTTTTATTGTGTCATTCATGTCTATAATGTAGCAAAAATTCAATAAACAAGCATAATTTCAAAATTACTTAACTAAAATAACAAACAAAATAATAAGTTAAGTAGCCATTCTTTATCTATGGCTAATTAAGGTCCTCCCAAACATTATTCATGTCAGTCTATGTCATTGAAAAATCAAAACTAAAATTTTTGTAGAGTTTTAGCTAAGAAAATACTAAAATCCTAAGCTTTTTAAGAAAATAATTTGTCATTATAACTGTTTTAAAAAACAAAAAAAAACTAAAAATATTTAAGATAATTTTGTCAACATTTTCCCCTCTCATTAACTTAAAAAGAAATTAAAAAGATATATTTAAAATAAAAACACTTGAAATATTATTGAGTAGAATTTCTACAACATAAACTAAAAAATATTTTACAAAAACTCAAGCCAAAAACTAAATATTAAAACTAAAACCTAAACTATTTATTAAATAGTATTTATTTTCTACTGCGGGGCGACGGAGAACCGAGGCTGGGCATGAAAGACCTACTATTGCATTTTTTATAATTTTTTTATTATTTTCTTTGAATTTTTGTTGGGCAACTTGTGAATTGTCTAATATCTTTTTTCTTTTTTTCTACGCTGAAACAGGTCCAGAGAATCTAATTTTTCAAAAGAAATCTGCAACTTTTCGGCGGCTGGACGTTGAATTGCAGCGATCTTAGGCGTTAATTGCGTGATCGAACAGCCCGGAATTTATTCTTGCGCGGGACTCGGTGGGCCAAGTAGGGCTTAAGTTGCGACCGTTGGATCGGTCAAAGTAAAAGATCTAGCGGATAAAAGAGCACACGTGGGAACTGCGGCCGCCCAGCAGACAACGCTGCACGCGAGGGGGCCACCACTGACACAAGCGCTGAAGCACGAATAACGATGCAACACGCGTCATGAGATCCGATAGCTCTCCTTCATTTGTCGACTAATCGTCCGGTCTGAATGTGGTCACATGTTCCGCTCTTTTGAAAATCTGATTTTTTTATTATTTTTAAAGCATTTGTTGTCTGCTAAATTTCAAACCTAAATTGAAACAAAATCAATTACTTTACAAACTTAATATTTACAACAATATTAAAAAATATTTATTTTATATTAAATTAAACAAAAACACGCTCAAAGTAACTGCAAACTTTTAAAATTTCAAACCTCTAGGTTTCACACAAATACAATTTGTAAGATCGAAAATTTTTAAAAATTATTAAAAATATAATAGAACATATTTACAAACTTAAAAAATACTATAAAATACATTAAGACTCAAAATAAAATTACCACTTATTATTTTTATGGTTTTAATTATTTCAAGCTAAATTAATATTTTACATTCGAAAATGATTTTAAAAATTACCAAAATTATTAATAAACATAAAAACATATTAAAAACTTATAACTAAACATATTTTTACACAAAGACACTAAAATACTATTTAACACATAATTGCTTTAATTAAGGGTTTTAATAAGGAATACTCATAACTAAACATGTTTTTACACAAAGACACTAATATACTATTTAATACGCAATTGCTTTAATTATAGTTAACACATAATTGCTATAATGAAGGGTTTTAATGAGAAATACTTATAACTAAACATATTTTTACACAAAAACACTAAAATACTATTTTAACACATAATTGCTTTAATTAAGGGTTTTAACGAGAAATATGAATGCAAGGGAACCGTTGTTGGCAATCGAGATGAATGAGGGAAGTGACTGGCCAGTGCGATTAGATCTCACTAGGTGAAATCCACGGCTGTCAAGGGAGAAAGCATACAACAATGACGTTGAAAAGAAAGGGGACAATAGCACAACAATGAAGGAAAAAAAAAAACAAAAAAACAAAAAAAAACAAAAAAGATCTTAACTTTAGGGTGAGTTGACTTTAGTTTTGATATTTCCAAAAGTAACGGTAGACTAATAACAATACAAAGAGTGCTGATAACACTCTCTTTCTTACCCCCTTTTACCCTCTCTGCGTCTCTCATGCAAATGCGACCGCCCCTACACCAGAAGAGAAGCTGACTAAGGCCTCAGATACTATCCCCGTTGGGGAGTTTCAGTGACCACAACACCTTTTAGGGTACAACAGATGATATTTCAATAGTGTAGAGTGGGCTACAACCAAGGGGGTTCGGTGTTGGCAGTCAGGTTCCCCGAACTCTTGGATGTTCGGGGCTTTAGAAGCCCAGTCAACAAAAATTTACGCCTTAATCAAAATAACTTCAATATTGAAGGAAATTCTATTATTATTCTTTAAAAAAGTTCAGAGAGAGGGATTCAGCCTTTAACCCTCAACATTTGAGACAAGTGAGAATTTTCTATATAAGTTTTCGTTTAGCTGGAGATATTGGCATGTTAGTTGTATTCACCAAAAAATAAAAATAAACAATAAAAAACAAAAAATAAAACACTAAGAAAGGTAAAAGGCACCCAATCTTATCATTAATTTTACAGAGAACAGCATTCAATACTCGATATTTGACACTTAAAATTGTTATCAATACAATTAAGTCTCCAACATGGTCATTTTCTATTTTTTAAAAAAACTTTGCCAACTTTCCAATTTTGGTACATAGAACAGTTGAAAAACAAGAACCATTTGACTCCTCATCATCTACTTCATGTATTTTTGCAGGAACTTCCTATGGAAGTCATTCCTGATGGTATCATTGATGAAACGTTTCGGAGTCTTGGTTTCGCCACGTGCCTGGTTTTTGAATACCACATCATCATCCCATCTGAGGCAAAAAAAGAGCACCCACGAAAGCAAAATGGTGGAATTAGAACAGACACTAAAACCATGAACAGAAAAAACAATTGGTAAGTAAAGAACCAATTAAGAAATGGCTCTTTAACTCTAACCTTCTTTTCACGTTGAAAGATGTTGGATTATTAAGCAGCGGATTTCCTCTTAGAAGCTCAGCTTCTTTGGCTTTAAGCTCTTCTTCCCGGTCTTCTCGTTCCTGTACACGTGCATAAATCAATTCATAACGACGAATGAGTCGACAAATCATTATTATTACAAAGATGAAATGTCACCCTTTCAGTAGACAGACAAAATATCATAAAAAGTGAATTCAGTGAAACCAGAAAATACATGTGACACAAAAATTTTCTATTTTATGGATTCATCTAAGATAAGCAAGCATGTCTTAAATTTCCTAGCGTGAATCTCACCTTTCGTAGCTTCTCCTCTGCTCTTTCCTTCCTTATTTGTTCAAGCTCGGCCATCAGAGCTTCTGTGTCATCCTCGTCCTCATCATCGTCTTCATCACTATTTTAAAAAAAAAAAAAAAAGAAAGGTTATTCCAGCTTAATATTAACAAGATCCCCAACAGTCAACTTGTAAACTACTACTTTAGTAATCCCATAAATAGATAAAACGTGGTTAAGCAGCTGCATAAGCTAACCTAATTTAAAGTTGCATAAAATAATTGGCCAAAAATTTCAGTGTTACGTCAAAAGCCCCAACCCCCAGGAAAAATGAGCTCAGAACTTCAATAATTAAACAAAACCAATTCCATTAACAACATGCAACAAGCTGAGAAAATGCAAGTTTTTATATTAGACACAGAAATATTAGAACTAGAAATAGGCCAGAAAAAATACAGATATAAAAATGCAAGCATTATGTATGTCACCTAGATGGTTTCTGAAATCAATAAAAGCAGCAAAACATCACATACCATGGGAAATTCTGGGAAAACGGTAAGAAGCTAGAACCAGCTAGTTCTAGGCGAAAAAATACAAAAATACAAAATTGTAAGCATATTACATACATCATGTATAATAGATGAAGATGGTTGCACCAAAAAAATTGGTGCCAGTCAAACCAATTGAGGGTAAAGTGTTGAAAGTAAATAAAAGATTACAGCATGAGCAAAAAAATAAAATAAAATAAAAGATTACAGTTCAATGAAGAGCAGCTACCTCTCATCATCACTTTTGGCTTCCACGTCAGAGTCATCAGCATCTACGCTACGCGGAACGATGCGGTCTTCAGTGTCCCTCTTTGTCCCTTTAGAAAAAAGTAAATTTTGTTAATTTGCAACAATACTTTTAGTTTGAAGTGGTAAATACAGGAGCTATAATTTCACCTTCCAACAGAAGATGGCTTCCCTTCCTTCGATCTCTGTCATCTGAAATAATATACAGACCAAATTGAACATTAGCTAAATCACAGTGAAGGAAATAGGAGGACTGAGACTTTGAAAGAGGAACGGCTAGTTGAATATTAAATATTTTACCATAAGACTTGTCTTTTGACGAGAAGTGTCTTCGCTCACGCTCTTCCAGCTCCTCACGGAGGTTCCTCTTCTGCAATTCATCTTGTGTTTCCTGCCCTTCTTTCCTATCGTTTACAATGCAATAGTAAATAGACAATTTAAAATTAAAAACTATAAAAATAAAAAATAGAATTCCATATGCTAACAAGAATGGCACAGAACAAATGCATTATTGAGTAAATCTCCAATATCTAAGGATTAGTTCTCAGAGTATTCCTTTAGAATAAGATTCATATATTGTGAATGCATCATACATTTACAAAACGATAACATCTGGCTGTGCTTCAAATTTTATATCAACTTAAGTTGTATGTTTGTTAGACTTTTAAAATTTCATCCTTTACCCAAAGTAGAAGCACAACACTCTCAGCAAACAATCGGTAAACGAAGCTCATATGTTGGACATTAGACAATGAAACAAATACTTGTATTTTCAGATAAATTTGTTCGGGATAGAAACTTGATGCTATACCTGAACTTTAAAGTTGTATGTGATGCGAGATCCCTAGATGAGTATTTTTGCGAAGGCCCAAATATCCGAGTACCGCCTTGTTCATCACCACCTTTAGCAGGGGCCCACGTTGGTCGAGCCGCAGTTGTCATGCTTTCTCACTACTAGCTCAATATCTGAAACACCAACACAAATACTTCAAACCTACTACAAACAATAACATCCACAACCACTATATTGTAGAAATTAGAATGACCTGTGTTTGTCATTTAGAACACTATACACACCAAGTATTAGCTTGATCAGCTCATATGTCCAACAAAAACACGGAAAAAAAAAAATCCAAATCCAATCCCTTATTTCTTAAAAACAAAAAAAAAGGACCCGTAAAACAAAAAGCAGGCCACAAAACAGAACATCCATTCTTTGGAGTTAAAAAAATGGAAAATTAAGAGATCCAAGTAATGAGCAACACATAATATAGGTACAAATGTTATGGAAAGAGTGCAATCAAAAGGCAAAATCAAGAAGTGGAAGAGTTAGAAACAGGACATAGTTCAAGAAATTATTGTCCTGAAGTGAGACTTGCCCAGGACAAATACCAATTCAAATGTTTCAAAACCCACCACAATCTTAATATCCATAACCTCCACAATCACTTCTTTTTTTTTCTTTCTTGAAACAAGTAACTTTATATAAATGAAAAGAACTATGTACAATGACAAGAGGAAGAGAATTACTCAAAACATGGGGGGAGAAGCCGGACTACAGAAAAAGGGTCCAACTCCATACTAAAACAAAGAAGCACACCATACAAATTTTACTCCGTCAGTGAACCCAAATGGCTACCCAAAAATTTAACCTTAGCCCAGACTGCTATAGTATCTTCCTTACCCTTCACAACCACTATATCTGTAGAATAACCCATGTGACCTTTAGAGACATTTAGAACCCCATATACACCAAGTATTAACTTGATTACCTGATTTTTTTTCCAACAAAAACATGCCCTAAATCACCAAATCCACAATTCAGATTGCCCAAAAAAGTGCTCTATCTCACAAGAACACTAATAATGACTGAGGTACCTGCCCCGCCCCATGACCCACAAACTTTACTCTTTTTTTTTTTTTTTTTTGAGAACCGAAATGATGGAGTAGGAACCTTCCAAAATGATGTAGGAACAAATCTCAAGATCGAACCCAAAACCTCTAAGTAGTGTAAGCGAATTGGGGACATTGAAGGACCACAAAGTTGTTTCAGTGTATAGTACTGCTGCTAATACCTTCACAAAAAAGTTAAGGCTTTTAAATTCTACCTCTGTTGTCCCTTTTTTCTTTCCCAATTCAACAATCAACATCAGAAAAATGGTTAGTTTCTTAACAACAACCAGTCACTGTATCCAAAGACTGATGAAACCCTATTACATTAGAAAAGTGTACTCTGTCAAGAATAGTACTTTGTTGCACTTGTGCATAAACCAATATCTATCTCCCATGTGAAAAAATAAATGAATAAATAAAATAAAGATACCCTCTTCTAGAGAAACATTTACACAGACGGAGAAGAAGAAGCATTCAATGTAAGACCATGATCAAACAAAAACAAGACAGAGAAAAAAGAAACTAAAAAAATAAAAACGAAATAAATGATGATTTTCCAGGCCAAAAGTTTCAAATCCAAAAAATCATCAGAATTCCAATCATGAAAACTAACCTAGCATTTTTTTAGGGCTTTTTAGCCATCAAAAAGCTCCATAAATTACACCCAATAACAGACCTTGAAATGAAGATGCCAAACGAAAGGAAACCAACCAAAGAAATACTGACCTTGAAGCCGAGGGGACTGACAAACGGCAAACGGACGGAAGCCGTCGGGCAGCGGACGTTGTCGGAAGCACGGCGGACAACGGCGACGGCAGCAGATTGGCCAGAGAAGGAGAGGAGTGAGAGTTAGGGTTTTTGGAAATCGACGAACAAGATAAGCAAAAATGAAAAAAGAGAAAATCCTTGACCCTAAAACTCACAAGTTCGGTGTCAGACGGTTGTTGGCTGGGCGGCGGCGCTGAAGACGGCGGGGTCGGCGAATTATTTGGGGATTTAGGGATTGGGGTTTCAAGACTCTGGTGAGCGATTTGGGAGTTTTGGGCAAAAAGACGAGCTCATTTTTAATAGCCTACCGTCGATCTCCTTATTAATTATTAAATCAAAATTACAAAAATAACTTCCATTATTATTAAATAAAATAATATTCATTGACACTTGCAGCAAGAGAAGAAAGAGAAAGTTAAGGTTTGTTTTTTAAAGTTTGTTATTTACAGGATTATTAATGATAAACTCTGATAAAGTCAATAAATAATATGACGCTAACAATAGTTGAAGATGTTTTGCATTGAGAGAAGAGGAAAATAGAGACGAGACAGAAAGTTAAGATTTGGGTTTTTTTAAGGTTTATTATTTACTGATTTATCAATAATAAATTTAAGTTTATCTTATCTCATATATCAATAACAAACTATAACTAATTACTAATTAATAAATCTTATTTTTATCATTTTGATTGTATGATTAGTAAGATGGTTCATTTACTTAATTTAAAAAATATATGATTATTTATTTTAAAAATATCTTTAAAAAAGCGATTTGCTTCTATATTAAAAAATGATTCGGGTGTTGTAGACAAAACAAATCTATGGAAACGAACACGAATCCGAATGCAAATTAGGAAAATAGACATATAGGGTACGTTTGTTTCGTGATTTGAATCATTTTGCTACAGTATTTTCTCTTAGAAAAATTTAAATTTTTATTCAAATATTCTATTCAAATATTCGAACTAAACGGGCTCATAAATATCAAGATACAATAGGAAACGACAACGCGTTAAGCTACTAAAGAATAAAATATTAGTACAACAAAAAGGAAAGCTACAATAAATTGGCGAAAAAATGAAAATATCTAAAAACACCACATGAGTTTTTGTCCGAAAGCCCCTTTGCCTCTCTAGTTATGCAAGTGCCCAACAACCGCGACATTTTTATAAAATAAAACTCAAAATACACTGAAACAATTAAATTTTTTAAAATACCAAGATTACTCTTCTAAAATTATATTAAATAGAGTTCAAAACACTGAATAAAATCATCTTAAAATGTTAAAATTCTTACATGTGAAGTACTCGTTTGATGAAGTATTTGTCTGATCAACTATTTATTTGAACAATTTAAAAATCCTTTTTTTCTAATTTTTTGGTATTCAAAATAATATTTAATATATGTTGGAAAGGTAATTTTGGTATTTATAAAAATTTAATTGTTTTAGGGAGTATTTTTAGTCAATTTGTAAGCATAAAGTGTGCTTTTGATCGTTACATAATAGAAAGGCAAAAGTGGATTGAGGCAAAATATACCGAGTATTTCGGGTATTTTTTTCAAAACAAAAAAGAAATTAAGATAAAGAAGGCAAAAAATGTGTATAAAAAAAAGGGATATTTTGAAAAATGAGCTAAAAAAATTTTGAATTGGACAAATGGCCTCTCTTGTTTTGCACAAAAAAAAAACACACTTTTTTGTGCAGAAAAACTGCTTTAGTTTTTTTCAAAAAGGTAAGAAAAAGAATTGTAAGAAGGAAAGGAATCTCAACAGAGTGGAAAAAAACTGGAGCAGTTTTCATACCTAAAAAGCTTATTTTTTGGTGCAAAAAAAAAGTCATTTGTCCAAAAAAAACCTTTTCATAAAGTCATTTTTTAAAATTCTCCCAAAAAAAAGAAAGTAACACATATAAAAGACGGTTAAAATATATCCAAGAATAATTTCCGATGAATATTGCATACAACAACTACTCTCAAACAACAATAAAACAAAATGATGGTTAAAATGGCAAGCTATCAAAAAAAAAGTCAAAATATCATTTTGGTACCTTTTTATGTGACACTTCATAAAAGTTTATAACATATTTAAAAAGTAAGTTAAAATTGAGAATTTGAATAGAAAGTACCATAACATGTGAGATAGTAGTATATTTTTTATTTATAATATAACATTTGAGAATTTTACCTAATTTGAGTTGAAAATACTTTTATAACATATTTAAAAAGTAAGTTGAAATTGAGAATTTGAATAGAAAGTACCATAACATGTGAGAGAGTAGTATGTTTTTTATTTATAATATAACATTTGAGAATTTTACCTAATTTGAGTTAGAAAAACTGATAAGTTTTAATTCATTTTACCAAACAAACATCCTGTTAAGTATAAACGACAAGAAAACGAACAAACGACCACAAAATTATTAAACAACAATAAATAGGAATAATTATAACAAAGCTTAAACGTGCGGACGGAGAAAGAAAAAAACCACAATAAACCAAAAAACAACAATCAACAGTAAAAAGTATCGGCGCCAAGACAACGGCAAACGACAATTAAACTAGGAAACCACAAAAACTTTTGAAAAAACCGACATCAAATACATGCGTGTGCGCGTATGCATATATAGGGAAAAAGACAACGAATATGTGAAACAAATATATGATGATGGAACGCTGCATCGGAAGACTGCAACAGAAATTAGAAAACAAAAAATTAGGACAGACGACAATAAAAGGAAGGAGGGGCATTTTGAAAAATAACTTTAAGAAAAAATTATTTTGTGCAAATGATTTTTTTTTATAGTTTTTTGATGAAAAAACATGTTTTTTGGCATCAAAACAGTTTCAGTTTTTTTTTTCATTCTGTTGAGGTTCATCTCCTCGTTACAGTTATTTTCATCTTTTAAAAAAAAAAAAAACTGGGACAATTTACCTACCTAAAAAAGCATGCTTTTTTTAAAAAAAAATGTCATTTCTTTAATTAAGATTTTTTTTTGTCCTTTTGTCAAATTCTTCCAAGGAAAATTGTCGCCCCCTGCAACACCCAAAATTATACCTCAAACAACATCAAGAATAAGTAAAACGACAAGAAAAGCCACAAAAGAGAACAAAACGTCAAAAATTATTAGGACGTTTGATATGGTGGTTAAAACTATTAGTTAAAATCGTTTTTACTGTAGCATATGAGAGCTCTACACTGTAGTAACTTTTTTTTACTATAACATATAGAGTGTTTTATGCTGTTCATAACTGAGTTAGTGATTAAGGCCACCTTGTCAAACACCCTATATAATTTGGGGAAAAAGGAGAACAAAAACTGACTTCTAAATGTTTGGTCAATTGGTTGAGAGTTGAGACAAATCGGATTTCACATGCGTGCAGAACCAATGAATGATAGTTCTCTAGAATAGAAACCAGAAAATTTAAACGGAGACATTAATGGAAAAAATCTTGAATGGTCGCTTTGTTAGTTTCTTAAATCAAATTGTAGCTACTTAATTGTTTCAGTTACTGCAAGACAAATTCTCATTCTAAGCAATAGCAGAAAAAGAAAAGAAAAAACAAAGAGTAAGATATTCATATAACAAACAGAACAAGACGAAATGAAAAATGGCAAACGACAAATTCTAGAAACGACATATGAATACACAGTAGACTTTGAAAACACGATGAAAAAGGAAACGACAGAAGAATTAAATGACAAAGAAAAACGAAGGCAAATGAGTATCAACGACAGGAAATTAAGAACAATGAATGGGAAAATTTACATTAGTGACAAATATTAAAACATATGGACGGAAAACCTAAAAAGGTCAAAAATAATAATAACAACAGAGAGTACAGACGACAATACAACGGCAAACGACAATTAAAGTGGGAAACCACAAACAGGGTTTAAAAGGCCAACGTTAAATGTGTGCGTGTGTGTGTAGGGAAAAGACCGCAAATACGTAAAAACAAAAGGAGGAACGCTACAAAGAATTAGGACAGACGACAGTAAAAGAAAAACGACAACCCACGACACCAAAATTATACCATAAACGACATCAAGCAGAAAGCAAATGACAAAAACAAAAACAAAAAAAGATTGACAAAAACGTTTGAACCACAATGCGAAAAGCTCAAACAACAATAAAGATATGAAAAAAAAAAAAAAAAAACACTAATTTGTAATTGTTTGGTCAATTGGTTGAGACAAAACCATTTTGTGGGCATGCAGGAAATAAATCACATACATTCCACTAACTTATTTTTTAAACACATTCCACCTACTTCCTTTTATGCACATTCCACCAACTTTTTGTACACTCACTTTAGAATGATATTTTTCAAGAACAGAAACACGAAATTTTTATTGAAAAAAAAAATGAAATTTAACTAGATACAGATTAATGGAAAAAAAAAATTATCTTGAATGGTTGCTTTGTTAGTTTCTTAAATCAAATTGAACCTACTCAACTGCTTCAGTTACTTCAAGACAAATTCTCATTCTAAGCAAATGTTTAATATAGTGGTTAGAACCATTGACTAAAACTATGAATATTATAGCATGTAATAACTTTATACTGTAGCAATTTTTTTTCTTTTACTATAGCATGTGAGAGCTCTACACTGTTTCTAACTAAAAAGTTAGTTAAAACCAATCAATGCCAAACACCCTAACATAAAATACAGGAAAACCAACAGATGTAAGATAAGTACCATATAACCTTGGCATAGCTTGCATTAGGGGCAATTGTAGCATAGTGAATTTGATCTTCTTATTGATAAAATAGAAGTAAACTTGTGTATATTTGAAATCAGCATTTCCTTACATGTGTATATGAAAGTAATTTCCACGAATTCAGGACAAGGTTTTAATAGTGTACTCTTTTTGAATGTGGAGAAATTCAATTATAGTGGTACTTCCATTTATAGTTCCTTTATTAGACAATTGGGTTGGTTTGTAAGAATAATTTTCCTGTTGATTTGAACTAACATAGGAGTATGTTTATCTCTTCTTTTTCCTTTTCCTTTTCTCTTCTTTTTCCTTTTCCTTTTCTCTTGCAAAAAAAAAAAAATCTTTTGGAAAGTTGGGAAATGCATTTGTGACTAACTTGTGGTAAAAATTGATAACGATACTGTTCTATTTCTTCATTTATTGCTTCTCTTAGGACACTTATGTTTCTTCTTCTTCTTCCCTTTTTTTTAGGAGTCCTAAAATGCTTTTTTCAGACCGTTTGGGAATAGAGTTCTAACCAAAGATTGAACCTAAAATACCATAACAATTCAAATTTTGTGAAAAAAAAAACACTTAGCAAAATTGATTTGAATTAAAATGTTAACAGACTTAATTATTGGTGTCGTTGTTAACAACTAGAAAGATTTTATCTACATATATTCTTAAGAGGCAAAAAAGAAATGAGGAAAATAACAAAAACAAGAGAGAGAGTTTTGTGACCGCTATTTTTCAACTTTAAATTGGAAAAAAAAATAAAAATAAAAATAAAAAGTTGCCGTCAACTGCGGGATGATAATTAGTGACTAGTCTAATCCATGAGTCTCACGGATAGCCTCATTATGTGACTATAATTAAGTTAATAAAGAAAACAAAAAGATACGTATTTGAGCTTCTTTCTTTTTGCCTCCACCTTAAAGCTATTTAATCTTCATGCACACTCAAACATGATCCATGTCTTCACCAATTTGCATATACATTTATTATGTTCCAAAACTACATCTTGCAAATGGTACTACTAATTTGGGGTAAAAATATTTAATTTGAAGTGACAAAGGAAACAGTCCCATGAAGAAGAAGAACCATGTTCATTTAACTTGCTAGGAAACCCACCTAAGCAATCAAATGTGCCCTTTTTTTCCCTATAAAATGCAAGCAATAAATTTTCTATTCTTGGTGCCTATAAAGAGGGTCCAAGTTGAATCTTCAACCGCAAAGAATGCATGTATTTTGAGTGTAGCCAAAGTCTGACTTCCCTTATTTTGTTCTCTTTGTTTTTCAACTAAAACAAATGACAAATTTGTATACATTTTTTCCCAAAATTTTAGCACAATAACAATGAGAATTCTACTATAATGTTTGAAAGAAAAGATATGTGTTAGATTCGTCTTTATATTATTTTTTTTATTTTGATATGATTAAATCTAACATTTAAAAACATACGCTATCGATAAAGTGTTCTTACCAAAGAAAATTCACTTGAATAATCAAATAACGTGATCCCACGCTTTTGTTATCCATTTTTCTCATAGTTTAAAATTGTAAAACAATTATTCTTTTATTTTTCTTAGCACTACAAGTGTGCACAGGGACAGAGTTACAAATAGATGAGGTTGGGCGACCACTCCTTGAACTTTTTTTTCTTTCAATATTGCATAAAATTTTATAAAAATGATATTCTCCCTCTTAAAATTATACCCATCCTCCCAAAAAAAAAAAAAGATTGTATCTCTCCCCTCTAACACTCTATATCTTTTCCATTTAATTTTTCTTGACAATGTTAATATAAAATACGTTCTGTCCCTTCTAACTAGCGTTTTAGCACCACCCCTGCGTGCACGGGCATGTGAGAATTGTTACTCTAATATTTATACTTTGACGGGTGTCATTATTTCAACCGTGCAATATAAATCTAATGGTTTCAATAAATTGGATAAGTAAGATACGTAAAATGTCGTATAATTATTTGTAATTAAAATATGCACTAATTTGGTCTATAACCATATACAAATGTAATAATTGAAAATCCTACATATATACACACATGATAACACATGAAAATGTACTTGATCATGAGTTTAAAATAATTTATTTAGCATTTTATTTGTTATTAAAACCTCTAATTAAGCATTTCTACGTGTTTCTAGCATTTTAGAATGATTTCAATAAAATATGTTCAATTTCATGTTTTTATTGTTAAATATTATTTTTGTAATTTTTATAAGTGTTTTTTTTAGTATTAATTATATTACTTTTGTAAAACATGTTTTAATTTCATAAGCTTAATTAAGTTTTATTTTGATTTCTTTTTTACCTTAAAGTGTGTTCTTAGTTTTAATTTAGTAATTTTATTGTAAAATAATTTTTTTCCTTAGCCTTATTTGGAAGAAATTTCGATTTAGGGGCGGAAATGAAGTGAAAAACGCAAAGAAAATTAAATTTGGAGTCTAAGAATTAATTTCAGACAAATTTGGGTAAGAACTTTTAGAGAAAAGATGAATCGGGCCTTCTAGCCGTGCCAGCTGAGCCGCTCCACTCCTCCTTGTGCTTGAAGCCGCGCAGAGCCCAGCCAAGGAAGCCAAGCCACGACAAAGGAGAGCCCACCCTCTTAGACTGCTTGGTGCAGCGTCCGATCAGCCATAGGGGAGCTCACTGTGCCTCCAATCCCGTCCGTCCAAATGCTGACCAATGACCATATCAATGGATTAGATTCTCCCACCTGACCCAACACATGTGCTTCATATTCCAGCCGCTAGATCTCGAGTTTCACGGTCCGGATTGCACCATTCTTTGTACATTCACTTGTTGAGACACACCGAATCACCAAGAAGAACAAGCATTCCAATGAGCCCCAGCGAAAAGAAGAAAAGAAAAGAAAAGAAAAATTATTATTTTAACATCAATTATTTCTCTAAGTTGTGGGTTTCGGCTGAATGATTCTGCCAACGCCTCAACAGTAAGTTGCCGCTGAATAATTCAACCACGCAATCAGAGTGGCGGCGTCTACGTCAGTATTTGCATGTAAAATTCTGAGAAGAATCACAAAGTTTCGCCTTTAAAAAGGCAACAATTCTTCGACTTAAATTACCAATTCTTCTATCAATTTTTCAATAAACACTTAAAATTTTAAGAGAAAAATAAAGAGAAATAGACAAAAGAAAAGGGATCTAAGGAGGTTTTTACAAGAAAATTCTTGAAAATCATTACCATTTTTTAGACTTTGTTAATTTTTTGAGCTGTAAATGTTATTAGTTTTTATGTTTTTGTTATTATTTTCAATTATATCTAACTAAATTTATTTTTTAGTTAAGAGTGATTTCAAAGTATTGGACATAATATTACATTTGTTTGTATAAATTATTCCCTAAATTTTCAATGAGATTGCTTATGTTTCACTATAATTAATGCTTATAGCTATTATTTTGTTTTATTTAGATGCACAACTAAATGAGACTAGGAAATAGCCTAATGTTACGTTAAGAATATAGATCCATAATTGTCATATTTTTTAACCATTAGTAACAAATTATGATCTACGATTGCGGAAGGCTTTTGTTTAGTTGTGATGTGCAATATAACCTAAGTTGAATAAACCAAGTTTGGGTGTTTGTTGCTTAGATCAGCCTATCTTTCTCAACTTAATGCTTTCCGTTAGATTAAATCTAAAAAGCTTGTTCTAGGTTATTTAACATAAAGAGATTTAGTAAAGAGCTTGCTTTGCTAAACTACAAAATAAGAAAAGATCAAGATAGTAGAGCTAGTTGCTATTTACAGTTGGTAATTTCAACAGAAAATTAGAAGTAATTATATAATCACCGCAAAATTATTGTCGAATGGTGGAGAACGAACCTTTAACTGTTTTATCATTTTTGTTTACAAATTCTTAAATTTTGTTATAATTTTATTTATTCGCAATTATTATTCTGATTTGAATTTTGAATTAAATTTTGTTATTATAATTTAAGTTTATTTTTAATTAATTTTTGTATTTTTTAATTCGTATTTTAATTATCATAATGTTCTGTCCATTTCATAATGTTGATTTACGTTTCTCTTAAAGCCATTAATTTTAAAAGTTTGACACGTACATTTAGGCCAAAGTCGGTTAAGATTTAATTTATAGACAGTCAAATTCTAGTCAATTACGAAAAATAGGATTAACATACTTTGTATGTTTCTTTACATTCTTCCCATTTTTTTGTTTGTTTGTTAGAATATGACTATTTTCTTACACGTAGTCAATTAAATTTTTAAATAGTCACATCTCTTAATAAAGTTATGTTTCTTGAATAGACAGTTTTAGTTATCTATGATATATTCAATTATCACCAAAATTAAAAGCATATCTTGTTCCATTTGACAAGCAATAAATAGGCTTTGAAGGTGAATATTCCATAAATTTTTTCCTGTCAAATTGTCTAAATTTCCAATGAAAATACATTAATAAAATCTAGGACCATAAAAGTTTCAAAATTGAATTTTCAGATTGATGACCAAAAGCACTATTTCTAAGTCATCATTTATGACGGTGAGAAACAACATCAACATGTAAAATATAGAAAACTAAATTCTAGAACCACAGAAGTTTCATAATTCAATTTTGAGTTTGATGACCAAAATCACTCGTTCTAAATCATAATTTATGAAAAGGTCAGAAACATCATCAACATGTAAAATGGGTTTGAAAATTTCGCCGTAATAACACAATCAATATATATATATTATAAAATAATCCAATCAACAACATAATTCAATGGGGCCAAAGTTGTCACAATTCTTGTGACACCCATGTGGGACTTCCTCTAAAAGCTCTAGATTCAATCTGATTGTGATTTTTGTGACAAAAGAAAAAAATTGCTTTGTCCTCCTTTTAAGAGATAGAACTTAAGGCTCTTATCCTTTTCTCATTCTCATTTTGAACACTAATTCCAATTAATTAAGGAATTATTGGCTTTACCTCAGGAACTTAAGCATCTGGAAATAATGGTTATCTATAAAATATTCATCATGGTCATGCAAAGGATAAGCCTACGTGGCAATCCTCCAATGGACACAAAGAGGGTCCCACATGACATCAAGTTTCCCCACAACTTCAATTATGTGGTCAATATTGCAAAATATAAACCAAAGAGGGTGATGGTATATATTTATGCAAATCTTACTAGTTGAATTAGGTGGCCAACCTCATACCTCTCACCACAAGAGGGCAAAAAAAATCCTTATATAGGCTGTACCCGCCATAAATCAAATAGGTAAACACTAGGGTATTTGATGCTTTTGTGCCTTTGACCTTTTTAGAAATTAAATTTTGTTCATTGAATTATTAATTTTGATTATTATTCTCCAAATAAAAAGTATTGCGGAGTATCTCTGAGTTAAATTATAGGCGTTAAAATTTAGACAGCATGAGGATTTCTTTATTCAAAATTTGGCTGCCCTTGCACAGTTGCCTTTTATTAAAACCATGAGTAATTTGTAAAAAGCGCAAAAACCTTCAATATAAAAAAGGACACAAACGTTGTTTTCATGGAAAAACCAAAAAATATATAATTATTAATAAGCTATTGCTTTGTTGCTAATTTTGTATTGGATAGAGATTTGCAGTTAAAGAAGCAGTTGCTCTCTGTCCGTCTGTCTCTCTCTCTCTCTCTCTCCCCACCCCCCCTGCTTTGCTTCCTTAATAAACAAAAGCCAGAGAGAAGTTAGGCCAACGTTTGGCCTGTCTTCCCTCCAAATACACACAAACACTCTCTTTCTCTCTCATTCCCTTGGAATCAAAGCAAAAGCCCTTTTTACAGTTGATTCTTGGTCACCATCTGAGACCCAACTTCACCTTCTTGACACCTTCTCCACACCTATATTCTTCATCTCCCTTTTTGCCTGGTTCTCATATATACTATAGAAATTCTTTCCAATAGTGTTCATACTAAGGTCCACGCATCAACACCGACTTGAGCCTTTGACCTCTAGTGCATGTTTTTTTAATGATTTTTGGTTGAGAGAATTAGAAGTTTCTGGTTCAAAAGGAAAGATTTTGTTAAATACCCGTTAAAGTTTGAGGCTTTGGTATAGAGTTGGCAGGTTGTTTTGACTTGGGCAAGCATCAAAATTTGATGATTTGAGTTCAATCAAGTCCTTGGAGATGACAAGCTTCTTGAACCAAACTCATGGTAAATTTTTTCTTTGCTCATCTTTATGAACATCATTTGAAAACATACTTAATTGTCAACAATTTTAGTCCAGACCTTCGTATTTGTTTTGTATAAAAAACAGGATGAGCAAAGGGTGAGATTTATTGTCCTACAATAGTGTCCACACCAACGCTAAATAGTCCACCAAAAGTTTGGAGCTTGATACAATGAACACTCGTTATGTCTATCCATCAGACTCCTTGTGCAATTCCACCAATACTATTTCATTCTCATCGAGCTCTGCCACCGGTGGAGATCGAATAGCCACGACGACTGCCCGAAATAGGCCTCACCGGGCCCCGCCTTCATTGTTGATAAGAATAGCCATGAGGGTGTCTAGAGCAAGGTGGTTCACCTTCTTGAGGAGGGTGTTCCATTACCAAAACGGGTCGAGGTCGGATCTCGGGTCGAACCCTTTCAATTCAGGCACTTGGATGATGCTAGAGTTGATTGCTTTGCTTGTTCAGATTAGCATCTCAACAATTACTTTGGCAACCTCAAAGAGGGAGAGGCCAGCTTGGCCCATGAGGATGTGGATTGTTGGTTATGATATTGGGTGTTTCCTCAATCTTTTGTTGCTCTATGGGCGTTACAAATATCTTTATCTGACTCCAGAAGGTGGTTTCACTCTTTCTGATATAGAGCAACAAAGGGGAGTTGAAGAATCCAGGTAACTTTATACTTTCAGTTGTAAAAAAAAATTCTGTTAAGGAGTTTTGGGACTATGTGCACTGGTAGAAAAAGTTTTTCGTTGTACAGTGACAGTTTGGTTTCTAAACTTTTTCTTCAGCCAGTTAGCCTCAAGAATTTCATTTTCTTAGAAGTTTTGGTCCTTGGTCCTAAAATTAATGGTCGTAGACTAATGAATTTATACACCACAAAATATTCTAATTTTCAGGGATTTTAAAAGCAGCAAAGATTTTGTTTTGTATCTTCTATTATTTTTCTATTAATTTTAAGTTATCACGCGATAAATACATATTTAATTTGTTAAAGTATAAGATTTATTGTCCCTAACTAAGGACTAAAATTGAAAAGCAAAAATAGAGACTAATCGGCCCAGTAAAAACTTTGAAACCAAATTGTCTTGATGCTAACGTTTTAGCGACCAACAACGTCAAAAATCCTTTTCTGTGAGAAAAACTCAATGAACAAAACTTGTGACACAGAAGTACAAAACTAGGAGAACGTTTTTATGACTCGTGAACACGTCAAGTGTGTTAAAATCATCAAAATTCAGCAAAGAATTGAAAGTGGACAAAGTTCAAAACAAAATTTAAGAGGATAAAGTGCTCCTTTTCCTTATTATGTGTAAATTGTGTAGGAGCACACACTTGATGAACAAGTGCAGGACTTCACTAGAGCTCTTCTTTGCCATATGGTTTGTGATGGGCAATGTGTGGGTGTTCGACTCGCGATTCAGCTCGTTCCATCGCGCCCCAAAACTCCACGTCCTCTGCATCACCCTGCTCGCTTGGAACGCCGTTTGCTACTCCTTCCCCTTCCTTTTGTTCGTTCTGCTTTGTTGTTGTGTGCCACTGATCAGTAACCTTCTTGGATACAACATGAACATGGGATCCATTGATAAAGGAGCATCTGATGACCAAATTTCTGAGCTACCCAGTTGGAAGTACAAAGCAGTTGACAACAAATTGGATCTAGAAACTAATACAGATTGTGATTCAGACACTTCTCATGAAGATCCTGTAAGTCTCAAACTCCTAATCTTTTCAATAGCTAACTACTTGTTTATGTATAGAGGAACTTATTTTGTTTTCTGGTTGGTTTTTCCTTCCAACATATTTAAGGCACATCTAGCATGAATTTTGCTGACGAGCATTAAAAAACACCAAAAAATCGTAGAAATGGACCAAATTAAATTTATGTGTTTATTTTTAATAAATTTGGCTAGGTAAAGGTTTTAAAATTTCAAACCACGAAAACCAATTAGACTTACCAAGTTTTTTGACCTTTTCTTTTTATAAAAAAGTATATTTCTTATGCTTGTCATATGTCTCTATATTTTCATACATGTTATGTTATCTTTCTTATAGCTAAATATTATGTATTTTCTTGTGATTTAAATAAAATTTTAACTAGTGAAAAGTTCTCAAAAAATCCATTTTTAGTTAATTTCAAAAGATCAACTTAGAACTTCTGCATGTCACGATTTATTTTAATTACAAGTTTAAATCGGTGAAACTGATTACAAATGATTTGATTTAATTTGGTTTCTTACAAAAATTGCAAAGTGATCAATAAGATCAAAAATAGATTAATATTTATAATCTGGCTGGTATTTTTTCCTTCTAATCAAACAAATAGACTATATATTCCTACTTTTGCTTTTATTTTTAGGTGATAGAATAAGATAAACTTTGAAGATATCCTGCAGATAAAAATTTTGAAAGAATTTTTTTGTGCACTAACTCAAAGCTACGTTATTGCATACAAAATGTCCTGCTAACATAGGACCATTCCTACTCAGAAAAGGAAGAGCAAATTCCTTTCTTTGCCCCCAAAATTGGATAGGGTGAAGACGCCGTCAGGAGGCGCCGGCTAACTCAAAATTTTGAAAGAATTTTTAAGGCAAAAATGATATTTTCTTCTTGTCATTCGCTAATAAACACAAAAAATCAAAAGTAAATACATAAAATTAATTAAAACTCTCAAATAATTTCTCAAATATTTAAGGAAGCTCTTCCTAGAGAAGTCACACTCATATAGATATGAGTTTTGTTTGGGAAGAGTTTCCTGGCGTAAGTTATTCCAATGTTGCACGGAAACTCCTCTAAAAATTCTCTTGGGCCCAAAAAATGCCACATTCCTCACATTATTCCTTACGACGTGTTTAGTTCACCTGTTCAAGCCGAGAAAACCAATTTTGTTACAATATTTTTTTTTATAAAATTTAAAATATTATAATATTTTTTTAGATTGAACTGATAATTCAAACCAACAATATACATATTATCTTAGGCTATGTTTGGTTTGATGGAATGATTATTAGAATGGAATGACAATTTCTAAAATTTAATTTTTTTTTATGTTTGGTTAAATAGTCATTCTTATGGAATTGCTATTCAAATATTTTGGTTAAATAGTCATTCCTAAAGTGAGCCAATAGAATGATTATTCTATTTTAAAATTGAATGAATTAAAATTCCTTTTCCCTAAATTACCCCTCTTAATGTCCTATTATTTATTTTATTGAATGCTTTTTTTACAATCCTAATATAAAAATATATTTAATTATATTAATTTTACTGCAATGCTTGTACAATATTTTATACAATTTTTTCAAATATAAATTATGATTATCTTTGTCAACAAAATTAGTTGTTTAAGGATTAGTTATAGATCAAATAAAATAATCTCTTTAAAACTATAAAGCAAAAAATCACTTTTCTTTTCAAAAAAAGTAAAAAAATTCACTCTAAAGCATATTTAAATCTCGTTTTAAATATTATCAAAGATTAAACAAAGGGGTAATTTTATCAAATTGTTACTATTCCTTTCCATTCCAATTAAAAACCAAACATTGGGCCTGTTTGTTTCGTAGTTCAAATCATGGTTTGAATTATTTTGCTACAGTATTTTATCTTACAAAAATTTAAATCTTCATTCAAATACTCTATTTAAATACTTGAATGATCATGATTTTAATACTAATTCTAATGCTCAACCAAACAATTAAATTAAAATACATTATTTAATTTATATCTATTCACATTTCACTGTATCCTAATTTTTATTATTATTCTTATTCCATTCCATCAATCAAACTAAACGTCACCTTAATTTCTACAGCTCATTAGCGCTTTTTTTTTTTTTTTTTATAAATTTTGTTTGTTGACAGGAATGTTGCATTTGCCTAGCCAAGTATAAAGATAAGGACGAAGTGAGGCAGTTACCATGTTCCCATACCTTCCACCTCAAGTGTGTTGACCAATGGCTTAGAATCATATCTTGTTGTCCTCTTTGCAAACAGGAACTACAAAGATAGCAACTTAGAAAAGGGTTTATATATTTTTTTATTTCTATAATTTTTGTGTGATTTAAATGTATTTTTTTTTTAAATGGTTACTTGAGTGAGTTTATTGCTTGTACAGTAAATCAGCTCACCAGTAACCAAAACTACACTAAAAGTCATTCTTCTTTGAGTACACAAATAGCAAGAGTGAAGTTAGGATATTCATTATACCTAAGGATAAGAGACTACACAAATTTGAGTGTTGTAATACATGATTTTATGTATAAGGATGCATCGATAGTAGATGTATTTGTAGAGAATATTCCTTTATGTATATGCTTGTGGTTCTCATGGTCTTTTATTGTGTCTTAATGTGATAATGTAAACAAGACGAAACATATCTGACGTTACTTACTCATAACGTTGAATGTTGTGATGTGTATAAAAACTTTGTACCAGTGGCACATAAAAAGAGATGTATTGTTGGTGTGAAATCCATTATTATACATCCAACAGAAAAAGTAGTATTTTTTTTCAAATGTGTATTTTGCTGGCTGTTTAGCTGAGTAATGAAAACCACAGTTCTCATTACAAACTCATTTATAAATAATATAAAGCTCTCACATATTATAGTATTAATAAAAAAATTATTACAATATAAAACTTTCATATATTATAATAAAAATGTTCGAATCAACAGTTCTTACCATCTTTTCAACGCCCTATAGTCACAAAAGGTGAAAAAAAATCAGTGGATGGGTTGGTAGTAATCGGACTAACTATGACAAAATGGACCAACCAATCACACATTTCTTGTTTTGTAAACTTCATTGAAAATAAAGTCTAAAAGGCACCATTGGATCCATTTGAAACTTAGGGTCCGTTTGGTTCGAGTATTTGAATAGAGTATTTGAATGAAGATTTAAATTTTTGTAAGAAAAAATACTGTAGCAAAATAATTCGAACCGTAATTCAAGTATCGAGACAAACGGACCCTTAGTATTTAGTAGATGCATATTACTCCACGTGTCATTGGTCCCTCGTAGTTTTTACCAGAGCGTTGACACGACGTCGTTTCATGAACTAAAAAGTACTAGGCTGTCAAGCATTGATTCCTTTTTTTACTATTATTTTCTTATGAGTGGGAAAGTAGAGATCTGACCTAGGAAAAGGACATCTGATTGGTCCGTTTTGGTTGGATACCCTTGTCTCTGTTTACTTACCAACCTCAGAAGAACTTTCAAATTACAATGATGCGCCTTCTAGTTGGAAGTTTAACATCATACGTACTTCCCAATCCAAACTTAACAAGGGAGTTGGAGAAGACAGTTTAATCCTTCTTAATGCCAACTTCCTCATAAGATTTTCATTATTATTTATAGCCATATATTATTCAAAGAATGCGTACTAATTATGTAATTAAGAGGGGAACAGAGTAAGCAAAAATAATTAAAATAAGATAAAACTCATAAAAATAGAGCGGATTTTGCTTTCATTCATTTAGTTTAAAAAACATATAGAGTGTTTAGCAAAGTTAGTTAGAACCAACTTTTTATAACGACTTGTTTTTTCAGACAGTCACTTAACTTGCTTAAGCTTTATTTCTTAACTTTAATCTTACTTCTTAGTAAGAAAAATACTGAGTAAAATTGTTTTTTTTTTAAAACATACTTAAAACTGTTGCAATATCTATTGCGACATAAATTGAAATATGAGTATAAAACTTGCCTTAATAACCATTCAAATTATTCAGTATAGTATCTTTTAAAATGTTATTATGAAACATTTCCTATAAAACATTTCTTAAATATCTACTTTCTTGAAATTCTTGTGGTAAATTTTTTTCAAACAGTGAAAACATTTTCTTGATCCAACGAAAGACTTCATATAGTGGTATCTATATTCAATCATCGCATCTGTCTCTCCATGACACTGAACTTGTCAACCAGTAATACTGGTCTTTTGTAGAACTACCTACAGCATAAAGGAACTTGTAATGAGCTTTAGTTTAGTAAGCTCAAACATAATCTTACAAGACATAAACATTCTTTATTAAACGTTGCATTTAAACTTTTCTCATAAAACTTTCTTCATGAACCTTTTCTTGTAAATATTTTTCATAGAATGTTTTTCATAAACATATTTCAAAAACATATCATGAAAAGGAATACAAGCAACGTTATTATGCATGATTCTATTTATGCTCATTTATGAACATCTTCTTATGAATTTCTTATAATCATTCATAACTTATGTGAACTTTAATCATCGTTCTTATCTTACTTTATTTTGTGGTCTTTAATGTTTGTATCAACATCATCAACCATGAGATCATGACTTTAACATATCATGATACTTCCCTTGTAGAAGACCTAAGGCCATCGAACAACATGTCATAACTTTAACATAACTTGTATATCTCACATCAAGGAGGCTGGTACGATATTACTTATCATCCTTACTTTACCTTTTTATTAACTTTAGTGAGCATATCAAGTGCTAAACATACCTTATGCTATAACTTTGCATTGAAACATTAAACATACCATATGCAAACTAGTGCAAATCATAACTTAAACTTTCAAAACATTATGCATCACCAATGCAAACATACTTTAAGCATAACAATTTGTAAATATATTGCAAGTCTTTGACTTGATCTTTAAAACTTTTTGTATGAAAATGAAAATATAAAACATAATTAAAGCATTTGAAAATCATTTTATTCATGCCATATTTGAGGTTTAAGACTTACCTGAACAACGCTCTAACTTTTATATTTTATTCGTTTTGCCTTTATTAGTCGGCTCTTATATCCTATTTCAAATGACACCCGACTATGAGCTAACTTTTCTTATTATAAATCTACTCAATTTATAATGAAACTTAGACATTAACGGTTCATTCCTTTTACTTAGCTTCATTCTTATCCGTTGCCTTTTAATTACTTAACTTATTCGCTCCTTATGCTTAACTTGAGCATTCCTTGATCAAATTTGTCGTCTTACTATACGGTTTCATTATTTGACATGATACTGAACATTTTTCGTCTAAGGGCGTTTTGCTAATTCGGAGTATTTGGCTCCATTTTCACTGTTTTCTTAAAAAATGACATTTTAATGGGTTTTTTCATAAGTCTTGTAACTTAATAAACCTCTCATTTTTCTTTGCCATCTTGATTCTTAAAGTTGTAGAAAAATTATGTCTTAAGCGCGTTTTCCTAATTTGAGCATTTTGGGGTCTATTTTGGCCTTCTTTTTTTTTTTTTTTACAAAAAATGATCATTTTGCCCATGATAGGTCTTAGAAAACTTTTAGAACCCATTTTAAACAATACTTATATTTTTTTACTTCTCATAAACAAAACAACAATTTTGACCCTTAATTTGAAAATCTTTATGATTAAGCCCTTGGTGTGCTTTTCTTTCTTTTCTTGATAAATATTTTTAATCTTTTCAAGCTTAAAACCTATGGTTACTCACTGCCCTCAGCAATGCAAGAAACTAATATTTTTTTAGTAAAAATCTAATTTCACATGGCTTTACAGTTTTGGTTCGAAACACAAAAATCTTAACATTTTTACCCTCGGGACTAAAATTAAACATCTTATGCTATAACGTTCAGTTTTTTGCAATATTTAAAACTTTCTTAAACTCCTTGGCCTAATTGAAACCATTTCATAATATTTTATTTTTTAAAACAAAATTCTGTGCTTAAAATATCGTAAAATTCATAACTTAATATTGATGAGGAATTTTCGCAAACTGTTTGCTATTCTTAATAGTTACAATGAGTTCTATAACTTTTGTGTTTTAACTTTCTTGAAATTCTAACTGCACAATAGAGTTTTTTGCCATTTTTAATTCTACCGAACTTTTATAAATCTTTGTAATTTAGTCCTCTCAAAATTTTTCAAAACTGTATTCATCAAAATTGTTTCTCTTACTGTTTTGGTAGATCCAAGACTTTACTTGGAAAATAAATTGGCCCCTAAGGCCCTCAAAAATATCATTTCTTGGAAACTAGTCAAACTTTGCATTTTTTGAAAAAGTTTAAAAATTGCCTACTTTCTAACACAAAAACCCTACTTTGTTTCTTTCCGTCGCATCATCATCATCATTATAAAACATAATCAATCATGCCACAGAGTCCACTCAACATATTAAAGTCCATAACCATTACGACAAACACTTGATGAGCAAAAATAAAAATCAAAACTAGGATTTAGGATTTTACCAAGAAATTTCCTAATACTTTGCACCTTCACAAGAGTTCTTGATCTTGGCTAAACTTTCCTGACATACCAATAGCAAAAACACATCAAACCCTACTCAAAACTTCAAGAGAAAACACAAAAATTCCAAGAGATAGTTTTTACCTCAAAAATTGCTCAATCTTGCTCTTGGACCCTTGAACTTGCTTCTAAACTTAAATAAGAGTTAAGGTTTTGAAAAATATATGAGAGAATTATTGGGGGAGGGGGGGCTGCCAGTTTTACTTAGAGCCAAAATGCCACCTTTTTTTTTTTTAATTTCTTCCCAAGGGCTAAAATAAAAATATTTTTGCCCAAAAATAAAACCCAAAACTGGGTCTCACAAGGGGTTGGATGTGGCTTTTTGCCCACCTTACAGGTGGCATCTAGGTGGGTCCCATAATCATCTTTTTAACAGCCTAAATTTATACTGATGGTATTTTCCTATACTATCAGTATATTTCTTATATTGCTAACATTCTTCCCTATATTTGATTTCATGGTCCATAAGTTTCCACATCATCCACATAGTATAATTCCTATATTGCTTAGCTTTACGCAGTCTAATTTTTATACTGCATTACTTTATGTAGTATAATTTCTATAATGCTTTATTTTATGGAGTATAATTTCTATGCTGCTTAATTTTATCAGTATAATTCTTATAACCTAGAAAAATAACCTCGCTTGAGCTCTCGCCTTCACATCGATGACTTCCTTGCCAACAACGATGGAGGCTGAACATAGTTGGTGTCGAGCTTGTAAGAGTTGGCTGTGACGACCCACTTACGTGGCCATTACTTAACTTGAACATAATCGTAATCTCAATATACTTTAACATAAAGTACTGAAAATTACGAAATAAAAATTTTCTTTTTAAATACATTACAAACCTTTACTTAATCTTTATAACTTTATGCATAACAAGTGAAAACATATTTTTTAAAAAATAACTTGTATAACGTTTGCAAACACATTGCAAGTCAAAACTTGTTCTCTTTAAGTGTTTAATGCATAACAAATGCAACTTAAAACTTAAAACTTAAACTGTAAAACATTATGCATTAGCAAAATGCAAAAGTACTTTAAACATAATTATTTCAAATGAATTCTTGATAATAAAGAATTCGTAACATATAATCTTGATAGAAATAGAAATGCGTTTTTTAAAACTGATGCGACCTCTATCGTCATTCAAGTTGAGACCTCGCTCAACACTTGTCTTTAAAACCATTTCAAAATCGTTTCTTAAAACTTAATAAGAAACAATTACTGAAACATATCTTGAAACTTAACTTTACAATTGGATAAAACGTTTCGTAATATATAACTTAAACTCTGAAAACATTTCTTAACTTCAACTTTCTTGAACTTTGAAAGCACTATATCAAATAATGGAAAAATAACCTTTTCTTTTGACAACAGAAATATACCATAGTGGTATCCATATCCATCTCCACCATTCGTTCGCCGCTTATCACTGCCAACAAATGTCACTGATAGGTTTTCTTACCTACAATATGAACATACTTAAGTGAGCTATCGCTCAATAAATAGGAAATCAGTCTCACAAAACATAATTAAAAATCATTTTAATAAAAAAATATGCATGAACATTTTATGCTGTCTTGTCAACTTGTTTTATGCTTAATTATGAGCATCATATAAATATTCATTCCTTACTTTAACTCTTATCTTTGTTCCATAACTTTCCTTATCTTACTTTAACTTTCTATCCTTGTACCTTATCTTTCTGTATCTTACTTTAACTTTCCTTATTTTGCTTTAGTGTTCATACCAACATCATTAATCATGAGATCATAAACATGATGTTTAAGACTTGAGACCATTGAACATCGAGGTCATGTACCTCACATCAGGAGGTCAAACTTTAACTTACTTTCATTACCTCACAACAAGAAGGCTGGTACGACACTTTCTTTTTATCTTTACATTACCTTCTTATTAACTTTAGTAAGCATATCAAATGCAATCACATCATATGCAAACACACTTGCAAATCATAGCTTGTACTGTAAAATCTATTGCATAACAAATGCAACTTATTGTATAACAAATGCAAGATATAATGCAGACACATTTTGTAAATCATAACTTGTACTCTAAAACCTATTGCATTCATCACACATTAATCATAACATCATTGTAACATATCATATCATGACATAACATATCATAATAAATCATAACATAATACACATTCTAACATAAAATAGTGTAACAACCACTGATCATGCATTTTCATAAATTTTTATGAAAGCATTTAAAACAATTTATTTTAAATGGTTCATACTGTGGGCGAGATTCCTACTTACTTGGACTCCGAGCTAAGCGAGTCTAGTTGTACCTCGCTATATCTACAGTATACGAAGCATCCTCTGTAGTGCTCCTCGACCAACCATGAATGGCTAGGAATACTTCCTGGAGATCATACATTGCTAGACATGTCATTCTGGACTCCATTACTGCAGTTTGAATCGTCTCGATCTACGTGTAGTCAGTATTGGATGATTTTTACTAGAGTAAAATTAGCTCAAACGGAGGTCACCATCACGTTTAGAGCGTCGAAACGAGTCGGAAGGGGTCTTGGATCGTCGATCGGAGGTCGGGAGCTCAAGACCCAAGGTCCGTCGGAGGCCTGCCGTCTACGACGACGCGTGGGGCGCGTGCAGCGGCTTCAATGGATGGCGACTACTGAAACTTCAGCTTCCCCCATTTTTCCACCTCTTAAGTTGATTGGTAGGGTCAATTTGACCCAATTTATCCTCCAACTACTCGGATCAAAGACGGGTTTCTCGGCCAAAACTGGCAGCTCTGATCTTGGTTTCTCGGCTGTGGTTCGGCCAAATTCGCTTGGGGGTTTTGTTCCCCATGGTTGTCTAAGTGTGATGACCATGGTGGTGCACTTCACCACCCTTGGGAACGCCAAACCCAATCATGGCGACGGTGGCTTGCGACAGTGGGCATCGATCTCCACCTTCTCGCGGTGCTTCCTCGAAATTGAGAGAGAGAAAAGTTTCCTCGTCCTCATTTGAACATAGCCGAGTCATCAATTTGACTCAACGACGGTGGAATGGCCAAAATCGAGATCTCACGGTGGCTCCACAGCGGCAACTATGGTACTTCGACGTACGGCCAAGCGAGGGTGCAATTGAGCGGGGGTTCTCACTCCCCGTTGCCATCTGAGTTGAACGGTGGTGGTGGTGCACAGCGGTGGTTCCAAAAGCGACACGACAACAGACATATGGTGGCTCCGTCGGGCCTTTCTAGCTAGAGTTGAATGGTGGGGCTGCTATGATCTTGTTCCTCTCTTCATGCTGAGTCCTTGGACACTAAGATCACGTCGATTGGTACTCAGACGGCGAAGAAATCAAGTCGAAAAAAATGAGTTTCTCCACCACTTTGGGTGGCGCGTGTAGCTTACTCCGGCGGCATTTTAGGCGGCACGGCACCTCGTTGGACTCAGCTCTTCAAGAGCTTTCTGTTGGTGCAGGAGGTGTCGAAAACAAACGTTGGAATCTTGACCGAAATTTGAGAGGAGAGAGAGAAAATATAGAGAGAGAAAGTAGAGAGAGAAAGAGCTGCTTTTTGTGGGATTTTCTCTTCTTCTTTTTTCTGCATTTAACATATTTAAAGACACTTTAATTAGTATTTAAAATCTACACTGTGTCACGGTCAAGTTGATCAAATTTGATCCGTAACCATAACTGTACACTTAACTGTACTGATATTAAACAGGAATTTTCACATAATCATGATAAGTTGAAAAATTTTACTTTTATCATATAATCTCAATTTAAATATTTTAAATTGAGATTCTTATAATTGCCACCACTATGGCTCATACATGAAATTAATGAATCATAAACTTTTAGTTTGGCACACTAAAAATAACTATTTTAATGCATTATCATAACATTTCAAGTACTTAACCAAGTAATTTTAGAAAAATCCTTAATTAATCACAATTATTAATTTTTTAATTTTTCTCAATCGTTACATTGGCGGCCCTTCACGCCCTATTGTGACCCACTGCCTCACAAAATGCAACGGTCAGTGATGGAATCGCTTTCTATGCGCCAGACAGATCTGTGCGCCAAATCTCGACTCCATCACGATAGGGTCGCCGCAATTAGGTGGTGAGGGCGTGGGTACGTCGCGACCTAGGATGTTCGATGGCGCCAACAGAGAGGCAAAGTTGCCATGAGAACTGAGCATCACCACACTCAAGCGGATTGTTGTCGACGAGAACAAGCAAGATTTGAGAATTACTGCTGCGATTTGGGGTCCTTGACACAATCCCCACCACTGAGACTTGGGAAATGGGGTTGTCGGCGGGAAATGGGGTCGCGGGCGAGCATTGGGATTGTCGGCAACCCAACGATTTTTTTTTCTAAAAGGTGTTTTTTGGGCCATACTTTAGATTTTTAATTTAAAAAATCTAGCGTATTTGGGCTTATTTAACCAAAGATAAGCTCTTTATTTTTACCATTAGATTTAGATCTAATGATACAAAAAAGGTTTTTATCAATGAGAACTTTTCGGGGGTCTTATTGTAGTTTATCCAGTAAAAGTTGGAAAAAAAAAATTAAAAAAGGATCCGAGTAT
The DNA here is from genome assembly GCA_025403435.1 of Artocarpus heterophyllus. Taxonomy (NCBI): domain Eukaryota; kingdom Viridiplantae; phylum Streptophyta; class Magnoliopsida; order Rosales; family Moraceae; genus Artocarpus; species Artocarpus heterophyllus. The sequence goes on along the minus strand of CM046332.1, from coordinate 27,438,791 downwards.
TTTTTTTTTCCCTAAAAAGGTATATTTGTAAACAGGGGTCAAAATCAAGCTCCAATGTTTAATATTTCTTGGCTCGTGGTGGGGACTTTCACATTCACCTTCACATTCGGGAGGGGACAACAAAATCACACACTAACAATCAGTGGGTTTGGTTGAATTGAAAAAGCGGGAGGCTGAAATTCCAAGGTCTAAAAGAGCACCACGCTACACGACATCGTTTTCACGTGCCCTCTATCTCTCTCCTCTCCCCTCTCTGCTTTCTCTCTCTTCTCCTCCAGCGTATCAGGAGGAGCAACCAGAGAAAGAATACAAGCCCATTCACAACTCCCGCTCTCTCCCCCTTTCTCTCTCTCTCCGTTTCTCTAAAGTCCAGTTTTTCATCGTTTTTAGAAAGAGAGAAAAAAATGAGTGAATTCAGAGCTAAATTCATGGAGGTCTACTTTATTTTGAAATCGGAGCTCCTCAACGACCCTGCTTTCGAGTTTACCGATGATTCTCGCCAATGGGTCGAGCGGGTATTTCACTATTTCCCCATCTCTCTCTATCTCTTCTCTTTCTCTCTCTAGAATTCTTCATTAATGTGCATTGTTTTGGCTTGTTGGTAATTTGAGGGGTTTTTTTTTTGTTTTAATTGGAATTTGAATTTGCTTGTTAATTTGGAAACCGGGTATGAAGCTGAAGATTGTAATTTTTTTTGGGATCTATTTTCTAAGATTCCAAGCTCTGATTTTGGCAGAAAATCTTTGAACAAGATTTTAACTTGATGTGAAAATGGAATAAAAATGAATGGTTTTTGCTTAAAAGATTGGGACCTTTTAGCTTGGGATTTTGGAATGTGTTAGATTTCGTTAAACATGCAACTTAATTTTATTATTTGAATTCATGGAATGTCTCCAAACTGGCGTAGGAGGTTTTTTTTTTTTTTTTTTTTTTTGTGTTTTCAAGATAGTATAGCATGTCCAAGTCAAAGATAGTTGTTTTCAAATACTCTCTTTATTATTGTCCATCAAGTATTTTCTTATTATTATTTGATATGCTTGGAAGAAAAACAAGAGCATAAACTATAGTCACACTTGAACAGTTGAACCCTTTGGATCTATCCAATTGGATTTCCCATATGTCTCTCAAGATTTTAACTTGATGTGAAAATGGAACAAATATAGTGTCTTTCTGCTTAAAAGATTGGGACTTTTAGCGTGAGATTTTGAGGTGTGTTGGATTATTGTCAAACATGCAACTCAATTTTATTAGAGATATTTGAATTATGTGGGGTGTCTGCAAACTAGATTAAAATTTCCCTCTTCTTCTTCTTTTGTTGGGTCAAGATAAAATAGCTTGTCCAAGCCAAAGATAGTTGTTGATAAATACTCTCTTTAATGTTGTCGATCAATTACTTCATTATTTAATATGCCTTTAAATCAAGATCATAAACTATAGTCACATCAGAACTTAGATTTGATGCAATTGGAGTTCCCCTATGTCTCTCAAGATTAAAGTTTCTTTGAAAACATTTGTTCTATGATACTTTAGATTGATGTTATGTCATAACTTCTAATTAAGTCCTTTTACTTTGTTGCAGATGCTGGACTACAATGTGCCAGGAGGTGTGATTTATTTATTTATTTATTTATTTTAATCTGTTTGTTTTGGAGCTTCTAGATTTTGAGAAAGCACTATTGGGTTTATTTTGACATTATCGTTCATCGTTTTGTTTGGCAGGAAAACTTAACCGAGGCCTATCTGTAATTGATAGCTACAAATTACTTAAAGAAGGAAAGGAGCTAACTGAAGAGGAAATTTTCCTTGCTTCTGCTCTTGGATGGTGCATTGAATGGGTATGAATTATAATTACTCAACACACCACTTGCTTTTTTGGTAGCGTTTGCGATGGTAGACAAGATATTGATAATTTGTAAACTACAATCATATTTATCTATCAGGATTGTTTCGGCATGTTTATCTTATTGTTGTTGTTTCACTTCCCTTTAATTAGGCCTAATGCTTGTAATTTTCCATTTAGACCTTGATTAATGGTATTGAATATTCAAATCTCCTCTCTATTGTTCTCCTTTGACGCTTTCTAACATTTCTAAGTTACTCTCCTTTTTCTATTTCTCTACATACACCTGTCATTAGTTTTTTTTATCAATTTGGGTAACTTACTTGCTGTGCTAGTTCGTTCTGATCGAGTTGTGTGGAAGGTTTAGCCCTTTGAAAGTTCAAACATTGAATTTTTCAGCTTCAAGCATATTTTCTAGTTCTTGATGATATCATGGATAACTCTGTCACACGTCGTGGCCAACCCTGCTGGTTCCGAGTGCCAAAGGTGCGAGTTATAACGCTTTTTTTGGGGAGTATTTAGAGTAAAAAGCATATCGTCGACTCTTGTTTTCTACTTAGTGAGTATTCTCAACATCTATTAAACTCTAATTCTAGGTTGGCATGATTGCCATAAATGACGGTATTATACTTCGCAACCACATCTCAAGAATTCTCAAAAACCATTTCAAAGGCAAGACTTACTATGTGGATCTTTTGGATTTGTTTAACGAGGTATGCTATTCTTTCGTCGATGTTAGAGCAGGAGAAGTGGGTTTTTCCTTTTCTCTCTCCATTATTTACCTGAATATATCAATGTACAGGTGGAATTCCAAACAACCTCGGGACAAATGATAGATCTAATCACCACACTTGAAGGAGAGAAAGATCTCTCCAAGTACTCCTTGCCTCTGTAAGTGAACTTGAGATGTGACATTTGAATCTTTACAAGATTTTGAACCGATTTTGTTTCCTTTCCTATGTTTAACATGCAAAGAGCTTGTATTGTGGTGCAGTCACCACCGAATTGTTCAGTACAAAACCGCATATTACTCGTTTTACCTTCCGGTGAGAAAATCCATGCTTTATGCATACATTTCTAATCAAGCAAGCGTATTTCGATGTATCGTTTGTTCTAATGACTATTTTACAACCAGGTTGCTTGTGCATTGCTGATGGCGGGAGAAAATCTCAACGAACATGTTGATGTGAAGAACATTCTCGTTGAGATGGGAACCTACTTTCAAGTACAGGTGATTAAAGTTGCACATCCTTATTTGGTTCCTGCTGTACTATAGGAAGATAATAGTGAAATATTACTTCAAAGTATAGTAATTTTATTTTCTTCTCTTTAAATTACCAGATCATGTCTTTTCCCATGTCTTATTAGCAACTGAACTTGCTATACTATTGCAGAACTTTCTATTGTAATTTTTATTGATTATACTCGGCAACGTATTCTGTAGGATGACTATCTGGATTGTTTCGGTCATCCCGACGTGATTGGTAAGGTATGTCATGACGCTACCAACACTTCCTCTCTTGGAAAATTGCAGTATATGTTGATATCTCATTGGTGTAGCCTTTTGGACTACCAGGTTGGTACAGATATTGAAGACTTCAAGTGCTCTTGGTTGGTCGTGAAAGCGCTTGAACGTTCTACCGAGGAACAAAAGAAGTTATTAAACGTGAGAAAACGAAAAATTTCTTCCTCTCAGTTGAGTTTCTTGTAGTGTCTATGGAGAATGTTCTTCACTTTGCTTATGCAAATTGTGTGTCCTTTTGCCAGGAGAATTATGGGAAAGCAGATGAAGCATGTGTTAAGAAAGTGAAAGAGTTGTACAAAGTCCTTGACCTCGAGGTTTTTTACCCCTTTTCTTTTATCCTGGCTATTTATTTCCGGTTTCCTAGTTTGTAGAGTAACTTTTTTGGAGAATTTTATGGTAGGATACTTAAAAAAAGGGGCTATTAGCACTATTTGTCTCTAAACTACGACCATAGTGACTCTATAATCCCTCAACTTTTAAATTTGGCATGTTACTCCTTGAAATTTTGCTTTTTGGTGAATTTGGTTCTTGACCATAAAATATACAATGGATTTATATAATTAGACAAAAATAATCATGTGTTGTCGTGTAATAACTTGAAATTTTACAGAAATACTCACATTATATACAAAGTGCTCTCTTTGCTCTTGTTAAAACTTATTGAAAATTGCATTTTGCACTTAATTATTTATGTAAAATTTTCCGCTCTGCAACTTGAATGTTATTATCTATATTAGTGTCAAGGGCCAAAACTACCAAAAAACTGAAATTTCAAGGAATAATTTGCTAAAATTAGAAGTTCAAAGACTAAATTGATGTGCCTAACCTAAAAAAAAAGCACCCAACTAGCATTAAGAGCATTATATTGCTCTGGACCGACATATCACATCAGAATCATATCAAAACTAAACACTCGTAAGTTTTTAACTTTTAACTGAAATGGAATATGATTTTGGGATTTGTAGGGTGTGTTTACGGAGTATGAGAACAATAGTTACCAGAAGCTCATAACATCAATTGAAGCCCATCCAAATAAAGCAGTTCAGGCGGTGCTGAAATCTTTCTTGGCCAAGATATACAAGAGGCAGAAATAAGAATGGTGGTGGACCTGAAGATTTTTTACTTGTTTTTTTCCTTTTTTCCAACAATAAAGGACAAGGAAAATAGTGGAGAAAGTGTTTTGTTATTTTTATTGTTGTCCTACTGATTTTTGCTTTTGAAAGTGTCTCTCACGATCTCTCACATGGTGAATTGTTTGCGAGCTATGACAATATGTATTCCTTCTTTGAGGCTGAAAATGGACATTGTTAATTTTCAGTTTTTAACTTCTTGTTATCTTGTTTGTTTGTTTTTTTCTTTTTATTTAATTTTTTTAATGAAGAAAAGTCAAGGAATATGTCCCAAGTGAGAACTTTCACCATGTATATCTCTCAGGCTTTGATTATGTTTTATTTCATGTTATTTCTGCTCTGGTGAATTTGTTTTTTTATTATTATTTTGACTGGCCACGTTCAGAATTTTTATTGTTCCCACCCTGAATTTACTGAATCGTCACTCTAACCCTCTGTTTGGCATTGTGGTGGGAACCACAGTTTCCACCACAAACTCAGTTATAAACAATGTAAAGCTCTCACATGCTACAGTAACAATTTAAAAAATTGCTACAGTATAAAGCTTTCACATGCTACAATAAAAGTGGTTCCCACCACCGGTTCCCACCACCTTCCAAACACCCCCTAATTAGTTGAAGTTTTCATTCGCCAACCCCTGGTAGTACTGGAGTTCTACAACACCTGCATACGTTCTCTCCCAATTTTACCAAGTATTGGGAACAGAAAGAAGGCTAGTTTTTATGGAATGCTCTCTTTTGAAATATACCTTTTATAAATGCCAAAAATGTTTTAGTATCACCCAATTTAAACATATAATATAAATAATAATATGACATAATACTTTCTAAGTATGGTATGAATAAACAAAGTTTTTAAAATGTGACATAACATATAATTTTCTTAAAAAAAAAAAAAACCACCATCGAGCTCTTTATAAGTATGTCACAAATTAAAGGCTTGGATTGATTTATACTACTAAAACAATATTTGTAGAAAATGTCAAGTACATCATGAAGCTAGATTTGAAATACAAATACGCACTTCTATCATGTAGATTTGGAATACTAAGAGCCTAACTACCAGATGTGGCATTTAATGTGGTATTGGACGTAAATAACATTAGATGTGGCATAATTTGATCCCCACCTTAAAAGGGTGACACTGGGCCTAAATACTTCCTATTGATGTGTATAAAAAGTAAATTTGACTAAGATTTAATGATTTAAAACCGTGCACACGGCAGTGGAGGTTCTCACTCCCATATTATTGATAGAAGGCATCCTTGCATATTTTTAAAAAAAGAAAAAGTCAACTTAATATATCATTGGGTTTGATCGAATTTTAAATTTTCATTCAATCAAACTGTATTATGTGACTGTTGCCAGGTATACTCTAAATCCAACGGTAATTTTAGAACTAACTTTAACTTGAGGGGTATGGTTCGAATCCTTAGTCGCTCACCCCAAATGCAAACTTGTATAATATAGTATGCGAGTGAGCTAAAATTTATTGATTATCATTAATATTATCGATGATGTTTAGGCAAACTAAAACAAGTGAATGAACTAAAAGATGATGATTATGTTGATGATGATGATTATTATTATTATTATTATTTTGGGTTATTAATAAACTTTAGGGTTTCTTTTATTTTGCTCTATGAACTTTAAAAATCATCACTTTACTCTTTAAACTTTCAAAACTCCTTACTTTACCCTCTAAATTTTAAAAATTACCATTTTGCTCTTGAATTTTTAAAGTTCCTTATTTTGTCTCCTAAATTTTTGATTTTTTATTTAAATAGATGGATTGAAGCCCATGCAATTCACACATGGGTCACATTTAAGGGCAAAAATGAGATTTTGTCGCTCCTAAATTTTGTTTCACGTTTACATTCTCACTTGACATTTTTTTTCTAAGTCCCATTTAGGAAGGGTTGACATGCATATTTCTTCTTATTTTTAATGCATAACTCATTTAATAAGTTGGTATTGTTCATTAATATCTGAATTTGAATACTAAAGAAGAGAAGTTAGTTTAAAGATGAGAAGATACCAGTGAACAATATCGAGAAGAAAATATGCATATATATCCTTCTTAAATGAGAGTATATAAAAAATATTAAATGAGAGTGTAAATGTGAAACAAAACTTGTCTTTCACTTATGTGAAAATCACATGGCTTAATTCTATATATTTGAACTAAAAATCAGAAAGTAGGAGACAAAATGAAGAAATTTAAAAGTTCAAGGATAAGATGGCGATTTTTAAAATTTAGGGAATAAACTGGTGATTTTTAAAGTTCATGAAGTAAAATAAAAGAAACTTTAAAATTTAAGGGTCATTAGTGTTAATAACTCTATTATTTTTGGTAATAAAAATATTTTCAACAAAAACTCCTCTTACACACGCACACATGCACACACACATTTAGGTGGTGAAGAGTATAAAAACCAATTAAGCTAATAGTCTTTTAAGCTCTGCCTGGAAGTTGCTATCCTTAGATTGTTTGTTAAAAAACATAACAAAATTAGTGAGAGAGATAAAAAATAAGCAGCATAAAAAAGGAATGTTTCTCTAAAAAAAATAAAAATAAAAACAGTTAGGTATGGTCATGATAACAAACTGCTTTTATTTATTTATTTATTTATAGAAATGGTGCTTTCATTCTAAATTAGAGCAATACAAACTCGTTAAATGCGTTGAGATCTCTTGCTTCTTCTTCTTCTTCTTCTTTTTTCTTTTTTTTTCTTTTTTTTTTTTTAAAGAAGCAACAAACTTCTCGTCAGGTCAAAGTAAGAGAATTAATGGCCACAAATTTCTGATTGGGAGTTAACCACAAGTTTGAAACAATAAAAACAAAAAGCAGTTAAAACTAATTTCATCCCCCAAAAAATAAGCTAATAATGTCTTCTGTCAAGATTTGTTGATATATCTACTTTGGAATGATCTATCTGTTCCTTACTCTTAGGGAGACTAATAATAATCTCAAATATACAAAAGGGGTCTTCCCTCTCTCATCCTCTTTCTGTTTCTAGAAAGCTAAATTAGTAATAAAGAGAATTTATTCTTTGGTGCCTATTTTCCTGAAACTCTCAGCAAAAAAGTTGTATCAACTTGGGTCATTCATTCAAGGTACACAGAATATTCATTCAAGCTAACATCTTTTTTTTTTTGGTTACTTTTTTTTTCCTTCATAGGAATAGCAAACTTGAACATGTTATTCTAAATTGCCTTTTTGAGCCACTATGTTATTATATGATTATATGATTTTATCTCTTTGCTACATCATAATGTTTTATGATCTCTCTTGTATTACGAATTTAAGCATATTTTAGAGGTACTTTTTTTTTTTTTAGCGATGAACAAATTAGTTGATTACAAGGCCTCACATCCCTATTTGATGATATGTTTATCCACTTTATAACGTATATATATACACATATATACATACATACATACATATATATATATATATATATATATATAGAGAGAGAGAGAGAGAGAGAGAGAGAGGGCCTCACACCTCACATGTAAGCTAACAAGATGTTAAATTATATAGTGTGTGCGTATTGGCTCTTAAATGGATATAAAATGATATTCAATGAAAAGCATAAAATATTGACCCCTTTCATTCTCTATTTCAATAAAACGCATAAAATATTTTGAGGTTTAACAACGTTCTCAATCATTGATATGATTATGATGGCTATTAAATCATCAATTGCGTCATGAATATCTTCATTTTACATATTTATGCTATATATGTTCTTTGTTACATTGAATTATATTTAATTTTCATTTACACATTTCGTATTTATTTTTTTCTCTTTTTTGGGTGCAATTCGTATAAATTCTTAAAGCCTGAACAGACAAAAACATGGATGAAAAAGTGGAGCAAAGATCACCCAAAAAGATGAACGAGAGCAACATGAACTTAAAGGTAAAATTGCCGGATATCAACTTGGATGAGTTCCAGAAACAAGCACAATTGCTTGTGTCCCCAAGAGCACGGCCTACCGTGACCAAGTCCGCTAGTACAAGGTGGAGTTGCCTCTGCTCTCCCACCACACACGCTGGCTCGTTCCGGTGCCGGCACCACAGAGGCTCCGGCTTGCACCGGGGCCACTCCGTCGGCTCCAACCTCTCAGAATTGGCCCATAAATCCAGCGCCATCAGTGACTCCCTCGAAGCTCAATAGTTTCATCATCACAAGGATGCTCATTGTGGAGATGGCTATGTTTTTTATTTTTATTTTTATTTTTTATTTTTATAACAAATAAATTCATACACGTATAAGTATTCAGTAGGGTAACAAAATTGGCCTAGGCTCTTTAAGTTATTTGTTAAATTTATTGCATCAAAATGACTTAATAATTAAATTATCTTGGTATTTCGTATAAAAAATTAGAAGATTAATATTTAAGATCCCAACATATGGACGCATATAATGGCATGGTGTTCTTTTATCCTTACTAGTTATCTCACCCAAGTTAATGTTTTGTACATGGCAATTAATGAAGAAGAACGTTGGTTCTTCTCTAGTGGCTAATTTTTGTTGCTTATCTTGTTCTTAATGCTATAGGCTTTTGGAAGTGTTAACTTTCATAAACGTTGTATTTTGAAACTTATCTTTTATAAACGTGACATATGTTTAAGTCTAGTTTGAGTTAAACATATAATAAAAGTGGTTCCTATAGCATAATTTTTTTAAACGTGGTATGAATGAACATATTTTTAAAAGTGTGACATGACATGTAATTTTTTCTTGTTTATTTATCTTTGATAATCTTTCTCATTAAAAGTTTTATTTGACTACTTCCGTTTAAGGAAGAATAAAAGAAATAACTAATAAACATTAACGGTAGAAATTGAGGAAAAATTAGTAAATAGTAGTTTTCATGCAAATCTGAGTTTACTATGCCACTAAATTATTAAGATCAATGCTTGAAACCTGGAGAAAAGTTGTTAAATGAAAAATAAACGGGAAAAGGAAAAGCAAATAAAGGAAAACAAAAATAATGAAGGGTAACAATTAGAACGACACATAGACAAAACTATAAAAATGCTATTCAAAATATGGCGTTTAATCCAAAAAAAAATGTTATTTTCTTTAATTTCTGTTCAAAAATTATTCATATATATTTGCAAATAATACAATAAATCATACAGAGGATATTTACTTGCAAGTCATCTTTAGGAGTTAAAAGAGACAAAAATTTGCAAGAAAATATTAAGTATCACTAGTGATGAAAATCACTACTTTCTTACCGGTGAAAAGTTTTATTGGTCTTTCAATGTGCAAGAATGTAGTTGAATAAAAGCCTGTGATCACAGCCTATATAAATTTTGTGACTTTTTCCTCGAGCTTGTGGAGAGCCTTTTCTTCTAAGGGATCTACTTTTATGTTTCGTTTACGTCCTTTAATAATACTATATCACATCAATTAAAATATAATATCAATTAAAATCTTTTAAAATATTTTAATTGACACAATAAAAACAACATATAAGCCACCTGATTTTTTTTAAGAGTCGTATATTACTATATATTATACAAAAGGTGGATCATCAATAACCATATACATAATATAAGGGAGGATCATCAATACGCAAAAAATAAAAAAAAAATAAAAAATTTGCTTTATAATGTTGTTTTAGTTTTCCCCTATATATATATATATATAAGTTTCCTTAGGTTTAATTGTTAAATTTTATTAGAATTATTTGAGGAAAAATATTTAACTTTAACAGAATTTGATAAAGAATATATAAACTAATGAAATCAACAAAGCATGAATATAGAGAATGCTTTTGTTAGAGGTCGCACAAAATTTATGTACTTGCTCAGATAAATTTGGAATAACGTAATTTCTCTTTCTTATTATCAAATTGATAAGCATGGACCGTGGAGGATAAATCTACACCTCTACTTTCAATCTTTTGTTCTACCATCATTTGTACTTCAACAAACGATGTGTAAATTAAATTATGTATTTATATACCATTTTGACTGTATCAATTTGATGCGAATATAAGCTATAAATTTCCATAAAATAGTGCATTTAACTACCAAATGTGGGTGTTAAGAAATTACTTAGCATGTCACAACTTTTATTTATCTTGAGATTTATCTAACTTTTTTTAGTTCGGATTTTTACTTTTATGTAATTGACCTTTGATTGATATATATACATGACTCGTATCTTAAACTTTTATATGGGTAACATAAATTTGAAAAAGAAAATTATATTGACATTCAATATTTTATTAGAACACACCAAAATAAATATATTACATTTAAATTAAAATTATTTACATTTTAATATTAAAATCACTTTTCATTCCTCAAATATACACACAAACAAGGAATGATATTCTAGCGAACGTATATCTCTCCATGTATATATACACCATCTTAATTGAAGAATTCGACTGAAATATATAGCAATCATAAGTGCATTAAAGTGAAAATTAAAAAAAAAAAAGAAGAAAAAACTCAAGAGTTGTGTACCGCAAAGAACTGTCCACGCCAAAGGCACTTTGCTGTCACTCACCAACACCAAAACAAACAACCAAAGGCTTCTTAGTGTTGTATTTTTCTAGTAATTTTTCTAAAAAAAATACGTATATTCTATATCTGTGCAGGGTGTTTTGTAAACCAAATCCATCTTCTCCATTTACAGTTCTTGAGGCATATATGTTACCATATTTTTCGTCTTGGATTCTACATTAAGTTGTTATATATATGGGTATAGTTTTAATAGACACTGTTATTATTAGTTGTTTGATATAAATCTAACAGTTGTAACAAAATAAATAGTTAACCAAAAAATTTGTAATTATTAATGAGATTAAATTCTTATCGTGTCACATCATCAATTGTTAAAATATACCTTTATTGAAAATATAACCATTGAAAACAAGTATATATATATGGAGAGATACAAATTCGTTAGAATATCATTCCTTGTTGGTTGTATATTAGGGTATTTGATGAATGATAAATGGTTTTAAAATTAAAATGTAAATAATTTTGAATTTAAAATATTAGGGGTTTTCATGGATCAAATTATATAGATTAAAGGTTAATATGTACATATCTAATTGGAAAAGCCATAATTCAAAATCAATCTGTAAACACCCTCCAATCCAACCAAGTCTGAAAACAACAGATTTTACATATTGGATTCTACAGATTTACGAATTTAAGTATTTAAACTTATGTAAAGAATATAATTTCAAATTAACATAATATAACATAATATAATGCAGTAAAATCTAGCATATTACCACCCATAAATGCAAGTATTTGATTTTAAACTAAATTGTAGCATTATAAAACATTGCAACAAACAATCTTAAATAAACTTTAGACATGAGTAAAATGATGTTGGCTTTGTAATTGGGCTCAGCCCATTTTTTTTTTTTTTTTCTTGTTAAACATCTAGACTTTAGACACAAGGTGTATAAGTTTATATATGTATTATCATTTTTTTTGTATATTTATATATATATATATATAATTTATATTATAATAGTTCATTTTCAGAGATTACACGGCCTAGGAGATACTTAATCTGTACTTCTTGTATTGAAAAAATCGCAATCCAAAATCAATCTATGTTTTTTATAATCTAATCCAATTCGTTAGATTGAATTTAATTAAACGGATTGGCGGATTCTATAAACACCTTTAATTTAAATATGATATATTTAATTTAGGGTGCTTTAATAAAAAAGTTCAATCAATATTTTTGTATGCTCTAATTACCAAAAATACCTCGTTAGTTACCTAAAATGCTAATCTCATGTCTTCTCCTCGGTTACTCCATCTATCACATTACATATATATATATATATATATCACATTACATGTGTATATATATATATCTCCTTCTTTCATCTCCCTTGTTCTCCCTACCTCCTCCCCTTCTCTTTTCGATTTCTCTCACTTTCTCTCCTCCATGTGATTCAAAAAGCACGACGGTTTGCATTCTAAGCTTGAGCATTGAAGGTATGGCTGGAGGCGTGGCTATAATTGAATTGATGTTGACCACTGGTGTAGTCACGACGTGGTTCTGAACAGATTGGAAGGATGAAGCTGAATGAAATTTTCTATTGACGGAAGGCACGTATGGGCAAGGAAACATATGCGTAAAAATGTTGTCATGAAGTACTCCCCTTCGAAGTCGGTGGAAGAGTGGCAGACGCACAACCAGACGCTTCACCATTGTTGTTGGATTTTCATGGCCTCCCTGTAGATCAGGTCTTTACGAGAAATTACAAAGAGAGAAATCAGACAAGGTCTGGTTTCTCTCTTCACCCATATCCTCCCTCTTTCACTTCGCGGATTTCATAGCGGCTAGATCTGTGAGGATGCTGCAAAAATCCAACGACGATGGTGGAGTGCCTTGCTGTGGTGCCTGTGGCTCTTCCACTAACTTCGAAGGAGGAGTCCTTCATGAGAACATTTTTTCGCATATACTTCCTTGCCCATATGTGCTTCCCGCCTACAGAAAATTTTAGTTTGTTTCGTCCTTCTAATCTGCTATGAACCACCTCGTAACTACGCTAGTGGTCAACACCGATTCACCAACTATAGCCGCACCTCTAGCCATGCCTCCAGCGCTCAAGCTCAAAACATAGATGGTCGCGCCTCCAGCCACTAAATCACACGGAGGAGAAAGAGCAAAGGAAAATCAAGGAGAGAAAGTTAGTGTGAGGGAAAGCGAGGGAGACGGAAGGGAGGGGAGAGAGAGCGTAAGAGATGGAGAAGAGAGAGACCATGCTAAATGGAGAGATGGAGGAGAAAGCGCGAGATTAGCGGTAATTAACGAGGTATTTTTGGTATACCACAGTATGTAAAAATATGGACTTAACTTTTTCCTTACTTCTAATATTAATTTTAATTGCCTTCCCAAATTCGCTATATCCCTCTTCTCACGTTTTTCTTTTTCCTTATAGGTAAAATCTACTGGAGAAAATGATACATTATGTCATATTTTTAAAAGTTGTATTTATTTATATCATTATTTTAAATTCTATATATGTTATCTTTTAAGATTTACTTTTATAAATACCACACATGTTCATTTGTCGCACAACTTAATATGTAATATGAATAATAATGTCGCATAACTTTTTTTAAGTGTGACATAAATAAACACAACTTTTTTTAACTTGAGGGAAGAAAAATTCAAGCTCTTTATTTTTAGATAGAGTTAAGTATAGTTTACTACTAGACTATACCTGCAACCTCGATAAACACAACTTACAACTTTTAAAAGGAAGACATTTCATGTAAAATTCTCTTTATGAAAATCTCCGGGCAAGTCATGAGTTGGGCTTTCAGTTGTCAAACCGTACTACAGCCCAGTCAAAAGTCCATGAAGAAGATAGCTCAACAAACACTGTTTGATCACTGTCCTTGCTTTCCTTACTATCCTCGGCAACTTTGCCCATAAAAACACACTTTCTAACAATAATTCCCAAAAAAAAAGGAAAATAAAAAAAAAAGTCATCTTCAATTCAATTCCGCAGAGAAAAAAACCAAATCATCTAAGCAATTAAATCCAAATCATTGGTTTGGTTTTTCTTAATCCGTTTGAACTAATATTTATATAATCTTTTTTTTAATCATAATTAGAACCAATATTTTAATATGATAAACAATTCTCTATTTCTCAATTTTAAGTATCAATAATGCAGAGATGTAGTATCAAATTCATAACATAAATAAAACATCTAAAGTTTAAAATCAAGCATCCTTAATTAAACTAAAACATTCAAATTTTAAATCCCTAAAACATAAAATACTAGATTTATAATAAAAAATCATTAGGGTTATAATTCTTTTCCCAAAAGAAACAAACTTTGCTATTGATAATAAGAGAGGAAAGAATACAAAAACAAGGAAGAGGTTCCTTAAAAACTAACAAGCAGGAGTGCTATAGAAAAGGATCCTATGAATCTTAGATTTTTTTATTTATTTTTAGAATAGGTATTATTAGATTTTGTAGCATCTTCATTTTTTTAAAAAAAATATAATAAAATGACCAATTATTTTTCTCCAAATATAGAATATATAATTATTTAAATACAATAAATAAAAACTGGTTTAGTTGTTTGGTCAAAACCACAAACCAAACCAATTTAATTGTTTTTCCAAAATTTTAAACCAAACCAAACTGATTTTTAATTAGTTTGAATTTGTATTATTTTGGTTTGATTTGGTTTAGTTTAGTTTTGGTTTGGCCATTTGAGCGATTTGATCGGTTTGGTGCCTATCCCTACTCAACAACTTTGCCCATAAAAACACACTTTTGGACAATAATACCCCAAAAAAAAAAAAGAAAAAAAGAGCCATTTTCAATTCAATTCTGGAGAAAAAAAATCCGACAGGTAAGAAGAATAACCAAATTCTAATACCCAAAACCCATCTTTGTGCTTTAATTTTTTTTTTCCTATTTTATTCGATTATTATTTTTCATTTTTTATTTTTAGTTGAAGAGTTCAGAACCTGTAGGATTGGGGATTTGCATAGCATTTAGTCCACAATGTTTCAAAAATCATACTTTAGTCTCTAAGCTATTATTTTGTTTCGGTTTTGATCCCTTTGTCAATTTGGTGTTAAATATTTCATGAAATATTCTTAAAATGTCTTAATTTGGTCCCTAATTTATTACTTTGTTTCACTTTTGGTCCCTAATCTTTTACTTTATTTCATTTTTAGTCACTAATCTAATATTTATATATTAGTATTAAAAATTCAACTTATTGATTGCTAAATTAAATTTCATCTTACTAACAAATAAAAATGGTTTTTTCAATTACATGCATCAAAATCATTATATTTAGCTTTTCACTTTAGATTTTTCATATTTGAGTCCCTAATAACTCTTATTTAAAATATAGGGACTAAAAAAGAAATTAATAAAGTAAAACATTAAAGGATAAAGTGAGATATTTTAAAAATTTTAAGTTAAATATTTAACGTCTAATTAACAGAGGGACAGAAAATGAAACAAAATAAGAGATTTAAGACCAAAGTAGAACTTTTGAAACATTAGAGACTAAAATGGAATAGAGGATAAACCTCAAGGATTATTTGTGAAATTAATCCTAAAGTTTAAGCTAAAAATTTCCATAAAATAATACATTTAACTACCAAATCTGGGTGTTAAGAAATTGCACAGCATGCCATAACTTTCATATGTCTTCAGATTTATCCAACAACTCTTTTTGTAGTTCATATTTAAATTTTATTTATTTGACCTTTGATTGATATATTTGCATGACTTATATCTAAAACTCTTACATGTGTAACATAAATTTGAAAGAGAAAATTATATTGACACCGGATTTTTTTTATTAAAACACCTGATCCAAATAAAAAATTATATTTAAAATTAAAATTATTTACATTTTAATGTTAAAATCACATTTCATTTCTCAAATACCCTTATATACACCCAAACAAGGAATGATTTCTTTAAAAAAAATAAAAATAAACAAAAAAAGATAAAAGAAAAGAAGACAAGAGATTTTGACATGGTTCAACAGTAGGTCTAAAACCAAGGATACAATTTTTTTCATTCATTCTTTGATATCTTTACAGTGACTCTGTGCATAGATATATAGAGAGAGAGATGTATCTCTTTACAATCCACAACCTAAAATCAAACTCCTATAATCAGACTAATTGATCTGCAATGCCTGATGTACGACCTTAATTAACAACTATAAAAGATTTCTAAAGATGGAAAAAAAAATACAAAGATAATTATATAGAATCAAGTAACAAATCTCAACATGATTTTCCAGCAAACGTATATCTCTCCATGTATATCTACACCATTTAAATTGAAGAATTCGACTGAAATATATGGTTACCAAAACAAGCAACCAAAGGTTTTTTAATGTTGTATTTTTCTAGTAATTTGTCCAAAAACACACACACACACACACATATCCACATCTGTGCAGGGTGTTTTGTAAATCAATTCCATCTTCTCCATTTACTGTTCTTGAGGCATATATGTTACCATATTTTTCGACTTAGATTTTACATTAAGTTGACATATCTAAGGGAGAGATATAAGTTTGTTAGAATATCATTCCTTGTTGGGTGTATATAATTGTATTTGAGGAATGATAAATGGTTTTAACATTAAAATATAAAAAAATTTGAATTTGAATTAGGGGTGTTTATGGATTGGATTGTACAGATTTAGGGGTTAATCCGTATATATTAGATTGAAAAAATCTCAATCCAAAACTAATTCGCAAACACCTCGAATCCAATCTAATTTTAAAACAATGGGTTTTGCAAGTAGATTCCGTGAATTTACCTATATTAGAGCGTTTAAACTTACTAAAAGAATAGAAATTAAAATTAACGTCATAATATAACATAATATAATTCAATTAAATCTAACATGTTACAATGCAATTAACTGCAAGTATTTGATATTAAGCTGAATTGTAGTATTACAAAACATTGCAACAAACAAACTACAACAAACTTTAGATATGAATATTGTCATAAGTAAATGATGTTGGCTTTGTAATTAGGCTAAGCTTCTTTTTTGTATTAAACATATAGACTTTAGGCACAAGGTGTGTAAGTTTATATATTATTATAATTTATTATGCATTTATAAATGTATATATAAAATTTATATTATATAAATTTCAATCCGTAATCCAACTCATACACTTCAGATTGGAAAAATCCTAATTTAAAATCAATCCATATTTTTTCATAGTCCAATCCAATCCAATCTGTTGGATTATATTGGATTGAACGGATTAATGAATTTTGTGAATACCTTTAATTTAAATATAAAATATTTAATTTGAGGTGCTTCAATAAAAATTTGGAGTGCCAATATAAGGAAAAAATATAGTAAGTAACGTGAAAGTTAAAATAATATTTTTGCATGCTTTAATATACCAAAATTACCCTATAAAAGACCTAAAAACACTAACCTCGTACTTTGTCCTCGATTCTCCGTCTATCACATTATATATCTCCTTCCTTTGTGTCCCTCGCTCTCCCTCCCACTATCTCTCTTTCTCTTTGATTTTCCCTTGCTCTTTCTCCTCCATGAGATTCAGTGACTAGAGGCGTAGCGGTCTATGTTTTAAGCTTGAGCACTAAAGACATGGCTGGAGGTGCGACTGTAGTTGGTGAATCGGTGTTGACCACTAGGGTAGTTGTGAGGCGATTCATAGCAGATTGGAAGGATGCAATAGAATGAAATTCTCCATTGATGGAAAGCACATGTGGGCAAGAAAATATATGTGAAAAAATGCTCATGAGGTACTTCACTTCGAAGCCGGTGGAAGAGCCACCGGCGCCATAACGAGGCACTTCACCATTGCCATCGAACTTTCGTGGCCTCCCTATAGATCTTGTCACGGTGAGAAATTGCGAAATGAGAGAGGGAGGATGTGGGTGGAGAGAGAAATAAAGGCAACAGAGACTAGATCTGGTTTCTCTATTGACCTACAGTCTCCCTCTTCGAGGATTTCATAGCGACTAGATCTGCAAGGATGCTAAAAAAACAATAGCAATTGAGAAGTGCATAGCTGTGTGTCACCTACTTCAAAGTGGAGTACTTCATGAGAACATTTTTGCACATATATTTCCTTGCCAATACGTGCTTTGAACCACCTCACAACTGCGCCAGTGGAGTTCTTCATCCGGTTGCGTCCTTCTAATATGCTTTGAACCACCTCACAACTGCGCCAGTGGTCAACACCAATTCACCAACTGCGGCAGTGCCTCCAGCCATGCCTACGATGCTCAAGCTTAAAACGTGGATTGCTACGCCTCCAGCCACTAAATCGCATGGAGGAGAAAGAGTGAGGGAGATGGAAGAGAGGGAAGAAAGCATGAGAGATGGAGGAGGGAGAGAGAAAACACGCTAGATAAAGAGATGGAGGAGGGAGAGAGAAAACACGCTAGATAAAGAGATGGAGGAGAAAGCGCGACATTAGTGTTTTAGGTAATTAATGAGGCATTTTTGGTATATTACCGCATGTAAAAATATTGATGCAACTTTCCGCTATTTACTTAGCTTTTTCCTTATGTCTTATGTTAATTTTAATTAGAGAAAATTACATGTTGTCATATTTTTAAAAATCTTGCTTCTTCATGTCACACTTAAAAAAATTGTGCTATGTTTCTACTCATAATACATATTTAAATTTAAGTTATATTACAATTAAGCATAATTGACATATATATATATATATATATATATATAAAGTTTTAAAATCCCAACTTTGCTATATGACCTTGCCTGTAGGTAAAGCCCACTGTAGAAGTCTGGGCTGGGCTTCAGTTGTCAAACTTGACTGCAGCCTAGTCGAAAGCCCATGAAGAAAATAACTGAACACGACACCGTTTGATCACCGCCTTTCCTTTCCTTACCGTCCTCGGCAACCTTGCCCATACAAACACACTTGCAGACAATAGTTCCCTAAAAAAAAAAAAAAAGCCGTCTTCAATTCAATTCTGGGGGAAAAAAAGCAATCTCAAAGGTAAGAAGGATAGCCAAATTCTATTACCCAAAACCCTTCTTTGTGCTTTTATCTTTTCTTTTTGATCTTTATTCGATTATTATTTTTTATTTTTTATTTTTGGTTGAAGATTTCAGAACCCTTTGAATTGGGGATTTGCATGGTATTTGTTTGAAGCAAACTTATTGCAAATTACAGATTAAAGTTTGTTTCTTTTTCGTTCCCTGTCTGTAAAGATAAGATTTTTTTCCGTACCCTGTTTGTTTGCGGAGAAAATTTTATGTTTTTATCGTCGTTCCTCGGTTAATTCCTCTTACCGTAATAGTTAAATTGACGCAGCTTCAATTTTGGTTGGACATGGTGAAAAGGGTTTATATTTCTTGACTGCGTTTGTCATATAGAACATATTTTAATATATATATATATATATATTCAAGTGTTTTTTTATTATTGGTCATGTAGATTTCAAATTTGTTTTCATCTTGGTATTTTTCTTTTCTGTATATATTTGGTGTCAATTGTTCTAAAAATAATCTCGACATTTTTCAGGTTATTCTTTTTTCTGTCATTGTTGTCAAGATGTCAATGTGTACTGCAGCTCCAAGCACTGTTGTCAACTCACCTCAATTAGCACCTGGTATAATTTTCATTTTATTTTTATTTGGATTGGACTACTTTTATTTTATTCACTTTTTTGATATCTTAGCATCTGTTCTTTTCTGCTTGCAATTTTATACTTGCTTGGGTGATAGAACTAAGATACTTGATCTTTATTTTTACTGCTTGGGGAAAAAAAAGGAAACAAAGTATCCAAAAATGAAGACATATGTGTAAAACCACGTGAAGAGTTTCAGTGCATTCTAATAGTTCACGGGTCGAATTGTATAGTTTTGAATTTTTTTTGTTTGAATTTTAAATTTTATACTGTATGGTTTAAATTGCAATCCTTGGCAGTGTAAAATCTAAACAAAGAATGAAATCTGAATTGGTGTTTGGGGTTAAATTCTCAAATTGATTGGATTGGGTTTGTGGGTTCAAACTCTGTGAACCCATGAGCCAAACGCTGACTTGTTAGGGAGATTACAAAGTTGTAGAAATACCAGTTTTCCATTCTCATACGAGGCTCCAAAACTTATCGGCAAGTGTAATAAGTTGGCACGAAGTGATTCGTTATCCTCGAACATAGTGAGTCATATATTAGGGCTCGTTCTGGATTCCCACAAATGGAACAAGAAGGGGACTCATTTAAATGATTCAGACCTCACAAACAACAATGCTTCTTTCTCATATGGGTTCATAACGGATGGCAATTATTGAGTGAGCCATATCCTCTATGTTAGTGTTTAGACACTTTTCATGGTGTCTATTATGAGGGTCACTAGACGAAGATCCTTTAGGAGTCAACTTTGGTTGATAGAGACGTGTTGTGACTGGCTTCTCGCAACAACTTCCTTGATTGCTGCTTATTTACTTTATTTTAATTCAATGTGACTTTTCTTCTATTGATTATCTCTTTTGTATTTTTCTCACAGCAAGAGTATTGGGATGTAAGCAACAAGGTAAAGCCGGTCTAGGAAGTGTCTCCTACCAGTTTCACCCAATAGTTGCAAAAAAGGGGCGAGCTCAGAGTGTTAAATTAGGACCGGTTAAGAATGTCAAGTTGGAGCCAATAGAGCGCGGTACACGCTTTCCTTTTGTGGGGACAAGAAAACCAGTCATGCACTCTATGCTAAGACAATCGAGTGCTTTCATATGTGCTGCTGCTTTGGTAAGCTTTGTTATTGCATCTCTCTCTTTATACTCGCTTTGAAATTTCGCAAATGTTGCTTGCTCTGTCCTGAATTATTTGTGCACTTAGAGTGATGAAAACATTTGTTTACTTCTTCCTACTCTCCATCTTGCACTCCTGGTCAAAGATTTACTTAAATGAATCCTCCTGGGAGGAAAAAAAATCTTGATATTCAATTTTTTTTTATTTCTTTATTTTTACAGAATGCCAGATGTGGTGCGGAGCAAACCCAAACAGTTACACGTCAGGCTCCAACAATGACTCACATTCCAGGTAATAGCCATAGCCATAGCCGGTATTAGTATTAATCAGACGCGCTTGTGTGTATTAGCAAATAGGTGTCGAGATTAGGTAAAAGAGCTTGTGCACTTTTCATGTTTTCATGTATTGAGCATGTGCTAATCCAAGCATGAACCAACATTGTCCTTCCTTGTCTTAAATGCTTCTTTGGGGCTTTTTATATTTTCATGTCAAATTTGAAATCTTACTCAGTGCAATTCGCAGTGAAATGTCTGACTTGTGATTCATGGGTCTGTTTCTTACTGAAAATTGAAGATTGATTTAAGTAATTCCTCTGTTGTTGATTGAATTATGCAGTCAAGGACAAGTTACCGGATCTCGATGATGGTGGGACTGGATTTCCACCCCGTGATGATGGCGATGGTGGTGGTGGAGGTGGTGGCGGTGGGGGCAATTGGTCTGGTGGATTCTTTTTTTTTGGGTTTCTTCTTTTTCTTGGATTCTTGAAGGATAAAGAGAGTGAAGGACCTTACAAAGATGACAGGAGAAGATGAGGCAAGGTTTTTGGATCAACATGTGGTATTTAGCTCATGTTTAGCCCGAATTAGTAGCTTGAGCGTTAAGGCCTATGGTTTCATTCTTCCTATACTGATGAGCATTTTCTGGCGTTCAATTTTTTGGGAACAATGAATTGTTCACATACTCATGTAATGTTCAAATTGAACCATGATGATGAGCAAGTAGTTCTTTAAAAGCAATGTCAAATTTTGTTGCCCAACTACAACCATGATTTGTTCTGTTTTTTCTTTATTATTATTATTATTATTATTATTATTATTATTAAAAATAATAATAATCGCCTTTTATTCTCCTGATAAAATTGTTATGCATATTGAAGAATTATTCGGACTCGGGCATTTGAGATACTGATTTTTGAGAGTTACTTCTCGTTAACACATTTCAAGTCCAACCTACCTTGATAAATACAAGATCTGATGTGTCATTTCTTTTCAAAGCCATAACACATGGAGAAGATAACAGTTGGTAAATAAGAGGGAAAATGTGAATGTTTTCACTCTTACGTGCAAGGGCTTAATATTGTCACGTACCACCATAGATAAATGAAATTCATAATTCTAATTAGTTTGTCAAACACATAAAAATTGCTTTTCAAATAAGTGATCAATTAAATAACTATTTTATCAATTAACTGATGTTTTACTAAAGACAAAAACCAAATTAACTCTTTACATCTTATGCAAGCATAAAAGTTTTCTTTGCAATAATCTCTTCATTTTGGGAGGGATAAAAAAAAGTCCCCAAAAGTGTAACTTGTGTCTTTTTACCCCTTCAATTTTCTCCTCTTTTCTTCTCTCCTATTAAAAATATGATTCTATTCTCTTCAAAAATCCCTTTACTCTATTCTTTCCTCCCACTTTTCACCTCTACCAACCGTAGCAAAGGATTTTAACCAACTACCAAGAACGCAACAAAAACAAAAATGATACAAACAAATGATTTCATTGCCAGAAAGAAAGGTGATCTACTTCTCAAGTGCTTACATCGCGGTTGTTTAAAATAAAAATGAAAAGGGCAAAACTCTGTTCTTGCATGGCAAAGGTGAATTGGTAAGCCAGCTCAGAAAGCAAAGCAACAAGACACCAAAAAGCAGCAAAAGCAGTTTTACATTAACCTTTTAAAATCATTAGATAGCTTTTCAGGAGGCAACAGCTCCGTGCTGGAAGCATGAGTTTTCGTCGCTGAGCTAATGCCTCTTGGCACACTATTCAATGTTGCAAAATGGTTTATGTACTTTTGTGTCTTCCTTGCTTCATTGTAGGATTTCAATCATGGCCTATTTTGTTGGTCTGATCCATGTAGTTTCTGAAGTGACAACATTTCCATAGTAAACATGCTTCGACGATTCATCCCAGTATGCCTGAATTCAGTAAAAGAAAGCCCAAAAAAAAAAAAAAAAAGAAAGAAAGAAAAGAAAAGGCTATCAGATATGAAAGAGCAACAGAGAACCATAATATAGGGATCAAGACATCTATGTTTGAATACATTACAAGGCTTACTTTTATTTGCATCAAAACCTAAAAACTTTAGATTAACATGCACCCACAGCGGGGTATATGGATTCCTGTATAGATCTACTGCTTTTGAAGCCCTAAATAAACACACAAGTAGATGAAACTTAGGCACCAACCTGCCATCCAGATGGAAGATCCTTCGAATGTTCAGTTAAATCAGCCTGCTGCTGCTGGTTTTCATCATTACGTGACTCAGGTGAGGTTCGTGTAGCTTCATTGGCTTGTTGAGCTCTCCTGCGCTTCACCCGTTCCCTCCTATAAGATGGATGTACGCCTAGATTAGTTGAACATATTTAATGGCATAAAAAATCGAAACTCGTACGTATTTCAAGTTGGATATAGAGCAATATCCTTTTTTCTTGCTGCTCCTGAACGTCTACCGAATAAACTTAAAGGAGTTATTTCGGCTGTCATACCAATCACCTCCCAGTGGTTGGAAATTAGCATTATCTTTGGCCTCTCCACTGGCAATCTGTTGAGCATGCCATTCCTGCAACCAAAGGCATGTAAGGGGACCAAAAGGAGAGAAAAAAAATTGCAATTACCATTACAAAGGAAATAATGGGTTAACCTCTATTTCCTTTTGCCGCTTCCTCTCCAACATCTCATAAGCATTCTCTGGTTCGTCTTCATCTTCAAGCAACTCTTCTTTTGCTGCCTTCCACTGGTAAAATAAATACAACAATGAATGATGGTTGGAAAAAAAAAAAAAATTGTTTTTAGTAGTCACTGCACAGATACATCTTCTGGAACTTGATTATTGCATAAGCTAAAATGCAGACCTTGTTCACCAAACTGGAGACTTTCTTACTCGATCTCAAGGATGGGGCAACTGCAACAGTCCGCTTTTTACTCCGTGCAACTGAGAAAGAAACAACAGACAGTCTGAGATACCAAACACATATACACATACATACATACATATATATATATATAACAAAAAAAAATGTATATATGATATCATGATAGTTTACCTTTAGATTGAACCTTAGTAACTGTTGAGGTAGCAGAAGCAGAGACAGCATTTCTTGATGGCACTTCGACACTGTCCTTAGCTGGAACAGCTGCAGGTGCTTGGAGGGTGGCTGTGGTGGGAAGAGCCTCCACAGATGCCCTATCAATCCCACCACCAACGGCAAAACCACTATCCGTTTCAGTGGTCAACTTATCGCAGCCTGCTTCAACAGAACCCACACGATCTGGAGCAAGAGTTTCATAGCTAACTGGAGTTGGCTTCCCGTGAAATTGAGACAATTCTGTAATACCTGTCCCAGGAGCAGGAGGTACTCCATCTTGAAGCTCACAATAAGCAACAGGCACAACGGGATTTGCTGTGATCTGAGAAGTTTCAGTATATTGATTTGGAACAGCATTGTAGTAGATTGGTGCCAGGGGAACAGCAACTTGACATCCTTCTGCATGTCCATAAAAGTTACTGCTCTGGACATCAGTAGCTGCATGTCCATAATATTCAAAACCCGAATTTGGATACGACATATTGTATTGTTCTGCATAGGGAGCAGGTGGCACGGTTTCGGGGTAAGATGGGGGCAGAGGATAAACAGGTTCAGGTGGCTCATCTGGTGGGGGTGGAGGAATCTGTTCACCATCTGGAGGTGGTGGGGGAATCCACTCCTCGTCAGGGGGAGGTGGTGCAGCAAATGCATCGTGTGACTCTACAGATGTGTGCTCTGCAGGCTGAATGGACTGAATTGATTGCTTTGGTGCAGCAAACTCCTCCAAACCTGATTCATCGGCAACAGCTGTATTGCCTGCAGAAGTAGCATCCTCAACCTCCATGTCAACCTCCATGTCAACATCCTCCACAGCATTAGAATCATGCTTAGGAATTAATTCATCGGGATGTGCTGCCCCATTTACTTGTTCACCAGAACTACTTTCAACATGCATGTTACGAGCCGTGTTAACAACAGGCGTAACACGGGTATTCTCTGAAATAGGAAAAAGCACCACATTTCCTGCACTGTATGCTTCAGATTCATGCGTCATGCTCTCTTGAAGTTTGTCATCAAGTACTGCAGATTCGGCAATCTTGTAAATTTCAACATTAATGGCATCCTCAAGCCGTTTAAGCTGCCTTTCAGAGTGCACCCAGAATTCATGCAAAGATGACCCGAAAGATGAAAGTGTTCTAATATCCGAAAGTCTGATCTCAACTTCTAAAATGTATCTTGAGAAGCAGTCCAGACTTTGCAGTTCCCCCTTAGACCTGAAACATATTATTTGTCTAACAATTAGAAAAGGGAAAAATCCACAAAATAATTCCAAAAATTACAATAATAGAACATTCTAAGAAAGCACAAAGCATATATAAATAAGAAAGAAAAAGAAAAGGGCCAGCTTACCCTTTAACTGACTTCAATCTCTCTAGCAAAGTCTCACTTTGTTTTATAAGACTGGAAGAAAGGTCAATTTGTGAATCACGATTCGCATCGCCTAAGGTATCATTCAAGGAACCAGAGTCAATGACATCATTACCCTGATTGGCATCATTTTTCACTCCATTCCACACAACCGGATGCAACCTTTCAACACTTGTTGCAGCTGAAAGATTTTCTAATGTCACCCCTGAACTCAAGTTGGGTTCTTGTGTATTAACAGATACGTCCTCTGTTCTCTCACCAACTGCAGAAGTTTTATGGTTAGCACCCAGCGCAGATGCCTGAGCCAATACTTCTGGTATTTCCCAGGAAGTTTCTCCCGTTTCTGTGTTCCAGTAATAATACTGGTTGCTTTCCTCGTGCATTACTATCTGCCAACCTAAACCAACATCTCCCAACAGTTGTACTTCAGATGTTCCAGAAGTGGAGACTTGTTCCATCTCCAAACCTTTACATAAATCTCTTGAGGCCGTAGCATCGCTTTCTCTTGTATCCATGTCTTCTAGGTTCTGGTAGTTAAGTGAAGCAGAATCTTTATCAATTTCATGTTGTACCGTGGCAGTATTGACCTCAACATCTACTGAAGCTTCTCCATGCAAAACATTGACCTGATATATACATTTTCAAGAACATGAAGAAGATCAGGCACAAAAACATATGAGGAGGCATAAACTGGATTTAAACTACATAGCTTTCTCAAAAACAGTTAATAATGGTTGTTTCTCTTATAGGCTACAAGGTACGAAGAAAATAGTCACATGGGAATAATGCCAAGGCAGTCAAATCAGACAACTACCTCATCCTTATTGCTGG
Source organism: Artocarpus heterophyllus (assembly GCA_025403435.1). NCBI lineage: Eukaryota > Viridiplantae > Streptophyta > Magnoliopsida > Rosales > Moraceae > Artocarpus > Artocarpus heterophyllus. The sequence continues at coordinate 27,412,447 of CM046332.1, read as the reverse complement.
GCAAAGAATTTTCTGCAGCTGCATTATCAAGTGTTTTTGCTGAGTCATCTTCTAAATCATCGTCACTATATTGGCCGAGTAAGAGCAGCGGATTTTCTGGTTGTTGGCCTGAAGACAAAAGAAATACTACACGTCAAACACCTACAAGATCCTAAGAAGACACGAGCTTTCGGAAGATTCTAGTATTTCCATGAATAGTATATTATGGACAACGATCGCTTATGAACTGCTAAAAGTCTAATAATAATTATTCTGGCATCCATTCATCACACAGCCACCTGTCACACATCAAAGCTAGAAGTCAGCAGTGTACAAAACAAAAACAAAGCCAGAGGCATACGAACCGATAAACAGATATCCCTGCAGATATCGCTTCGACGCGGCGAAAAAGTACACAACGAGTGCAAGTGATTCATAAATTCACTGTGGCAGGGCCCGACCTGATCCGACAATGTATCGTATTGTTTCTCAAGACCACAGCCACCCTACAGTCTGAAAACAAATTCTTGGGCGGAGAAAGCAAAAGAACATAACAAAGTCTTGTAACATTTTTTTTATAGTTCCATAATTCCACCAATATAATGTTGAGCAAAAATGTCCCCTCTACATAGTCCTTTTTGAAGAAAACTGACGGAACGGAACCCACCTGAAGAAGATGGTGAATTGGGTAAACCAGCTCGATGTTTCGAATCTATATCTACTCCAACCTCATCATGTGCACTGGAGCCACCCAAATCTCCTATCAAGCCAAACAAATTACTCACATTTAAACCAAAGTACAATCTTAAAAAGAAGAAGAAGAAGAAGAAGAAGAAAAAGATGATGAAGAAGATGAAGAAGAAGAATTTATCAATACACAGTCTAACTCATTGAGATGATTTTCTCTACAAATAAACAAGCAGGAAACAACGCAAATCCCTTAACAGGCCAAACCAAGCACTCTAATCTAAAACCACAAAAATACAAGCAGGGGGGAAAAGAAAGCCTTTCACTAGTCCCTTTTTTTTGTCAAAAACAATTTAATGAACCAATACGGATTCTGATTCATTAAGCAGATTTTCTCAACAAACAGACAAGAGGGAGAGCTCCCAAAGAAAGCGACCAAATTAAAAACTAATATACAGTTCTTTCAGCTCAACCCAAAAAACAGGGCCAAAAGGTCTTTCATTGGTCACTTTTATCAACCACATAATGTTCGCTAGGCAGATTTTCTCGACAAACAAAAAATCATGAAATTAATGCCCAAAAAATCCCCAATATTAAGGCAAACAAAACACTCAAATTTAAAATCAAAATACAGTCTTTCGGCTAAAAAAAGGTATTTCCCTATTCCATTTCTCCCAAACACAACTTAATTAACCACTATAAATCCCAATTCGGCAGATTTTCTCAGCAACCAAACAACAAATTCCGATTCAGCAGATTTTCTCAGCATCCAAACAAACAAAGTAGCGGGAAGCCATAACTCCGGCAAAACCCTAACGAAGCTAAAAACAGAAAAATACAGACAAAAACATAAAACTCGCATATATACATATATGTATATATTTACCAGAGGGTTCCGCAAAGAGGTCGAGCTTCACCCTGCGACCAGCGTTGGTCATAGCAGCGAGGCGACGCTCTTTTCTCTTCCCCATCGATTGAGAGAAATCCGATTGAATCAATTGAGGGCTCTTCTTCAATTCTGATGATCCAAGATTTTGAATTTTTTATTTTTGTAGGGTTTCACTTTCTCTGAGTTCGGAATTTCTCGCTCCTGCGCGTGTGTGTACGTGTATGTATATTTTGGGATTTTCCTTTTTTTTTTTTTTTTGGAAGAATTTGAAGAACGGAACAAAAAAAAAGTGAATTAAGTAAATGACTTTTTTTTAACTAAAAAATACGTTTTTTTGTGTAGGTATATTGTTTTAATTTTTTTAAAAAAAATAAAAAAAATGACTGTAACAGTATAAAAAACCTCAACATGATGAAAAAAAAAACTGAAACTGTTTTGATGTCTAAAAAGCCTTTTTTTGCGTCAAAAATTGTCTAAAAAAAAAGGTCATTGACTAAAAAATATTTTCCCAAAAATCATTTTTAAAAAGCTCCCTTTTTTTGTTTTATTTTTTTTTTATGGTTTTTGGATTCCTTTTATGAGGTAATTACAAATAATACACCGCCTTGTTTTTTCAATTTATCCAAAAACTAACCCTCCATGTCATATATTCTTAAAATTATGCCTCTTAATTTTAAATTGATATTAAATTTGTATCTTTTCCAAGTGATTTTGACGTCTAAATTGTTGAATTATAAACTTACAGTGAGATAATAATTGACAAATCTTACCCTTTTCAACTTAGCTTGAAAATACTATTCTTATGACTTGTAACTTTTTTATTTGTTGCTATAAGCATTATACATAATTTATTAATTTATTTTTTTGTTACAAGATCATTTATAAGTTGAAATGTTAAATTCGTCAATTCCAAACATCAAAATCAATTATTGATTATGAAAAGGTAAAAAAGGACATGATTTTGAAATATAATGGTGTAATTTTATTTTTTTTTTAGTGTTAAGATATTCTATATAAAAAAAAAAAAAAACATTGTTTGAATGTTTGAACCCTTTTTGTTGTTATTGAATTTCATAGTTTTTTAGTTATTTCTTTTAGAAGTTCTGTCATTGAACAAGAAAACCGATCTAGTGAGAATGACACAGTGACAGGGGATGATTACTCTATAATTCTCTTTTTGAAGCGTCATAAATTTAATTATTACTTGTGCATGTTCTTTGTCCTCTGGAGTAGCAAGTTTGTGCAGTTGACATACATAAATTTTAAGGGATTGTTGACCAGAGCGTGGACTGGTCTACTTTCCATTTCACCCGTGATTCCAATATATTTTAAAAGTGGCGTTGGGTGAGGAAACGACTCTTTTTTCTATCAAGAAAAAGAAAAGCGAAAATTGTGGTTTGTTGATGTGATCTTATAACAATATTCTTACACGTCCATGTTGGTTTCTTATGGGGCACAAAGGTTTCTCGGAGGAGAGTCAACCGGCCTTTTTCAAGACACGTACTACTTCAAGCAGCATGTTTTTTTTTTTTTTTTTTTGAGATGGGGAAGAGGAAATATATATATATATATATATATATATATATATATATATATAACTTTTTTGGGTTCAAACCCACTTCTTTTTATCATTTTAATTTCGATGTTGAATTCTTCTGACGTTAAAATATGTACACTTTCTTCAAATATATATTCAGGTTTAGTAAATGAAAGAGGCTTCTTCAACATGACAAGGATTTGCTTTTCCTAACATCTGTCCTGGAAGATTTGACATTTTTACGCTTGTGTGATTTAATACCCTCCCCTCCCCTCCCCTCCCCTCCCCGCGCCACCCCACCCCCCGGTTGCGTAAACAGAGACCAACCACAACATTCCCAATATCGCTTTGAGTCAAGAACAAGTTAAATTTTGCATGCTTTTATAGACAATATTGCTATATTGCTCTCTGGTTTGTAAAGGAGAATAAAAAATGGCTTTATTTATGTACTAATTGCTCTAATTAGATTTTTTTTTCCGGCACAACAAATTTCCAAGGGCGTTCCCTCTTTCTGAAGTAGAGCACATTGATTCAAGCCCAAATTCTATCGACCATTTGCTTAAATTTACAAATATACACGTTAAAAATAGTACAGAGCACTGTAATAATTCAGACCGTTAAAAACAATTTGTTAAAAAAAATAATAATAAATCTTGCTCCATCCATGCCTTACCGTAGACTCGTGTAAAATCAAACAATTAACAAGACACAAACAAGAAACCTCATTAATGGCTAGGTCCTGCCCTATAGGACCCTTCAGTCGATGGAACACGTCTAAAGCAAACAAGTCATAGATTGCTACCAAAACGACACCCCATGATGAGAAAGGACACCTTAGCAAAACGTAGTATCTCAATCATATACATGCTCACGCCCAGAAAAGCACAAACTATAAATAATAACGAACTTTTAAGTATAGCATTTCAAAAACTAATCAAAAGATTTAGCAAAGCTAGATTTGTAAAAAAAGTTTCAACTGCACCAAAGAAAGTCGCTTGACATCGCAAAATGAAAAACCATAATATAAGTTGTCCAAAAAAGACCACCCCACGGTGGTGAAAGAAACAAAATAAAAGGTAAAACACTAGTTGTAACAAATACTTGATCCTAACATAAAATGGTTAAGAGAAGAGAATGCTTAGTCAACTTCCTCCATCTTGCTGCCCTCAGCGTCTGCATCAGCGTCCTCAAGTGGGGGCATGTCAGCATCGCCTTCACCAGCATCCTCGTCAATGCTCAACCCGAGCTTGAGCATCCTGTGGATTCTGTTGCCGAAGGTGTTGGGGTCATCAAGGCTGAAGCCGGAAGTGAGGAGGGCGGTCTCAAATAGCAGGAGGACAAGGTCCTTCACTGACTTGTCGTTCTTATCAGCATCAGCCCTCTTCCTCAGCTCCTCCATGATGGGGTTCTCAGGGTTGATCTCCATGGTCTTCTTGCTCGACATATAGCCGGCCATGCTGTTGTCCCTCAAAGCTTGAGCCTTCATGATCCTCTCCATGTTGGCAGTCCAGCCATACTCTCCAGTCACCAAACAGCAAGGAGAATCAACCACTCGGTCAGACACCACAACCTTCTCAACCTTGTCACCCAAAACATCCTTAATAACCTTGCAAAGCCCCTCAAATTTCTCCTTCAGGGCTTCCTTCTTCTGCTTCTCATCCTCACTCTCATCGAGTTTCAGGCCTTCCTTGGTGGCAGAGACAAGCTTTTTTCCCTCAAATTCCTTCAGCTGGCCAACAGCATACTCATCGATGGCATCAACCATGTAAAGAACCTCATAACCCTTCTTCTTGAGCTTCTCAAGGAACGGAGAGTTCTCAACAGCCTTCTTGCTCTCACCAGTAATGTAGTAAATGTCATTCTGGCCCTCCTTCATCCTGGTGACGTAATCCTTCAGGCTGGTCAGCTCGTCGCCACTCTTGGTGGAGTGGTATCGCAGCAACTCAGCGAGCTTGTTCTTGTTCTGGGAGTCCTCGTGGATGCCAAGTTTCAAATTCTTAGAGAAAGACTCGTAGAACTTGTTGTAGTCCTCCTTGTTCTCAGCAATCTCAAAGAAGAGCTCAATGCACTTCTTAACCAAATTCTTGCGAATAACCTTCAAAATCTTGTTCTGCTGCAGCATTTCTCTTGAAATGTTGAGAGGAAGATCCTCAGAGTCAACAATACCCTTAACAAAGCTCAGGTACTCAGGAATTAGCTCCTCACAGTTATCCATGATGAAGACCCTGCGAACATACAGCTTAATGTTGTTGGGCTTCTTCCTGGTGTCAAAGAGATCAAAAGGAGCCCTCTTCGGGACAAAGAGGATAGCCTTGAACTCCAGTTGACCCTCAACTGAGAAGTGCTTCACAGCAAGATGCTCCTCCCAGTCATTTGTGAGGCTCTTGTAGAAAGCAGCATACTCTTCTTTCGTGATCTCCTCAGGCTTCCTCATCCAGATGGGCTTTTGCTTATTAACCAAAGACCACTCGTGGGAAACTTCCTTAATCTTCTTCTTTTTCTTTTCCTCCTTCTCTTTCTCCTCGTCAACATCCTCAACCTTTCCTTCCTCGTCCTTCTTCTCCTCCTCGTCCTCGTCATCAGAGATCTCCTTCTCGGTGGTCTTCTCAACCCAGAGAGAAATGGGATAGCTGATGAACTCAGAGTGCTTCTTAATCAAATCCTTCAAACGGCGCTCCTCTAGGTACTCCAGCTGGTCCTCCTTGAGGTGTAGAGTGATCTTAGTACCCCTGCCAAGATTCTCACCAGACGTGTCTCTGGTGACAGTGAATGATCCACCAGCTTGGGATTCCCACACGTACTGCTCATCGTCGTTGTGCTTTGAGGTAACAATGACCTTCTCAGCAACAAGATAGGCCGAGTAGAAACCCACACCGAATTGTCCAATCATGCTCACATCAGCACCAGCAGCAAGAGCCTCCATGAATTCCTTGGTCCCGGACCTCGCAATGGTACCAAGGTTGTTCACTAAGTCTGAAAACACATACATCAATCAAGTTAAGATACTAGAATTCACAATGTGCTTACAACTCATTACCAGAGGAAAACAAAAGGAAATAAAATTCAGGCACATACCAGCTTTGGTCATGCCGATACCGCTGTCGATGATTGACAAAGTGTTGTTGGTCTTGTCGGGCACAATGTGAATGAAAAGCTCTGGCTGAGCATCTAGCTTGCTCTTGTCAGTCAGACTCTCAAAACGGATCTTGTCCAAAGCCTGTGTAGAAAAAAATTTTGTAAATGATTACATAAACAAAAACACAAGCACCTGAAATCTGCTTTTCTAGTTCAGGACAACACTTACAATTTCCACAAATTAACAACCTTTTTCATAACAATCTTAATCAACAACAATTAATACACTACTTATCATTTCCATTAAACAACAAAACATCAATTCTACATATTTCGTTAACCAACAAGTATAACATAGTTTCAAACCAACATACCTAAAATGAAATCCAACGGAGACTCAAACAACTACGCATATTAGAAACTCGAACAAAATTTATGAAGGAATTTTTTCTTTTGCAAAAATAATAATAATAATAATAATAACAAGGTAGAAAAACATTAATTACTCCAATACAACATATGATTTCAAAAAAAAAATCAAAACCTAACATCATCATATCAAAAATTATCATTTCAAACAAAGGAAATAATAAAAAAAAAAATCATAAATGCAAAACCTGCGATCCAACGCGAGACAAAAACACAAAGGCATGATCAGAACCAGAAATGATTAAAAAAATAATTCGAAGAATAAAGAAAACGTACATCGGAGGCATTGCTGATGATCTCACGGAGAAAGATCTCCTTGTTACTGTAGAAGGTGTTGATGATGAGGCTGAGAAGCTGGTTGATCTCAGCCTGGAAAGCGAACGTCTCTGTCTCCGACATGGCTGATCAAAGATGAGGGAAAAGGAGAGATCTAGGGTTTTTAGAGAGAGAGAGAGCAGAGCTAACGAGCAAAGGGAGGGAAACTGGGAGAGATGAAAAAGAGAGGTCGTGGCGAAGTTTATAAAGAAGGGAAATTTAGGGTTCTAGATCCTTCTATATGGCTATTTTTTTGACACGAAAAACTTTATTTCTTTAAAAAAAAAAAGAAATTCAGGGTTTCTAGATCCTTCAGTTGCTAATTAATTGGAACTCATTGCTTTTTTATTCTCATTTTTACTTTTTTGTTCTTGCTCTATTTTTCTTTTTGCATTTTCGTCCTTCATTTTTTTCCTCTCGCTTTTGTAACTTTGTTCACCTTCTGTTGTTGATTAATTGGAACTCATTGCTTTTTGCTTCATATCTTTTTTTTTTTGCTTTTTGTCCTTGTCTTTTTTCTATTTGCATCTTTAGTCCTTTATTTTTTCATCTCACTTTTGTGCCTTTTTCTTGTTGTTTGCCTTCGGATATCTTTTCATTTTTAATTCATCTCATCAAATTATTGTTCAAAAGTGCCTCATCAAAATACTTATTTTCTTTTAATTTATCTATATATCACATTATTTTACATCATTTAAATATTATTATGATTATTATTTTATCAATCGAAACCATTAAGTTTTGTTACCCTTTTTCTTCATTTTACCCCTTCTTGTTTTGTCCTTATAGTACTAAAAAAAAAAAAAATCTCTACTTACATTTTTTTTCCTAGTGACACTTTTAATTACAACTTGTCTTATAAATCAAACAACTCACACTTCTACTTGAAATAATATTGTTTGCTTTTGGCTTAGGCCTATATAGTTTTACTCTTTAGGCTTCACCCCCACATACCTTATACACATAGGATATGATGTTTTATTTATGAACGATCACTTATAACCTTTCTTATATAATATGGGACTAAAATTTCATAGCTTACCCTTTCTTGACCTTTTGCCTTAAGAGATTAATGATTATCAAAAGTCACCACATATCTTTTCGGATGAAATTAGAAATGCAACAAGGGGCGGGGGCCCGTGGGCTGGCCCAAACTCGTCCTGCTATAGTAATGGGCTGGGCTGGCACGGCCCGACACTGTTTTAAGGCACAGCCTGACCCATAAAATACTGATGGGTTGGGTTGGGCCAACATATGTCAGCCCATGGGCCGGGCCAGCCCGTCTAGGCCTATACAGGCCCACAATGGGCCGGCCCACCAAAGGCCCATTATGGCCTAATTATATTTATATATATTTATTTAGATATATTTTTTCATGTTTATTCACGGATGAACATGGTTGAGTATGGCCTTCTCTAGTAAAAGGCCTCACACATCATATTATAGCAAGTTTTTTTTTTTTTTTTGCTTGTAGGCATACTTTGCTTATTCTAAGAAGCAAAGCTAAGACAAGGCTCACATATCACGTTACAATAGACTTAGCAAGCTTTTTTTTTCTTTTCTTTTCATTTTTTTTCTTCTACGCATACTTTGCTATTGAAAAACAAAAGTAAAGTCTTAATTCATTGGGTTTTTCTTGTAAAGGTTTTTAATAAGGCAATCGTAAATAAAATATTATTTTTTATATTTTCCTTGACTATTCAAATTTTTATATTTGTTAACGTGTTTAAAAATTCAAAAATAAAAAATAAAAAATTACATGCTTAGATGAGCTGGCCTATCTAAGCCCATGATGGGCCAAGATGGGCCGGCCCATTCACGGCCCACATAAAATTAGCCCACAGACCGGCCGTTCTTACATCACTAGATGAAATCCAAGAGCAAACACGCATAAGCTTTGGTTCAAAAGAATTATATGATAATCATTACAATAAATGTCATTCCTCTACTTTACCTCCCTACTCAAGTATATATTTTTTATATAGCATTCTCAACCACTATTCTGTGATAGTCCTTCATAATTAATCTTCTATATGATTTTGATAACTATTTTTTAAAAAATGCTTTACTTGTCAACGCATCTCACATTTTTCTTTCTGATATGCATATTTAAACAAAATGCATGTTCTAGTTTAATTGAGAATTCCAGTCCCTTTGTTTTTGTTTATTTTTGTGTCTATTTTTAACTCTTATGTTAATCAAACGACTTTATTAAACTCTTTTTTTCATGATGTATTCTTATTATAATATATTTTTTTAAGTTCAATTATCTTAACATTATTCTTGAGGCAATATCTTTTCCACTCATAACCCTGCTAAATCTTTTTTTTTCACAATTGCCCCCTTGGAATAATTTGGTCTCAGATGTGTGCTTACTTAAAAATTTTTGCTATACATGTGACGACCCGCCTTTTCGGGCAGTCACTTTACTTTCATAATCATCGTTTCGTAAACAGTAATCTTACTTACTTAGTAAGAAAAATACTGTAATAATTTTTTTTTTCTTTAAACGTTCTTTAAAACTAATGCGACCTCTGTCGCATTCAAGTTGAGACATCGCTCAACACTTGCCCCTAAAATCATTTCAAATCGTTTCTTAAAACTTAATAAGAAACATTTATTAAATCATAGTTAAAAAATTTAATTTATAATTACATAAAACAATTCGTAAACTGTATTTTAAAACTTTGAATACAATTCTTAGAACCTTGAATTTCTTTAAAACTTTTGAAAGCACTATATTAAATAATGGAAAACATTTTCTTTGCATAGCGGAAGCAAACAGTGATGGTATCCATACCCAAATATTCGCATCTGTCCTCCGCAGCACTCAGCTCTTCTAACGGGTCCTATTGGTCACCCATAAATTACCTACAGCATGAAATACGTTTAATGAGCTTTCGCTCAGTAAGTTCAAACATATTCTCACAAAGCATTTAAACATGCTTTAAAAACTTTTCTCATGAAAACCTTTCTCTTGAAACGTTCTTCATGAACGTTTTCCATAACATTTATGAAATATTTTCCATAAACGTTTTCCTTAAACATTTCTGAAAACGTTCTTCATAAACGTTTTTCATAGAACATTTCTGAAAACGTTTTTCATAAAACATTTCTAAAACGTTTTTCTTAAAACGTCATTCGTAAACCTTTTCTTAAAAACATGAAATGTTTTTCATAAACATTTAATGTAAAACCTTTATCTTAAAACATTTCTTGAACGTTTTTCTTAAAACGTCGTTCATAAACCGTTTCTTGAAAACATGAAAATGTTTTTCACAAACATTTATCGTAAAACCTTTCTCAAAATGTCTTTCATGACATGACATATAAATATTTCATAAAAGGCATTCAAGCAACATCAAAATGCATGACTCCATTTATGCTCAATTATTAACTTTAATTATGAGCATTTTATGAACATTCTATAAACTTAAATATTCCTTTCTTTCTCAACCTTTATTCTTATTCCTTAACTTTCTTTATCTTATAACCTTCTTTTCCTTACTTTACTTTAGTGTTCGTACCAACTCATTAATCATGAGATCATAAACATGATGCTTCCCTTGTGGAAGACTTGAGACCATCAATGGAAGACTTGAGACCATCAAACATTGAGGTCTTGTACCTCACCTTTAAGAGGTCAAACTTTAATTTTACTTTCATTACCTCATAACAAAGAGGCTGGTACGATACTTTCTTTTTATCTTTACGTTACCTTCTTATTAACTTTAGTGAGCATTTCAAATGCAATCACATCATATGCAATACACTTGCAATTCATAGCTTGTACTATAAAATCTATTGCATAGCAAATGCAACATATTGCTTAACAAATGCATCATAAAATGCAAACACATTTTGTAAATCATAACTTGCATTCTAACACTCATTGCATAACAAATGCAGCATATTGCTTAATAAATACATCATAAAATGCAAACACATTTTGCAAACTATAACTTTTATTCTAAAACTTATTGCACAATAAATGCAACTTATTGCATAGCAAATGCAACATGAAACTTATAACTTAAACTATTAAACATTTTGCATTGTCATAATGCAAAACATACTTTCAATACTTTTTAAAATCATAACTTACACTTTTAAGAAATGTTATGCATATCAATATGCAAATAAACCTTTAACATAACGATTGCAAATTCATTGCAAATCTTTTTCTTGAACTTTAAAACTTTTTGCATAATAAATGCAAACATACTTTAAAAGAAACTTACATAATAATTGCAAACTCATTTGCAATTTATACAAATAAGCATCTAAAAATCATTTACTTCATGCTGTAGGTGAGGTTTGAAACTTACCCAAACTATGCTTTAGCGTTCTCTATTCCGTTCCTTTTCCTTCCATTAGTCGGCCTCTGTGTCCTGATCAAACGACAGCCGACTCATTAATTAACTTTCTTTATTATCAATCCACTCGATTGATAATAAAACGTAAACATTAATCATTCTTTCCTTATTCATAACTTGGTATACTATCGATCTACCGTTCTCTTACTCAACCTTATAAACCGTCAGTTTACATTTCCTTCAATTAGCCTTGTAACCCACCGGGGTTACATTTTCTTTTAACTTTGTAACCCATCGGTTACCTCTCGTTTACTTGAACATCCTATTAAATCTCTGATCTCATATGACCGTTACGTTACTTAACGTATTACGAAACATTTTTCATCTAATAACATTATGCTAAATCGGAGTGTTCGACTCCGTTCTAGCCGTTTCCTTGATAATGACGATTTTACCCTTAACGGGTTTTTCGTCAACCTTGTAACGTTATAGAACCTATTCTTACATAAAACAGTGTAACAATCACTGATCATGCATTTCATAAATTTCTATGAAAGCATCTAAAATAATTTATTCTAAAACAGTTCATACTGTAGGCGAGATTCCTACTTACTTGAACTCCAAGCTAAGCATATCCAGTTGTATCTTGTTGCATCTACAGTATGCGAAGCATCCTCTGCAGTGCTCCTCGAGCGACCATGAATGGCTAGGAATGCTTTCTGGAGATCATTCATTCTTGAAACTGTCATTCTGGACTCTGATACTGCTGTTTAAATCGCCTCGATCCGCGTGTAATTAGTACCAGATGATTTTCATCGGAGTGGAATTTGCTCGAACGGAGGTCACCATTGCGTTCAGAGCGTCGAAACGAGTCAGGAGGCGGTCTCGGATCTTCGATCGGAGGTCCAGATCACAAAATCCCAATTTGGCCTTTGACTTGCCGTTGACCGGCGGCGGTTGGCTCCGTTGAGGGCTGAGCTCGAGCCTACCCCCCCTAATTCGACCCTCCTGAGTTAATTGGTGGGGTCAATTTCACCCAATTTGGCCTCCATCTGCTTTAATCGAGGATGGATTTCACGGCCAAAACCGGCGGCTCCGATTTCGGTCCTCCGGCGACGGTAGCCCAAAATTGGCTTGGGCGTTTCCTTCCCCGTGGCCCTCTGAGTGTTTCCCCCATAGTGGGGCAGCTCAACACCGCACGAAATGGCAGCCCGAAGCCCCTCACGGCGGCACACCAAGGCGGAGGTCGTTCTCCGGTGACCGGCCATCGTTTCGTGCAATTGAGGTACCAAATTTCTTCCTCTCGGTCCTCTGAAGGTGGCTGCCTCTTCAATTTGGCCCAACGGTGGCGAAATGGATCGCCTCGACCTCTCTTGCGACGGAGCACGACGGAGGAGGTCGATCTCCGGCGAGGGGCGGCGGAATGTTGCAATTGACCGAGGGGTCTTGCTCGCCGTCGCCCTCTGATCATTTTGGCACCGGCGGTGTGCCACACCGCCGCCATATACGGCGGCTCCGACAGTGGCTTCATGGCGGCGACGGGGCAGCTCCGACGAAACTATTCCAGCCAAAATTGAGCTAGAAAAATGGTACCCTCTTGTTCCTCTCCTCACACTGAGTCCATAGACACCAAAATCACGTCGATTGGTGGTCGGACGATGGAGAAATGACGTCGGGAAAAAATGGGTTTCACCGCCACTTTGGGCGGCGCGTGAGCCTCCCTCCGGCGGCTATTTGGGTGGCACGACACCTCGTTGGACTCAGCTCATCGAGAGCTTCCCACTGGTGTGGGAGGTGTCGAAAAATAACGCCAGAATCTCAAACAAGATTTGAGGAGAGAGAGAGAAAATGTAGAGAGAGAAAGTAGAGAGAGAAAGTGTCGAGTTTCTCTCAATTTTTCTGATTTTTCTTTTCTTTTTTTTTCTTTTCTTTTTATAAAAGTATAAAAAGAAATTGTGGTCCACACAATCCAATTCTTATACTGCATTGCTCTAATACTGTATAATTTTTTGTAATATTATACAGCATTTTCCTTTAATTATACTTTGTCTTAATATAATCTTTAATTTAATGCATTAAAAATCTCGAGTGTTACAATACAACCCTCCAAAATAACTTTTTGCATAAATATTATACTATCTAATTTTCCTCACCAAAAACTTTTTTCCCATTTAGACATTCTCTGCTTAACTTTTTTGCCTACCTAAACTATTAGGAGGATAATAAATAAAAGTAAAAAAGATACGTGTGGGGAATGTGTTTTTTATTGGTCTAAATCCAAAAGTGCACTTCCTTCTCCTCCCTCCACGTTTGTTCATCATATTTCTTTTTATGAATGAAAAATGAGATAAAAAAAGTTTATGAAAAAAACATAAAAACTTATTCTAATTTCATACCTCGTATATTTTATGTATAAAAAAAATCAAAGAAAACACATTACCTGTGAAAAAGCTTGCAAAAAATATTTGATTTGAGTTTTTGTTTTAAATTTTGTGATTTAAATTGATGTTTGGTTGTGTAGTTAAAAAGTTAAAATATTAATCTGAATAGAGAATAAAATTGAAATTTATATTTGAATAGATAGTGAAAAAATTTTATTTACTAATAAATCTAACAAAATCTTAATATTTATGATATTAAAAAATATGCAATATGTATCCTAATTTATTCTCCTATTTATTATGAACACAATGAAACAACAATCGTCTCAATCAAATATTAAACGAATAAGTTATTATGGGCCCGTTTGTTTCAATAACTTTTTAGATTCTTTGGACTCAAATTTGAATTCGAGTATTAAGAATCCTTTAGATACGTGTTTGTTTTATCTAAAATCCAAATCCTTTGAATATCAAGAATCCAAGTTTTCAGAGTTCTTACTCCCTTAAACTTTTGATACATCTGTTATAGTAAAAACTAAAATTCTCTCTCCTATACTTGAGGAAAAAAAATCATAACTTCTTCATTTGTTATCCAATTGAGATGATTCTTTTTTCATTATGTTCCTAGTAAAGAGAGAAATAAATTAAGATCCATATTGCATATTTTTTAGGATCATTGTCATTAAGATTTTATTAGATTTGTTGATAAATCTAAAACTACTTTCACTACTTCTCCAAACACAAATTTTAATTTTATTCCATACTCATATTAAAACTTAAATACACATCTAAACGTCAATTCGGATAACACTTTAAATCACTAAAGGTCTGTTTGGCAAATAGATTCGAATCAGTTATTTAATTTGAGTTAGTGTGATTTGAATTAGTGAATTGATTTGTTATTCGAATTAACGTTTATATGTGCATTTAAGTTTTAATCTGAGTATGGAATAAAATTAGAATTTGTGTTTGGACAGGTAGTGAAGACAGTTTTTGATTTATTAATAAATCTAATAAAATCTTAATGTTCATGATTTTAAAAAATATGCAATATAGATCTTAATTTATTTCTCTCTTCATTAGGAACACAGTGAAAAAGAATCATCTCAATTGGATATCAAATGAAGAAATTATGATTTTTTTTTCAAATATAGAAGAAAGAATTTTAGTTTTTACTGTAGCAAAGATATCTGAGTATCAAAAGTTTAAAAGGGGATGAGAATTCTGAAAACTTAGATCCTTGATACTCAAATGATTCAGATTTTGGGGGAAACAAACATGTATCTGAAGGATTCTTGATACTTGAATCCAACTTTGAGTCCATTGAGCTCAAAGAATGCATGAATCAAACATACCCTAGCTCAAATTCTAATTCAAATCATACTAACTCAAATCAAATCATAAATTTGAATATATTTACCAAATGGACCTATTTTCTCCTCAAATATATGAGAGAAAAAATAAAAAAGATAATCTTATACTATAGCATTTAGATTAAAATTTTGTCTAAATTTAGAGGAGAAAAAACTCAAAATTTGCACTCAAAACTTAGTTGAGTGAATATTGATGTCACCAAATGCATATTCACATACAATCCAAAATTTCCAATCTAAAAAATCTGAGTCAATCTACAAAACAAATGGCCCTAAATCACATCAAAAAATCTAGAAAAGACATCACTTAAAAAAAGTTGAGTTTTATATATTTTTTAAAATGTTAAAATATTTTCCAAAATAGTTTCTCAAGGAAAAAAATAGGTCTACTTTAAAGTACCTTTGTTTTCTTTCCTTATTGTTTGTCCATTAAATTTATAAAGGATAAAATTGAGACAAGTTTTTTGAGTGTATGATCAAGTAATTAATCAGTTAAGTGTTGAGTTTTATCATATCCTGCTTCTATATTTTACACTCTTTTTTGGTGGAACTAGTTTGCCACATGCGCTACCCTTGCGTGCTGATTGATTTTCCAAATAAGAATTATTTTTGTTTAATAAAATATAAAAAAGTGAAGCAAAAAAGAAAAAGAAAAAGAAATTGATAATCATATATTTTCTCATATAAAGTCTTTTATGTTTAGACTATTTTCAAAGCAAATATCATAATATCAATACTATTACTATTTTTGTCATTAAAAATTGTGAAAACAACATTTTTATTGTGCATTGATGCACAATGGAAAAAAATATAGTATAGCCTATGTATTAGGCAGTGATTGGAGAGAGTGACAAAGAGAGCGCAACTATCACTTTTCCATTTTAAATGTTATATTTGTTTTTTTTTTTTTGTAATTATTAAGCTTTGAAGTTTATAAAAGCAAACTTCTAACATTAAAAAAATTAAAAAAGATGAACGTTGTCATTATTAAAGCAAAAAATGCAATCTATCAATCAATAAGAATCAAACACTAAATTTATCATATGTTATACTTGGTAGTAATTTGCCCTAAGTTTAGCATATAGCAAAGGGATATTTGCATCGTAGGTCCCCAAACTTTTTATCTTTGACATTTAGGCCACTTTTGTTTTTATTCTCAAAAATTTTGAAAATGTTTTCACACATTTTTTGAGGCAAAAATTTTAAAAATATTTTCAGCACAATTCTCAAAAAATTCTCATTTTTCAAAACAAAAACATTTTCGCCTATTTTGAAAATAATACCAAATGGCCCATTCGGTTCTCATTTTAAGAATTTAGACATTCAGGTCCCTAAATTCTTAATCTGTTGGCATTTAGGTACTCAAATTTGGACACTCAAGTACTCAAACTCTTAATTTATTGGTACCGTTAGTCCTCATTTTAAAAATTTAGACATTGAAATCTCAAAATCTTAATTTGTTGTCACCTTTAGTCCTTATCATGTTTTTTACTATTTAAATGCTATACAAGATGACAATATTTTGAGACTTTATGATTCTTTAGGTTCATAAAATACATTTTTTTTTTAAATATTGTTATTTTGTATAGCATTTAAAAGCAAAAAACATGATGGAGACTCATGGTTACAACAAATTAAGATTTTAGGATTTTAATGTTTAAATTCTTAAAATAAGGACTAAGGGAAGGTGTTAACAAATTAAGAGTTTGACTACTTGAGTATTCAAATTTAGGGACCTAAGTGCAAACAGTTAAGAGTTTAGAGACCTAAGTGTCTAAATTCTCAAAATAGGGACCTAATTGCTAATAGATTAAGAGTTTGAGGACCTAAGTATCTAGAGTCTTTAAATAGGGACCTAAATACTAAAGATTAGAAAGTTAATAGCCCTAGAGTAAATTTGACATAAAAGATGATATTGTCTTGAAAGTTTTTTTTTATACTTTTAAATGCTAAAATTTGACATTGACACATCACTGTAGCATTGCATTTGAGATACTCTTAGCTATTCTTTTATGAAAAATAAAGCTTCATGTGGTTTTTGAAAAAATGTTAGAACCACAAAGTTTCAATTGTATACTATAGCATATAAGAGCCTTACAGTATAACATACATTTGTTTTATGCTACAACATATAAGAGCTTTAGTTTATTTGCGGTTGAAACTGTGTGATTGAGACTACTACCCCAAACACCTTGTTGATCCTATGGTTATAAATTGTTTATTTTTTACGTAATTAACACGCTGTGGCTTTAAATAGGATAACATGGCAAAATATAAACATATTTAAAAAATAATTTAGGATAAATTACACTAATACTCATTGTGTTTTACTAAAATAATAGAGACACCCCTGGATCGAGAGTAATTATATTTCTACCCTGACTGTTCAAAAAAATTACAGAGAGATCATCTATGTTAATTGACCGTCAATTTTATTTACATGACAAAAATACCCTTGCATCTATCAAAAAAATGTTTTAGTTATTTATACAGCTGGAAATGACATTTTTATCATTTTTGATATTATAAAAATGAGTTTAAACAAATTTAAAAACACCTGTATTTATAAATTTCACTCTAATGGTAAAACAAATGTTATGGTTTTTCTTTATTTTTTTCTTTAAAAAGCCTCTTTGACGTAATATTATTGAAATATTTAAAAATAAGCACTATATAGTTGAAAGTCACAACATATCTAACAGTATACAATATAGAAGCATATCTATTATAAATTAGGATTATATAGTCTAAATTCACAAGATAAAGTTAGTCCACAAGCTAAGTATGTTGAAGCTTACATAACCCAAATACAAGTTCAAACGCTCACAGTCCAAAAAAAAAAAAACCTCATAAACTAATAATATCGTGTAATGCTTCACTTTGTCGGGCTGTTACTTAACTTTATTAAACTTCTTTTCTTAAATTTTAATCTTACTAACTTAATAAAAAAATACTAAATAATTTTTTTCTTAAACATTCTTTAAATCAATTGCAACTTCTGTTTTAACAAAAGTTGAGACATAGCTTAACGTTTGATTTTAAAATCATTCAAAACAATTTCTTAAACTTATTAAGAAATATATACTTTCGTAAATCCTTTTAAAATCTGTTGCGTCTTTTAAAATTTTTTTCATAAAACATTTTTTTAAAAATATTTCTTTAAACATTTACTACGTGGTGGTGTAAAAAACGCACTACCGACAGTCAATATAAAAGGGTCCTACCACGAGTTCTCCCAAAATTTTTAATTCATTTTTACGTTTTTCTTTTAAAAATAAGATGGGCATTTTGGCGATGACGGTATGCGCTTTTTTTTTTATTTTTTTTATGGAGGGACAAAAAGGACATTCCGACCCTTTCCTCTGCATGGGCTTGGACACCAGGGAAGACCAGACCCCAGAGTGGTCAACAGCAAAGGTCTCTTTTTAACCCTACTTCTCCGCTCCCGCGCTTTATTCAAAAGTGTCATTGTTACTTCGCGAGCTTCAGAGACGAGGTATTTCATGGCATTCAACTTCTTTGCTCATTTACGCTTTCTGCTTTTCTAGTTGTTGTTGTTGTGGTTTTTTTTTTTTTTTAATAACTTATTTGGGGTTTGATCGATCTCCTTTTGAGTCATTGGTCGAAAATTTTCTTGCTTTTTCACTTGGGTTACTAAATTTGGAACTTGGAAATTTTGAATCTTTTCTTGTCAATGTGTCTAATATTGATTTTTATTATCATTTTCTGCTCCTTTATATTTTTTTTTGTTTCTTTTTCTTGTATTTCTGCTCCTTGAGTTGTTTGTACTTTTAGTAAAAAAAATGTTTAATGTTTGTGCTTTTAGTATGTCTTTTGATCCCTTGATTTGATCTTGGATTCTTGCAAATAATTGTGAAAATTGGGTAATAAAACTCAATTAAGTTCTTGTATTGTTTTTTTTTTTTTTTTTTTCAGCTGGCGGATGGTGGTATTATTGTTAATATATGAAGATTCATAGCTTTGGGAAATTGGGTTGGAATTAGGTGGTTTGGTTTCTCAGTCTTTGGGATACTTGATGATCTGGGCCAGATAAATTGTTTTGAGATTGAATTTTTGTTTTTGCTTTTGTTTTGAGATTGGTAATTTTTGTTTTGGTTTTTGTTTTTGTTTTGAGATTGGTGCTTTTTGTTTTTGTGTTGTTTGTTTTTGTTTTTGTGTTGCTTTTTGTTTTTGCTATAGAAGATTAGCGCTTCGTTTGTTATCCAGGCCCTCTGTGTGTGTGTTTTTATTATTATTTTTATTCTGCTTGATTTTGGTTCATATTCCTCATTGTTATTTGAGGTTTTGTAATTGGTTAGTATGGCTTAAATCTTGATTCGGGAAATTATAGGTGATGGTCTACACTTTGGTTGATATGTTTTGGGTCTTGTCTAATTATGAAGTTTTTGTTAATGACTCCTAGCGGTTAATTTGCAGTATTTAGTATCATACAAGTTAAAAATCACGAGGGGCATTGTCAGTTTCTGATATGTTATTCTGATATCTAGAATTCTGATTACTATTAAAAAAAAAAAAGAATTATTGTACTTATCAAGTTACTATGTTCATGATCTCCTTTCATGTTTAGCTTTTTGGGAGCTTTTTCTGCAGCCGGATATGAGTTTTTGTGAGTTTGAACCAATCAGCTTTAGAGATACCTGGGGTCTACTTGTATATGTCAACTGGTTCAAATTATGTCCTTACATGTTTTAGAAATTGGTTGAAATGAATTTTGGTGGTTGTATGATCTATGTAACAGCTGCGAGAGGTAATCCCCAAAGTCCCTGTGGCGGTGACAGTTGATCTTCAATAACACATAACAGTGAAAGCTGCAAAATAAAGAATCTTGCTTAATGGCGATGTTAGTGTTCGAGTTTAATTTTTTAAGAAAACTTGAAATGTTTTTCTAATTATTTATTTATTTAACCTCTGACACGCTTTTGCATTGCTCATTTTGTAATACAGCATAGAACCGATATTCGTGACACAAGCTGAGGTGGTGAGGGGATTGCACTCGGGTGTTTTAGCCCTCATTGCCATTTCAATTGCAGTTCTTCAGCTGAAGCAAGAAAATCCATTCAAGATACACTTTAAGACCATGGTGTCTTTTCTGATTGCTGTCTGTATCTATATCATGGCTGGACTTGCAAGCATCGGGTTTAATGGATTCATCGAAGAGGTGACCACAAATGTCAGCCTTTTGTCAGGGTTGCTTGCTTCCCTGTTGCTGTATCTCATCATGGTTCCCGCTTTGGGGTGGGTCAGTTTGGCTCTGTGGGTGCTTTTGGTTGTCACAATTGCTTATAAAATGATTTCTAGTTGGCATCTGCAGCAAGAGCCACAGCAAGATAATCAGTCTCAGGATCATGTCACGATTCAGGTAAATCTGCTTACATACACAGTACTGATTCCATATGTTCCAGAGTCCCCCGCACACATGTTCTTTGCTGATCTCTTTTGTATCAAGCTCGTGCATAGCAGCCCATCTTCTTAATTTGTTTGTGCGTTTGTTTCTTGCATTCTTATTTCTTGTCTCTTTAAGTAAGTTTTTAATTACCCAGTCGAAAGAGAGAACCACTAGCTTTTTGGCAGAAACCCACTAAAAATAGCTTAGCCAATTAGGAATAGGTGGAAGAAATAACAACTTGGATTAACGTGGTGTGAACTGTACCGAACAACTTAATTGTTAAATCCGAAAATGTCCGTTCGTCCTGTATCTTTTCTTTTTTTTTTTTTTAAGACTTCTATATATTCATTTTTTTTTTTTTTACATATGTGAATACAATAACGTGGATATATATTGTGGTATTTATTAATGACATTGCTGTATCAGTTTGTATAAATATTGGTTCCCAATAATACATCCAATGGTGTCTATTTATCTGCTGTGAAGGTGTCTCCGGATGGACCTCAGAGGGGACAATTGACCATGGTGAAGGAAAAAATTGACAAGCAACAAAATGGATCTCCTATAGCAAGATGGATTAGTGTTTATAGTCCCCGTGAGGAAATGAAGCAAAAATATCATTACAACGTTACAGACTGGACCGTCTCCCGAAAGATTAAGAAGGGAAAAAAAGGGGGCTTATTGGTCAGCAGTGTTGCTTCTTGTTCCAGTCTTCGGGCTTTGGTCTTGGATGAGGGCACTGGTTTCTCAGATCAAGTACATAAGCTCGCTTCATGTTTTCTTCCTGTTGAATGGATCAAGGAACAGCGGGAAAAAGGTTTTTATATCACCGCAATAGGCGGGGCTGATAGTGGAAGTTCCTTAGTTGTAATGTCCAAAGGGACACAGTTTTTTGACCAGCAGGAATATAAAGTGAGTAATTCATTTCCACTCAAGTGGATTAGGAAGAAATGGAAAAAGGGTTATTATGTTACTGCCATGGCCACTGCAGGTAGTAGGTGGGCAATTGCTATGTCTAAAACCGCAGGATTCTCCAAACAGGTTGTGGAACTGGATTCTCAATATCCAAGCAATCGTGTTCTCAACCGGTGGGACGGTGGCTACAACATCACCGCAATTGCGGCTACTGTGAACCAGTCTGCTTTTGTTCTTAGCGTGCTAAGGAAAAAACCAGAAAATGATGAACAGGAGACAGTTGAAAGTTCTGATTTTCCTATTAAATTTATCATGGAGAAAAGGGAGAAGAATTTTTATGTTACCTCCCTTTGCTGTGGCCTAAAGGTCTCGTGAGGTGCCAGAGTTTTTCCCACGGCTCTGCATATAGGATCTTAACCATTGTCAGCATATCTATACCGTCTTTAAGAATTTTTTAGCTAAACTGAGTAATATACCGTCTCTGAGGACGGTCACATTTTTTTTTTTCTTTGTATCACTTGTCTGTTCCCTATGACCATCTTTTTCTTCATAGAGGATTATGCTAATTTAAAGTAATTTATATATGATTTTTTTTGGCAATATCCTTAAGTTTTATAATTAGTTAAACTCGAGAATGTTTGTTGTAACAATTGTAGTGTTTTAAGAAGTTAGAGTCAGAAGCATAAATTCCGCTTTTTTTTTTTTTTTTTTTTTTTTTTTTTTGAGGGAAATTATAGCTCCTCTTATGAAATAATTTTTTCTTTTTTTTTATTAACTTGACATTCAAAGTGAGTGTGAAATTAGTGTTAACCCCTAAGTTTACAACTACTAGTAGAATAGTACCAAAGGCATTCGTTAATGAACTAGTCCCCAAATAATGCCCTTTTCTTTCCTGAAAAGGAAGAAGTGTTGCGCTCATTATAAATATCTATTACTAATTAGTACTTGCAAGCTTTAAAATAACACATTCAGATAATGATGGCTATTGTAACCTAGTCTCATATTTCAATAACAAAATATGCAAATCAAATATGTTAATTAGTTATTAGGTTTTGTGAATAATAAATATCAATAATTATAAACATGTCACGATTTTCCTTTTAAGAATAGTTATGAAAAGATATAGGCTCTGTTTGTTTTTGTTTTTAAAATTTTTAAAAATATTTTTGTATTTTTTTAAGTAAAAATTTTAAAAATATTTTCAATATAATTTTTAAAAAACTTTTATTCTTTAACATAGAAATATTTTTACTTATTTTAAAAACAAGACCAAGCTTCTAATCTTTATAAAGAGGTGATCTTTATAATACTACAATTGAATAATGAATTTGGGCTCATAAATGATATGAATGAAAAAAAAAAGGATAAAGACGTGACAACTCTTGGCCACAAAACCCCAATCAAATGCCTTTGCTTCTCTTTTGACCTTCGAGACCTCACCTGTGGGCCATGATAGTTTTCGTTACTTAGTTCCATGTGTACTAATACACAGACCCAAAACTCAAGTCCCGAAATATTTCTTTAAAAAACCAATTTTTTCTGTCCCCAAAAAATAGTTTACTAATAAATATTTGTCTTCAAACATTAAACAGAAAAAAAAAAGTTTAATCAGCACAGACCGTCAAAAACAAAATTTTAGTGACGGAGGTCCTAATTATAGAAAGACAAAAAAAAAAAAAAATCTTATAAAAGACTTTTTTAAAATTTTTGTTTGTGTCCTGTGCTTATCCATTATCAACAACTTGAAGAACTCTTACTTGCCATTTACCCAACTCTTTTGGGTACACAAGCTCTCCCATCTCAAAGCTTGCTTCTATGGTCTTTCTGATCTCCAAGTTACAAACTTTGCCAATAATTTCTTATGTAGTTCACCATTAAAAAAAAACTTTTGTTTGAGGTTCAAGCTCACCATATCTCATGATATGGCCTAAGATAGTACGTAGACCTAAGTCATGCTGTAGGAATTCTAAGTGGATTGTAGTTTGGAAAACCAAAAAAATAAGGGCCACATTCACCTTTTACAATTAGATTTTTTAGCCCACTTGAGAGACTTGGCCTTAAATCTAATTGAAATTAGGATAAAATGAATGAAGGAAATTAGCATTAAATAATTAAAAATAA
The DNA here is from genome assembly GCA_025403435.1 of Artocarpus heterophyllus. Classification (NCBI taxonomy): domain Eukaryota; kingdom Viridiplantae; phylum Streptophyta; class Magnoliopsida; order Rosales; family Moraceae; genus Artocarpus; species Artocarpus heterophyllus. Next base: position 27,389,023 of record CM046332.1, on the reverse strand, counting down.
TCCCGGATGTGTTGGGGTTAAAATGGTTATTTTGACAAAATTAGTAAAAACAATTAAGGCTAAAAATAGTAAAAAAGTAAATCTTATAGTAAATTTTAAAGTTAAATTTATTAATTTTTGTGATTAAATAATTCGGTTGATAAATTTTCATCTCAATTTAAAGTTGAAAAAATTTTAATCTGTAAATAACTTGAAAATTTTAATTACAAGATTTTTTAAGTACAATATAATATTAACAGTATACTAAAAAATACTCTAACACTTAATTAGTCTTTAATTTTTGATTAATTAAACTTTACTTGACTAGCAATTTTGATAGAAAATGCTACATGAGCTTGCAAACTGACACGGTCAAACACTGTGATATTACCGGGGCTAAGTGTAGAAAAAGTAGGTCTAGATTTTTTTATTGAGAATTTCTTCTTCGTCTTATTCTCTTCAATGCATTTGGTTTTGTTCGTTTGGAACACTTCTTCGATTAAAACTTCCACTTGCAATTATATGATTCCTTGCCTTCGATATCGTCTGAAAACTAAGCACTTCCTAATATTTATATCTCAAAATTAGAGCTTGAATTCCTTCAAAAAAAAAAAAAATCAGAGCTTGAATAAAGGACAAAATCGAAGCTTGAACAGATCTTAAAAAAATTGTCCAGCCACCATCATCTCCGGCAATACGGTTAATTCTAGTAGTCATAATTTGCACAACAAAAATAAAAAGTCACTTGCAACAACTTCTCAAATATGTACATTTGTAACTGGTCTCATCTCAGAGCTTTTTGGTTTGGGTAAAGTTTACCTTGAGCTTGCTGGAAAGAGAGAAAACAGATACCAAAAAAAATGATGATGAAGGGGAGGAGAAAAAGGGAAGCATCATAAAGATTGAAATTATTATTATTATTATTTTATTCTTATTGGGTTCCATGTTCGGTTTGCGCTTGACTATTGCTGAAATTTCTTAGCAAATATAACAATTGTCTGAAAAAAAAAAAAAAAAAAAGAGACGAAACAAGGAAGAGAGTGGTTTGATGAAGAGAGAAGAAACAGGGTAAGGTCTTTTTTTTCAACATTAGTGGGTCCCATCGCTTATAATAGTTAAAAGCGTTATCTTTGCCACGTGTTAGAATCGGATTCGCTATCTCTGCCAACGTGTCAGCGGGACCCAGCCGACATTTCCATCTGTGCGCAAGGTGAGTTCCAGACACCGGCCAGCCAAAGCCCCGCGTCTTTTCCAGTCTCTCACATAAAAGGTCTGTTTGATTCGAGTATTTGAATAGATTATTTAAATAAAGATTTAATTTTTTATAAAAGAAAATAATATAAGAAAATAATTTAAACCGTAATTTAAGTAAAAAAAATACTCAAACCAAACGCACCAAAAGACTCTCCACTAGCAAAAGAATAAATGAGACCCACCATTAATTTGATGGTTTAATCAGGTACACCACATCCACATCCACATCCACATCCACGTTGAGCCAAATCACTTCCTTAACCATCAACCCCTCGTATGAAAGTCAAACGAAGACAGCATGGTCTTCACCGGTGGGAAAAAAGGACAGTTTCATAGTAGAAATCCCCTTTTGTTATTAGTCTAGAAATAATTGTAAGACAAAAAAAACAGACTAATATCAATATATGATTTAAATATATATCAGTATCGCTGTAAATAAAGTTTAGTGTCTAATAAGTAAACAGTAAGAAAAGACACGTTGAAAACTAAAATTTTCTTTTCTAACTATATAAAATTTATTTGTTTTAAGAGAACCTTTTAGGATAAGCTTGGAGTATAATATGAGCTTAATTTAAGACTTGATGTGATGAAGTACGTAGAAGCATCATGAGTTGCCAATCTCCTCCCCCACTTGGTTGAGTGCGGCGCCTGTACTTGGAGTTTTTAGTCCAAAATTTTTGCCCAAACAAACTTAATTAAGATCTAATTAAAACGAGGTTAGATGGTAAGATTAAATTAGTGTTAGGCCTATAAATAGATGTGTCTTTATCAACTTACAATTTTTTTTTTATTATTTCTTCTCTCTTCCGCCCTGTCAAAAACTGGTTCTTCAAAATTTTATTCCTATCTCCACCGTAAATCACTAGCCAAACTAAAATAACGCCCTTAAGTGAGGGTGAATAGTATTTAGTAAATATAAATACATTTTACAATATCATTTCAAATCATTTAAGACAGTGCGCATGGTTCTTTAAAGTAAAACAAAACTAGAATATATTTAAAATACCAATCTATAGTTTAGTGTAGCACCAAATATTAAAAGTACAACCATAATCATGATAATACAATTTCTAGTAATAGATAATTTAACATAGCCCACATTACAATTTAAGAGTCTTACCTAATCAATAAAAATAATAAAACTAAAAGAAACTCCAATACAACTCGAACAACATTGTCGTCTACTCATCGTCAGATAAGTTACACTGGACTCTACGTGAGAGGTAAAAATAGTAGGGAATAAGCATCAGTTGCCCAGTAGGAAAACCATTACTCACCTTTAGGTTTTATTATTTACCATATTAACACTTGCATGATTAGTTTATTATTAACATAATATTATTTATTTAACAACAATTTCATTATGTTGATATATGGTGGATACCGTATAAATAAACCTTATCATATTTCTATAACATATAATATAATTTATAATTAAATAATATTTTTCAGTATCCATAACGAAATTGAGAATCGTGTCTGTCTACTCAACGTAACCCAAAAGGACACGCTTGACAACTTAAAGCTAACGATCCGAGAGTTGTCAAGTGAGGAAACATCAAGTCCCAGATCCTCACCAAGATATTTTTTGTATAGTGTTATGGGACTTTCGACCAAAGGTGAGTGTTGACGCATTCCCCTATCTACCTTTTAGGGTATACATGCCTAAGAACGTAACCGTCACATTTTTTACGCTTACCATCCTCTCATATCCTCATTGATATACATAGAGTACGTATTATCTAACCATTTTTTCAAATTGTATCAAAACATGTCAAATCAACTTATTGCGTTTCCAAGTGAAATACATATAATAATATTTACAAAATAATATATAAATTATCTTACAAACCAAATAATCAATTTTAATTAAATAAAACCTCACAACAGTTAAGCAATAAAATCCCTACCAGATAACTCACAATAGTCGCTCACCACGTAAGCTCCAATCTCGCCTTTAACCTTAAAAAAGACCATAATTTAACTTAAATACTAACTCCATAATTCCATCAATTTACTTTATTAACGTGTCTTGTAATTTAATATGCACAAAATATGCATATGAATTTTAATACATAATTTTAATTATAGTAAAAATAAAAACTAACCTATACTTTAGTACAAAGTGTTTTAAATTGATTTAGAAATAAATTAATTTGAAATTTAATATATATCATGACAAAATAATTAAAATAAATAGCCTTGTACTTAGGTTGGCCTCGGTTTGGTTTATAATATATATAACCTAGTTATTAAATTGACACAAAATAAGGCACAGTCTAACGGTTAAAGGTAAGGTAAAGTTATAAGAGGTTATATGTTTGATTATAGAATAAAGGAAGATTTTAAGCAATTTTCTTAAAAGCGACGTCACATTGAAGATGGCATGTCATTTTCTTCCTGGAAAAACTTCACGAAACCTCTAAAATCTGACTTTAAACCATTTTCTCAAATTATGGGTTTTCTAACAGCTTTCTTACATAAAATGATGCATAAACAGTCTACAATTATCATAAACTAATTTCTAACAATTTTCATACTCAAATCATAATTTAAATTAAAGTGTAAGTTTTGAAAATCTAACATTAAAACTTAGCTCAAAAATGTTGTTTGATCTTGAAAATCCTCAAGTTTCCTTGATCATTGAGTTGTTAGGATGACGTTTATGTGATTTTGGTGGAAAAATAGTGAAGTTTTGATGTTGTCTTCTTTGGTTTTTCCTAGGTTATGGTTTTCGTGGGAGAGAGAATGAAGAAGGAGAGAAAAATAAGGAAAAAGAAGAGAGAAGGGGAAAGTGAAAAGGAGAGAGGAAGAGGAGAAGTAGAGAGAAGAAGAAAAAAAATTAAAAATTAAAAACCAATATTCAACATCCCGTTGAATATAGGATGTTATCTAAATATGATCGGAAAACAATATAAGGGAATGTAGAAATGAGTCTCTGTCGGAGACTTTAATGCATATAATACCAAATAGTATTTTTGTAATTAAATAAAAGGTCCAAAAGTATTTTGGCGATGTTGAAAAATGGGTGTAAAAAAATTTCAGAAAAATTAAGAATTGGTAGAATAAATAATATGAGATAAATTTAGATGCAACAAAATTCTACAAATTTTGAATTGGCTTATTAATAATTAAATTAGACGCAATTATACCCATTAAAAATAGCAAGTCTTACAATTCTACCCTCATTAAAAGAAATTTTATCCTCAAAATTTACGTACAACTGGGGATAACACTAAAACAAGTAAGGGTACTTCTCTCTTATTTTTTATTCAAGCTCTCAAGTGGCTTTCTCAACATCATGATGTTGCCACCTCATTTTTACTAGAGGAATTTCACGACGACGCAAAATCTTTATTTCACGATCTAATATTTGAATCAGAAGTTCCTCGTAAGTCATGTCTCTTTAGATTGTGATGACATGTGACGAATCTGGCTGATTCTACTAAGCATCGATACATGAAATACATCGTACACATGAGACAGTTGAGGCGGCAGATCCAGACGGTATGCAAGTGGTCCAATCTGTTTTATGATCTCAAATGGTCTCATATACCTTATTGCCAGCTTTCCTTGAAGACCAAAACAAGATACACCACGCTTTCTTTAACCACAACAAAAATTAATGAGGAAAATTCTTCCCTCCATTTCCTTAACCATGGGTGCCACACTTAGGTCAACTTAAGCAAGATTTTTGTCTCCTTAGAGCTCATTTAGGAGCTTAGTAAACCATGACTTAAAAGTTAAGTACCATTAACCTTGATTCTACATAAAGAGATGTCATCACCAAGAGACCATTTTTGCCTTTTTTCTCTCTATTTCCTTTAGGAAGAAAAATTTTCCTCCCTTGTTCTCTATAAAACAAATTCTTTCCTCCATATATTTTCTTAAAATTTTTTCTCCCACCCACTAGAAATTACTAGTCAAAATCAAAATTAAGGAGAAATCTTTAATGGAACCCCTCAAGAAGAAGATATTCAAAGGTATACTATCTAAACTTTCCTTTTTAAAATTAAGAAAATAGTTTATGGTTTTATTTTAGAGAAGTTGGCATGTAATAAGTTTTATTTATGCTTATGTTATAGTTTTTGTAAGCTTCCATTGATGTAGTTTTAATATTATGCATGTTGAGCATGAAAAGTTTAGATCTAGGTTGTAATCTTGTGTTCAGAAGGATTATCCACCCTCTTTGCCTTCAAAAAGGACATTTTAAAGATTGTTCTTAAAGTATTTTTAAACCTGAGAATGTTTAACTCACAATAACATAAAAGATTATATGTAAGATGTTAACAACTAGAATCTCAACTCTAAAATGATATTTCTAGTGTTTGTTTTTAACCTACCCAACTAGCTTTCATGGAAGTTGTAACCTCGACATTATGTATTACATGTTTCGTTTCTGCTTATCTTTTTTCTATTTTTAAGTTTTGAATATCATGTTTATTGTTTGATAAGACTTCTGTAGAAACTACAATATGATCGGTAGTTATTATCAACGCTTTTCATTAAGTGTCACACATCAAGTTGCACCTTACATTGCAACCTCAGTTGTGTATAGTGCGTTCTGTTCAAACCCCACATACAGTATGGGTAAAACAGTTTTCAAACATGTTATTCATATCATTTGCGAAATGCATTTGCTATGCACAATCAAGTTATTAAAGCATTGTATATGATATGTCTCAATAATTAAAAGGACTCGTAAATTAATTCATCAAGTGAGATTAAAAAAAAATGTGATACCAACTTGTTGATCCAATGGGAGTTTCAAGTTAAGTATGTTATTGTTTTAGTGATATGATGACCTTTATGCAATCTTGATACATATAGTTGGTCCTTGCTTAGTTCAAGTCAAGTTATGAAAAAAAGTTAATGCTCATAAATAAGCATAATTGATACCATGCATTGAGTTTTAAAAAAAAATTAATTCTGTGGGTTTAAGTTTGGACTTACTAAGCAATAGCTTATTTAGTTATTTCATATTGTAAGAAATCTTGCCAAGAGGTTGAAATAAATGTTATGGTTTAGCTGGAAACACGGTTGGGCATTGCGTATAATTGGGTGTGGATACCGTTGCTAGAAAGTTCCGCTGTTAATGAAGTGTTTTCGAAATTTTTAAAAAAATGTTTTTGTTTAAGTGTGGTATATACTGTATTTTAAACAAAAGTTGCAAGTATTTATGTTGAGAATGTATGTATGTAAAGAGAATGTTAATATATGTTTAAGTTTTTTTTAATCATTTTATATTTTCATGACTAAAGTAAAGTATAAAGTAAGGGCTTCGTCTCATACAATTCCTCAAATGACATACCAAGACACTCAGTTTCTGGATCATGCAAATCAAATATGATAATTAGGTTTCGTGAATAATTAACTTCAATGATTCTGTATAAACATGTCATATTTTTCCCTTTAGGAATAGTTAAAAAATGTATTGTTTATTAATATTCAAGGGTAAAAAAAATCTTTATAATACTACTATTGATTAATGAATTCGGGTTTATAAACATAGACGGCGCATTAGACCGAGAACTTTAGACATTTGCTATAAATAAGAAGCTTGGATTGAAATTTAACACAATAAAAAAACTATTTGAAAAATTGTCAGACTATTACATAAATTTATGTTGTGAACTTCCTAATTTACCTATTCCTTAAGACATAATTCCATTCCACATGTTACGTAGAGAAATTGAAAACAAATCCTACATTAATTTGGGGTACTTTAGTCCATATAATCATTTTTTTAACATTTGTGGTGTAAATTTCAAGATTTTTGTTATTCTCGTGGCATAATTCAATCTGCACAAAAAGATTAGTGGCATCTCTCCTAATTATTTCCATTAGGCCCGGAAGCGATCGCTCCTCGTGAACCCAATAGCTCCTTCTAATTTTACCTTCTAAAAAAATATTTTTACTATCTTGCTACTACTTGCCTTCCCTGAAATCTTATAAATTGCATCCTAGAGGTAGGGTTTTTAGAAATATTTTCATTATATCCCAAGCTTTTACTTTGAAGTATGCGCATATTTTAAATTTAAAACCCCAAATAAATCATAAACCATCTATAGTACAATGAAAACTCATATTTTGGGGTTCTAAGTTCTAAGAAGTAAATTGAATTCTATCACATGCTTACTTCATTCTAAAAAAAGAAAAAAAAATAGATGATACATGGCAAGAATATGGATAAATTAAAACCAATACAATTATATTGTAATGTTAGCTCAAAATTTTTGTTTTATTATGCCCCCTAAAAAATTTTTTTCGGCTCTGTCTCTGTTTATAAATGAGGAGATATCTTCAATGGGTATTGAAAAAGTAACCTCATAGTAGATTTTTATTTTTAAACTGTTCGATCTGTAAAAAAAAAGTGACTTGATCAGATCTAAGAAACCAAGCCTTGCACTAAAAAAATTCTATAATTAATTATGAGTTAATTGTATAATTATATCTTTTGATTTTAATTATTCCTCTATTTGTCCATTTATTTTTGAAAATTATAAAGGTATTTTTTAAATTTAAAAAACTTATTTCAATTTCATCCCTATAAATAAAAAAAATTAGACAAAATAACATAATTACCTAACAGTTATGAAAAATATCTTATAAAATTAAAAACATAAAACCTCCTAAAAAACATTAAATTAAAAAAAAGATTTTAAGTATACGACTTTTTGGATGTTAAAATATTTTTAAATTTTTTTCACAAGAAAAAATATATTTTAAAAATAAATTCAACCTAATTAAATATATATTTATCTTATCTTTATTTTTTATCCAAAAAATTTTAAAAAAATAAAATTAAAACAAAATTTTTAAGATTTTTAAGTTTAATAAATATTTTTATAAACTAAAAGATATAATTAGGTAATTTAACTCTTAAATATAATTAGCAAGGGCAAAGACATGACAAATTTGGCCGCAAAACTCCAATCAAACGCCTTAACTTCTCTTTGACCTGGCTTGCCTCAGTCATATCCAGAGATCATGTGTGGTCCAGAATGGTTTTGGGTACTTAATTTCATGGACACTAGTACTCAGAACCAGAAAAGTTCCGAAGTTTTTCTTTTTCTTTTTTTTTCTCCCTTTTTTTTTTTTTTAATTTAAGTGGAACATCTTTATTATAAAAAAGGAATATTTTTGTTTGTGTCCCGTGCTTATGCATTATCAACAACTTGAAGAACCCCCACTTGGTAACACTTCTGGGAATGGAAGCTCTCTCATCTCAAAGCTTGCTCCCATGCTCTTTCAGATCTCCAAGGTATAGACTTTCCCAATAGTTTTTTGTGTACTTCACCATCTTAAAAACAAAACTTCTATTTTTCAATTATAATCACCCTGTTTAACTTTTAATGTGTGATTGAATATCCAACAGCTAGTTTTATGTTCGGTCAAATTGTTGTTTATTTGACAATGTTGAAATCATCATCTCTCAAGTGTACAAATAAAATCCCATTTGCTCTATAAGCAATTGGGAATGCATAAAAACGACAAATTTAGCATCTTTAGGTGCCAGATAAAAATAAATTTCAGTTTCACTTTTTTCAGGAACAAATGATGGCTATCACTTATTAACTGTACATTATATAAAGAAGATTGAATAAACTTTTGCGTTTATTAACCCCGTTTTAATTACGTGGTTAGAACTATTAAAGTGTGAAGCAGAAATAAGCTACAGTTTTTACATGTTACAATAATAAAGTTCAAACTTTTAATTCTAACTGTGTTAACAAACATATTTTATACAAAGGCTACTCTCTTTCAAAATTCAGTGCCTATATCTTCTTTTCCTTTTTTTTGTTTTAATTTAAATTTTGTTGTAAAAACCAGCGGCTTCGATAAAGAGCAACCCAAGAATGTTATGGTAGCAGAGAAAAAGCAAAACAGCTTAAGATCACTAACAGTCAAAAGGGTGCCAAGGAGGCTGTTTTTCCAGTTTATGGGGTGGTTCAAGTTCAACTCTCTCCTTTTCCTATTACAGCCTGCTTCTGCTGCACCGCCACCAGAGATGAAAGAACCCGAAGTCATTCGGTAAATGTCTAGTCTGGTCTAAAATTTTGGAGAATTTTATGATAGGGTCCTTATTGATAGGACGCAATTTTTAACCGTCAGATTCTGGACAATTTCATGTCATATTAGAAAAAATGAGATAATTCAACACAACTTAATTTAGATATTACAGTTAAAAAAGGTGTCTTATTTGACCCCACCATCTAAGTTTCCTTAAATTTGCAAAAAAAAAATAAAAAAATCCTATGTTAGCTTTTCCTTCAAATTATATTGGTTCTCATGTGGGGTCTTTGTTTGGGATTTGAAGTGTCCAGGACCTTAAAGCTTCCCAGTGGTGTGAGGATTCAAGGTACAAAATTCACAAGATTCCACATAATTTTTGCTTGAGAATGCCAAGGGGCAGGTTTAGTACATTTGTACATAAAGATTAAGAACACAAAATTTTTGGTTAATTCCATTTTTGTCTTCAAATTGTAGTCCTTGCCCACTTTTAATCACTTTTTTGGTCAACATCATGCAAGGGGCTAAAATACAGTTCTTTTCATCTGAAAGTTTTCACCAAATTGTTCTATCTAAGCAGGCACGTGATGGAAAGATTATTAGTCCTGTCCAACTTTAATGGAATATATATTGCATATCATTAGCATAATAAATTAAAAGTCAGGGTTCAAAGTAACATACGAAAATGATATATCAGATTACACTAATCACAAGTGTCCTTTTTCTTCTAGAGATAATTGAAGGAGAAGGACCAGAAGCACAAGAAGGAAACAGAGTTGAAATTAACTATGTATGTCGGCGCTCAAACGGGTACTTTGTTCATAGGTAAAATTTCTCCTTCTACATTGCTTGTCACGCAAGTTATTCTTGTATTACTCTCTTTTCAGCTTTCTGAGCTTTATTGTAGCACTGTGGATCAGTTCAGTGGAGAAAGCTCTCCTGTTATTCTTCTTTTGGATGAGAATCAGGTCAATTCCTTTTTCATTTCGGCATGTGAATTCTCAAGAATACTTTCTGTAAATTTCGTAAAATGTTTGGCATAGTAGAAGTTGACCCTTTTTTGACAGATAATAAGGGGTTTGAAGGAGGTTCTTATTGGAATGAGAGTTGGAGGTATGTTGAACTGCCTAGCTACCTTTTCCCATGACTTGATTTTTTTTGGTCTTTATAATTATCCACTTTTGAGTAGTGATATGACTATATGATGTGATTGACAGTCTTCTCAATTGTTAGGTCTGTATCGAAAACTATTTATTTTGTATACTTTCTTATTTTGACGTGATTTTGACCAGTTCCAACAATAAAAGACATGCGCTATCGATAAGAAGCTCACAAAAAGATATTTTACCTTATAAAAAACCGAAGATGTCAACTTTAGAAGATTTTTCGAGCCGTTATGTAGCATTTTCTTATTCGTTTCTAGTAATGATATGACTATATAGTGTGATTCACAGTCTAAAGTATTGTGCAACACTAGTAAGATATGAAAAGAATTCTTCTTTCATATTTTCTTCCCTAGTTTAGATCTGTGCTTTTTCTCACTAGGGGCTTATTTGCTAGCAATTTTCTTTAACGGGAAACTTGGTTGTTTTGTTCAAAAATTAATTTCAGGAAAAAGAAGAGCATTGATTCCTCCTTCTCTGGGATACGTAAATGGAAACTTAAAGCCAATACCAGAAGAAGTGTGTAATTTTTTTTTCTTCCCTACTTATTTCATTCCTTTTGCTTTATAATCCAGAATCTCTTTTGTTAAATTTACCCTCTTGCTTTTTCTTTTTTTCTTGGCCTGCCTTGTGTGAAATTCCTCTCCCTAATATAGTCTTTTCTTATATTTTTTGGCTCTGATATAGTCTTTTCTTATAGTTGCCAATTCTTCATTAAACTTAAAAAAAAAGAAAAAACTGACATACTTTTCGTAATCTTTGTTTGCAGTTTGGCCCTCGCCGTAGCCTCTTGTCTCATGCAGACGAGCCGTTGATATTCGAAGTGCAGCTCTTGAAATTACTCTGAGTTTTTATGTAAATGCTCTAAAACTTCTACTAAGATTTTGATTTTTCTCTTTAACCCTTTTCACTAATGATAAATTCATTTTGCAACCTCATAGGCATTGGTCCAATAGATTACAATTGATGATTTTGGTAGTCCTAGTACAAAACCTAATACATTCTTCAACTGCCAGCAAAGAATTGCTTTTATTGGTTTTCATGTCAACTGTAATACAAAATCAGTTTCTTCCTTCTGAAAAATGCTGTAGAAATGCATTAGTTTTTGTGCAAATCACCTGTGAAATGTTTTATCAAACTCAATTTTACTTAAATCTTAGTGAAAATCCAAAACCTCTAGAATAAAATAAAGCTCAAATTGGCCCTGTCAATTCTAACAAGCACATCTGTATTTATGTTTTGATGGCATATGATTTCAAAAAAAGGATTGCACGGCTAGAAATAGCTGCATCCTTTGTTGAATGGAATTATAGTAATTTTGGGAGGCTTGTTAAATGAATAATAAATTACTTGGTTCCAATAAATCATCCAGGACCCTTCAAACAAAATTAATTGTCCAATATATCAACATGGGCTATCTGATTCAAACAGAGCTAAATCTTGATCAGTATTCAAAAGGGCTTGAACCAAAATACATATATTGTGTTTGTTTCGGAACACTATTGGAATTGGAACTTTATGGTTCCAACTAACTTTTGTACAATGTTTTGTTCCACAGACTGTAGTATTTTTATGTTTTAATTGGCGGTTACAACTACATTTCCAAATATCTTATTAATTTTTTTGGGCAAACTTGTGTTGATGGTAACACTTTTGATGGTAACCCTTTTGACAACCATATGAAAAATTGTGTTAATAAGAGTAAAGTAAGGAAAAAATGCAATTTAAAATTCTCTAACACAATTAAATTAAAAAGTGCATTTATTAAAAAAATAATAGTTAAAAGAATGGGATGAAAAACTTTTAACAAAGATATATTTTAGGGAAGAATTACTAGAATGGGCTAATTGGAAAAACCCAACAACATTATTTTAATAGTAGTAACCGAGAGTAAAAAAGTATTCCAAAAAAAGTAAATAATAACGCATTGGGAAGAACTTATTTTATTTTAAAAGAACAGAACAATAAAGAAGCAAAAAGAAAAATAAGTAAAAAAATAAAAATGCATAAGTTTTCTTTTGAAATGATAAGTTTTTTAAAAAGAAAAATAATTAAAACCGAGAACAAATTGCACCACGTTTTTTTTTTGAAGTCTCATAAGGCACTTATATATATTATAATATTTTGAAAAATTATTATACTCTTGATTTTTATTAAATAATTACGCGATATTTGACCTTGATTTTAAAATTGTCTATTTATAATTTTAATTTATATCTAAATCAAAAAATATATGAAAGAGCCAATCCTTCATACGAAGAACTCTAGTATGCCTGCTAAGTGTTAGCATCTCCTTTTTTTTTTTTTTTTTTTTTTAACTAGAGGATCTTCTACAATAAATTATTGCCATTTTGCGATGTGCTTCTTAAAACATATTTTTTTCTGATCTCGTTCCTATCTATCAAACAACCTTTTTCCTTCCCATCATTTTATTTTAACAAATATAATGTTCGTGTTAACTACGTATTAACATCTTAAATATTAACATCTGCGAAACAGTAATAAAATAATAATCGAAACATCAAAATACGAAATTAATCCCTTGTACATTGTACGTGACACCCAACCGACAATAAGGAAAAACCTCCCTGAAAAAATGATGATAAAATATTAAAGGTTCGTTTGGTTCGAGTATTTAAATAAAGATTTAAATTTTGTGAGAAAAAATACTATAATAAAAAGATTCGAACCGTGATTCGAGTATCGAAATAAACGGGTCCTAATTAAACGAAATAAAGTCTATTGTTTAAGCCAAAAAAAAAATTGAAAATGATACGTCGTCGTTTCATCGGCCACATTTGCTAAATTGCTGAAGCCTTTCGTCCTCATTGCTGCAAAGTGCAAACTCTTGATCGGGAAAGACACAGAGAGCGAGAGATTTACCAGAAGGCCTTTTTCCTCCCAACCAAAAAAACGTTTCGACAAAGAAACTAACCATCCAACAAAAACGTTTTGCTTTCACAATCTCAATCCTTAAAGCTTCCTGTTTGGCAGCCGAGAAAACACAAACACCATGCAGAAAATGGCGCAGGAATGGTTTTCCCAGAGCGCCAGTGGCTCGGCCGACGGCTCGGAGAAAACCTCGTCTTCTTTGCTAGCCGATTGGAACTCCTACGCGGCGTCTCAGTCTGATGAGAGCTCGTCCATGGGCCTCGGCTTCGATCTTGAAGCCGCTGTTCGCTCCGCCAACGACACCGTCTCCGGCACCTTCTCTGTGTAAGCCCCAAATTCTCTCTCCTGATTTCTCTGCTTTCATCAGCTGTATAGATTTGTGTTTTGTGTTTGTTCGGAGGAAAAATTCGGTATTATGAGCTGAATCTGACAGTGGTGTGTATTTCTGGATGTGGTTTGTCTGTATCCGAAATTAAATCTGTTGTTTTCGGCGTTTGATCTGATGTTGTAGTAGCAGAGACGTTTGAGATTTTTGTTAAAGTATGGATTTTGGGATCTATTTTTTTCGATTGCTAGTTGTTGGATCGATGCAAGTTTGTATGCATTTAGTGTTGGATTAACAGTATAAAATAGTTCGGATGTTGAAGAATTTGAAGTTGAGTACAGACGGATGAGTGGAAAATTTCCGGAAAAATTAGGCAAGATAGGAAAAATCAGCTTTCGGTTTTGGAGTTGAGTATATATATGAAATGTGTTACTTTGGTATCCGGGCTAATCCGGCACTAACAGACTAATCCGGTACTAGAAATATTTTGAGTCTGATATGGTAACATCTTTGCGTTAAAACTTATTGTAATACTCAATAAATATAGTCCAACATTGGTAACATTGAGTATTACACTGAAGCAAAATTAAGTGTTACATGCCAAAACGCACAAAATTAGCAGTGCCATACTGGCCTAGGTGTCAGATTTGAGGCTTCGCTTACATAAATAGTTTCAGTTTTGGATTTGCGTTGGATGTGAAAAAATGGGAGTTCATGATCTTTATATGCTCATTTTTACATGCAATCTGGGGATTTAAGATGGTTATGGGATGAAAGGAAAGGTCTTTTTTGTACCTTTTGGAAGCATTTGTGGATTGAATTTTTGGTTTGCTTATAAGTGGAGTTTGTGCAGGAGTTGGTATGGGTGAAGTTTATGCTAGAAACCCTAGATCTACTTTTGGATTTCACTGGAGAAATTTGAAAGAACTGAAGAGGAAAATGAGAACTTCTTTAATGAGAAGAACAATATTTTGGTTACAAGTTTGACAGGGGTTTGACAGGGGTTTCAAGAGTATTGTCTCTCGTCTCTCTCCTAATTCGGCCACTAATCCCACAATTTGCCTGCTAAGCTCACTGGATTCCTTTCTATTCATACCCCACATTCCCACTAACTACCCATCAGACTCTTAAGAGAAGCAACTAATTAGAAGAAAACCATCTAAAAACTTATAACAACCTCACTCTTTTATTCGGCTGATCAACCAACTACTGACTAATATCCGAAAACTATCATTAATGAGTCGTATTAGTTGATCATCCTGATTTTGGACACTGAAATTTGAATGACCTTTTTCTTTAATAGATTAGAAGCTTTCATGAAATAAACAAGGGTAAATGGCTTGGTTTGGCGGACCAAGAAGCCTTTAGTAGTCTTGGTTGACACTTTTCATGAAGCAGAATTTGAATGTTAAAGTAAAGAGGTAACGTGAATGGAATGGAGAATGCATAGAGGAGGATTCTGGAGAGGCGTAGGCAAGATAGGAAAATCAGCTAGAAGTTAGGGATTTGAGTCAGTTTTTTGTTGAAAGAATGGGTCTTTTTTACACGTTTGAAAGTATTGTTGAATTGAACTTTGGCATGCTTATGGGGAGTATGTACACGAGTATGTGCACATGTTGGCATTGATGAAGTTGATCGTTCATATTTCATGAAGTGAATGCAATGGCCTTTTGCATAAAAGAGTAGAAGGTTTTTATTCAATCCCATGAGCCACTTTGTTCCCAGCCCATTCATTTCTTTTTTCTTCTAGGCTTCTAGTATCCTTCCTCCCCTTGGAGAAGGCCATGCTACTATTTAGGGAATGCATGGTCGGACACAGCTTCTTTGTGCTAGCAGGAACTCTTTAGTCTAAATTCCCACTTTTGCAAATCAGAACTACTTTTCCTTAGCATACATAAAATAAAATTGATTTTGATTGCCAAAACAAACGCAACATTTTAAAGTAGAGAGTTATATGCTCGCATGCAAGGCCATTTTCAGATGATATTGTGTCAAGTACAAAGAAGAAATTATTTTGTTGAGTCTTCAAAAAGGGAAATATATTTCATATAAAGCTCAATGAAAAATTCTTTCCGATGGGGTGATCTGAAATAGTTTTTAGCTTTGTATTGATCAATCTGGCTTGAGAAAAATTGGAGAATTTTTTAGGTTGGGATTGAAACAGGTATTGATGAAATTTGGGAGACAATTAAGTATGGTAGCATTTTGGCGAAGAATTTAGGAGTGAGATATTCTCAGAGTTACTGAGACAGTTTGGGAGTCTTTTTCGTAATTTGATTTTGTTATCGGGATACTTCCTGTCCTCCTTTTAGGGATTTGATGTTGCAGGAGCGGCACAATTGTTAACAGCTTTGCTTTGTAAACCATGGCTTTGTTTTCCACAGCAAAACTACATGATCTAGAGAAAACAAAACTGATTTACATTGCCAACACTACCACATTTAAGCAGAAGGCTTACACAGTCTGGGTATTAATTAACCCAAAACCTCTTCCTCTAATTTTCCTTTTTCGATGCAAGAAGTTGTGAAATATGCTTGTTTGAATATTAGAGGAAAATTCTTTATGATAATGTGATAATAAATGGGGCATGATTTATATGTGTCATACTTGGGAGAATGTGTTTTTGTTTCTTGCTGCGTTCAGTAACCCGGTAACTACATTCTGTATCTTGATAGTTCTCAGAAATGCCCAGTTTCACTCTCTCTTGATATGCTGACATTGGTAGTATTCATGTTTAAGTTGTAGCGCAAATTATTTCTTGTTTAACTTGTAATGTAATCATTTATTTAGCATACTCGGATTGCCTTTTAATTTTTAAATTCTGTTTGAAGACACCATTACTGACCCCTTAGTCTGTCATATGCACGTGGGGAATTAGAAGTTACAAGGTCCTGATTTGAATTGTGTTGTCTGCTAATGATGAAAAAAAGCACTAGGGATGGTGTTGCTTGTTGTTTTCTGTTATTATTCATGTTGTAATGTGATATGTTATAAACCTTTATAGGGTTTCTAAAGGGGTGAGAGACCTACCTGGGAACCTGCAGTCGGCCACTAGCAGTGTTCCGTCGGGAAAAGCTCTCATGTACTTTGGTCTTCTCCTGGCAAGTGGGGTGTTTTTCGTCTTCATTGCATTCACCATGTTCCTCCCTGTCATGGTCATTATGCCACAGAAATTTGCTATCTGCTTTACAGTTGGTTGTGCCTTTATCATTGGGTCATTCTTTGCTCTTAAGGGCCCAAAAAATCAGCTCTCTCACATGTCTTCAAAAGAGGTATTTCTGCTACTCCTACATTTGCTTTGTAACATTTTAGCAAACTAATGCGGTTGCAAATGTTTAACATTCTGCTATGTTTCTTCTTTTCTGTAATTTCTACAGAGACTTCCTTTTACATTGGGATTTATAGGTAGTATGGTTGGTACCGTTTATGTTTCCATGGTTCTTCATAGCTACATTCTCTCTGTGTTCTTCTCCGTAATACAGGTATCTCTTTTTCAATCTTATGCCCTTCTCGTTTTCTTTTTTTCTCCTTCCCCCCACATCCACCCCACCCCACCCCCCGCCAACAACACCAACCCCCCCCACAAAAAAAAAAAAAAAAAAAAAAAAAAAAAAACCCCACGTATGTGGATGTCCTTTGCTTTATATCGTTAATTTATTTTACTAAAACACCTTTTCCATGATTTTTCAGGTACTTGCCCTTGCATACTATGCGTTTTCATACTTCCCCGGTGGATCAGCGGGTTTAAAATTTCTCTCGTCTACCCTAACCTCTACGGTATTGAGATGTTTTGGAAGGTGACTTGACCTCGCATAGGTTTATGTTTGTTTCCATGTATATTTCTAGCTCGAGTTGAGATTTTTGCGGATGT
The DNA here is from genome assembly GCA_025403435.1 of Artocarpus heterophyllus. NCBI lineage: Eukaryota > Viridiplantae > Streptophyta > Magnoliopsida > Rosales > Moraceae > Artocarpus > Artocarpus heterophyllus. Next base: position 27,371,526 of record CM046332.1, on the reverse strand, counting down.
AGTTTTAACTTGGGAAGGCCTTAAACACATTGCTGAATCTATGCCATGATATATTGAATTAATCCAGATTTCTGTGTTTCTCGTAAAGTCCTTGTGCAAAAGCATCCACTGCTATCAACCAAAAGTGTTTTAGGTGAATGAAACAAAAATATTGGACAATTGTCTGTAAAATGTGGTGAAGATGATTGATTCTTCATATGCTGTTATATATATATGTATGTGTGTGTGTGTATTTTTCCCCATTCGAGAACATGATTAACATTTGTGTTTTTGCGAAGTGGGGGAGACATTTTCTTCAACAAGAAGAAAATGGTTGGGAACTAAACTGATCCTTTGTCAGTTGCAATGAAACTTCGAGGAGACATTAAAAGACAAGTCTGTTCAATTATGGTTTTCATTTGAGCTTCAGTCTATTTTGGTAACAAAAGGCTTATAGCATAAGCAAGGATCTAACACCCGTTTGTTTCAGATGTTCTGATCTTATATAACTCATTAGACATCTCTGAAAAATATGGTGAATTAAGTTTGAATTTAGCAGATTATTTGGTGATTTTGGAGCTCTATCATTCCATTGTACATATTATTTCATCAATATAAAGCTTCTTGTTCAAAAAAAAAAAAAAAAGATTGGTCGATGGTTTTCATTTGAGCTTCACTTATTATTGGGGGAAAAAAAAGGCTTATAGCATAAGTAAGGATCTACCCCTATTTTGTTTCAGATGTTCTGACCTCTGATCTATATAACTCATCGGACATCTCTGAAAAAAAAAATGTGGGCAATTAAGATTCGTTTTAGCAAATCACTTGTGATTTTGGAACTCTCCTCATATCATGTCGGTTCTTAAAGGACAAGTCAGATATTAAGACTGGTCAATTATGGTTTTCATTTAGAGTTTCAGATGTTCCGACTTCTGTTCTATATAACTCATTGGACGTCTCTGAAAAAATATGGGCAAATGTTAAAGATTTCTTTTAGCAAACTATTTCCTATGATTTTTGAGTTATCTCAAATTATGTCAGTGCTAAAAGTACAAGTCAGATACTGGCAGAAGGAAAATTTAAAAAAAAAGTACAAGTCAGACAAACATGGTGCCTTGTAAATCAGTTTGAACTATAAAAAAAATGAGTTTAATTACTATAACATAAGGGAGCTTTATATTGTAATTAGCTTTTACTTTACATTTTAGTTGCTAAGAGGTTTATACCGTTAACAGTTTGAACTAACGTGGCATATGGCATGTAAGATTGTCAATTATGGTTTCCATTTGAGTTTCAGATGTTCTGACTTCTGTTCTATATATCTCATTGGACATCTCTGAAAAATTATGGCCAATGTTAAGATTTCTTATAGCAGACACTATTTCTTATGATTTTGGAAATCTCTCAGATAATGTCAATGCTAAAAGTACAAATCATGGTAGGACAGAAAAAGAAGAGGCAAATAGGATAATTAACAAAACAACACACTAGGCATCTTGAGTGGTGATAATCTAATCTGATCCCAAATTCCCAATTGAAGATTGGGAAGCTTAGTTGTCAATGGTCCTATATTGTGGTATAAAGTCTTCCTAAATGCATAGCAGAATAGCCCATTGATGGGTCAGTGTCTCTACTTACTTAGCATAATAATTCAAATGGCTAGGCATTACTTGTTGCTTGCTGGAAATGGAGATCACATAATGTTGGGAATGTCACACAACACCACCTGCCCACTTTTAGCTCTTTGTATTTCATCATCATCATCATCATAATGCCTTGACGAGCTTTTGTTGTACTGGATGGGCTAAAGGGTTTCACATAAAAACCCTATTCAATGCTTTGGTCCTATCCCTACTGTTGTCATACCTGTCTATTTTAGTTGCCACTGTATATGAACATAATTTGGACTTTCTTTAAGTTGCTTATATTGGCTTGAAATTAAGGGGCTATTTGGCTCAATGATTCAGCTGGTGTGAACAAAAAAATATCATTGGAGTCTGCATTTGGCCAAAAAATAATATGCCTATTTTGAATAAAGATTAGACATTTTGAACCAAAAAATAAATAAATAAATTCGGAAACAACTTTATCATGTTTTTGTTATTTTGAACCTATTTTTCAAACGACACTTTTCAAAATCATATGTTTTAAAAATAAAAAGTTCAAATTATTTTTAACTTATTAGTTCTAGCACAAACAGTGTAAAACAAAAATATGCTACAGTATAAAGTTCTCATATGCTGCAATACTTCTAGTTTTAAGTCTCAATTTCGACTTACTCTCAAAAACCCTTAAGTTTCAAACCAACGAAGCAAAGGGACCTAAAGGATTGGGAGAGTTTAGTGAAACTTGGAAAATGTGGCAGTAGTGTTCTATGCTTCTCAAGGGCTTCCTTGGCTATAGCTATTAGGTTGAGGTTTTGAATTGTATTCCCAGCTTTGATTAGGCTAGTCTTAAGGGACATATCAATAGTGGATATCATTATTTAGCTAAAATTATTAGTCTCCTCCAAAAGACAAAAAATGATTATGCAGTTTATTTCATATCAATCACTTGATTTGACCCAATATTTTAATTAAGTGAGTGGGTTCATTAAGACTCATTTCATTTCATCATCATCATTAAAAAAAAAACAAAGGTTTTCACAAACCCCAAGTACCCAAAATGGTATAAAATTTAAAGATGAAGAGCATAAAGCATCAGCAAAAGAATTTTGACCATTAAATATTGAACGAGTTACTAATAAATTTTGCGCTTTGGAAAATAGGGCGAGTTTAACAAGTTTGTTTATCGTTCCTCCACCTTAAACCCATTATCTTTTTTTTTTCTTTTTTTTAATTAATGATTCATGTAAAGGGTATAAAATAATAAATTGAAAAAGGCCGTCCTAGAACTAATATCCAGAAATCAAGGAAAAATTTGGAAAGCAAGACTGTGATTAGGGGACAATGAATTGACCTCCAATATGACCCTTAGGCAAGAAATGCATTGTATTGGTAAAAGGCTTGTTTTATATTGTAACAAAAAATGTAGAAAAAAAGGCTATTTCCTCCACTAACAGAAAACAAAGCACAATATTTTTAAACTATAGTATTATTATTACATCTATAACCAAAAGCCAAAAGGCAGGGCCAATATAGGGTTCAAAATTGGTGAACCTTAATTAATAATACTATTACCTTATCACTTGGGCAACCACTTGCAATAGTAAACCAAAAAATTACAACAAAAAAGAAAAAGAAACAAAGAGGGAAAAAGATGGGTTCACCATAACATCGTAGAGCCGGCAATAAAGTTTAACGAACTCAAAAATTAAAGGGTAGATTATGATTAAAAGTGATATAAGAAGATGCTTAGATGCTTCATTTAGTCAAAACTATCTGATTTGAAGGCAATTTGCAACCTAATTATGAATTCTCACTGATTTGATTGTTAAAAGCCAAGAATCAATGGTTCTCTTTTGGCTAAGTGAATTATTGGCATCCACAAAGTACCAATTAATTGTTGCAATTTGTCCCAATAAAAAGTAAAAATGGAAAAAAAGATAAAGATCTTATCGTTCAAATAGATGTCGTAGATGGGACATTGGCCTTGAAAAGAGTCAAAATTTGAGAAAGTAAAATGGGACAAAGGAAGAGAAGAGAACGCTTCATTTCTTGATCCAAACCCAAGTAATTGCTTGGATAAATAAAGGGAATTTTTATGATGGTTACCCAAAATAATTTTTCTTTATAAGAAGATTATTGACCGAATCGCATAATTTAAATAAGACAATGTATATTATATAAGACCAAATATTATTAGAGAATTCTCTAGACATAATTTTTTTTTGGTGGTGGTGATCCACACCTCTTGGTTTCCAGAGTTCACCACGAGAAGCACGAACCATTTATGTAAAGGGCCTTTTAACTCCCATGGGGTTTATCCGACTAATCTAAAGCCGACTCATAAAGAGACCCAAAGGTGGTAAGAGTCTTCCAACACTGACAGTTGCATTCACAAGGACTCGAACTCGAGTCGCTTGCTTAAACGGAAGCCGGACTAGAATTTTCTACAACTAAATTAGATGAAAATGTTTTTGGCATGGTGAAGGGTCCCATGGATTTGATGAGATTGCGTATAGGCAATGACAAATCTTGTTTTGGACTCCATCATGGCCTTAGCCTATCATTATTTTTAGGTTTTATTTAAAAAAAAAGTTATATATATATTTTTAATTTTTATGGGTGTATATATATCCAATTTGCCAACTCCATAGCACGTGCGCCAAGCCCCAATCACAATGGTAGACCATTCCTATGTCCCATCTCCTTTTGCAATTTCAAAACGACTCCCACTATTTTGTTATAAGTGTGAGTGTACAGTTTTTTGGTCCACTTCAAGTCTCATGCCGACTCAAAATAAAATGTTAAAAAAAAAATCACCTGTAATATTTAACAGATAGCTTAATGTCATGCAATAATGTACATTCAATATAGTAGCATACATGTGATTAAATGTTTCATGTGATTCAATCATATATTCATATATTAGTTGATAAATATTTTAGATTCTTCATATTTTTGACCCCACTTTCGTTTTATAATATTAACGAAAATAATATTACACATGAATTAGCAACTTAAAAAAAATTAAATTGCATAGTTGCATCTTAAACTAATCATTTTTGTATAGTGTATTTTGAACTTTTAATTTTAACACAATGCACTTTAAACTTTAAAATTATTGACAATTGAGATCTAATAGCTACTTTTAATTTCCATTAAGTACTATTTTTCACATGTTGAGCATCAAATTTTTTTTCTTAAAATGACAAGCTTTACCCTTAAGAAGACTTATGGCGGAATCTCATGTCAAAATTGTTCATGCTTTTTAATGCTTGTTAGATATTGGACTTTAATTGCCAATAATTTCAAAATTCAAGGTGCATTTTATCAAGATTGAAAATTTATGGTGCATTATGCAAAAAACGAATAAGTTGGGGTGCAACCGTGCAGATTACTCTAAAAAATTATCTTATTTATTATTAGAAATGATTTTTTTAAGAGTATTAAAAATGAGTTTTAGGTGCCAACATAGTTAAAATGTCACAATATTTTTCTTTATATTTTTACATGTAATTACCTTTTCCGTTTTAAAAAAAGTAACTCCACTAGGTATTAGTGTTGATACTATCTTGTGACAACTTCACCCCTCCCATTTTTTTTTTGAAAGGAATTCACCCCTCCCATTCTATATCCCTAAAATTTAAATTTATCCAAGTGCGTTATGGAAACTGTTCCACATACTAAGCTTTATAATAATGCAAAAAAGTAAGCCATTCTTCTTCCACTTCTCTCCCTCTCTCACCAAACATGTGCAAGCCTAAGGCCAAAACCAAAAACTGACAAAAAAAAAAAAGAAAAAAAAATAAAGAAATCAATTAAAAAATTCTTACTAGCTAAAAAAAGGATTGGTTGTAATTTGAGATCCTATATATGTGAAATTGCAAAATGAAATTTCTCTAGTAACTTGAATCATGCAGCCACTAAATGTGTCAAATTTTCAATTAATTTCCTTCTAATGCCATAAGAAAAACCAAGTCTTTGAGTCTTATCATGTGACACCTTTATATTAGCTTCTACTGGCCATTGACAAAAATCAGATTCCTATCACTAATGGATCTAAATCTAATAATGTTGTGTACTTGACATATATATTACTCATGTGATAGAGATCTAAAATCCAAACAATTATTCAATGTGATTTGGATCCAAACCATCCCAACTCTATTCTATTGTCTCTTTAGGCAAATGGATTACCTTTTTTTTTCTTTCTTTCTTTCTTTTTTTCCTCCTAGCACTAAGAATATAACAAATTTAAGAGGGACAAAATATAATTTTAAAAGAAATAGAATACACCTTTACGAAAGAAAAAAGACAACTTTTATAAAATTTCATATACAAAACTAAAAAAATGTAGGAGCGGCCACTAACCCTCATTCGTGGGCGGTTCTACTAACGCTATATCTATTGTTGACCCTCATTCGTGGGTGGTTCTATCAGCGCTATATCTGTTGTTGCATTTGATTAAGAATCACTTTCCGATTTGTGAGAGCAATAGTCCAAGCTTAGTTTCAAGCTCACTAATTGCATGTCATCTTGAAGAGAAAGAAATGGGACCTATCACATCAATGAATCATGATTAATTAATATTATGCTAATTATAAGCAAAACCATCAAACATTAAGATCACTGAGATATGATAATGAATCATGTTATCTACTTGATGAGAAACTGGATATCTACTTGACAAGATATATGAATCACAAACCAATATTTTCATATGCACGAACCAATGTTTTCATTGGAATTTATTGTATTTGTATTAAGAGATTTGATGTTCCTGAGAAATTTGGTGTTGGATTCTTTATTTTCAAGAAGAAAATAGATTACCCCAAAAAAAAAAAAAAAGTTTTCATATCTAAATTATAAATGATTTTCACTTTTATTACGTAATTGTACTTCTCCTTTTTTCTTTTGGAAATTCATTTGAATTATCCTTGATTTTATCTTTGATTTATATAGTTTTGACGAGATATAGCCACTTATTTTTCGAAACTTGAACATCACGAAACATGACAATATTTTATTTTAGAAGAAAGAAGCGATTAAAAATATCCTTGAAAGCACTGAAATTTTGAAATTTTTTCTTGGAGAATTTAAGACGTCCTTTAAAAAATTTATTACATCGCCAGTACTAGTGGTGAAAGCTTTTTTTTTATTATTATTTTCTTAATTTTTATAAAGAGAGTGAGTTAAACTAAAAACTTGACCTAAAATTACAATGTAACATTTTTTTTCTTTGTTTATCTACTTCTATCTTTCTTTTCTTTTGTAAGAAAGTTTTTTTTTCCCTAAGAGTCCAAAAATCTAAGAATTTATATAATAGTATAGTTGATTTTTTTTTTGTTTACTTGTGATTTGAGGTGAAAAATACGACTATATTAATAACATCAAAACTTAGGGTGTAATAGAATTTTTTTAAGATAATTTCTATGGATATGCAATTGAGAAAATTCAGGGAAAAACTAAAAGAAAAATTGCAAGAAACAATTTTTAGGGTACCAAAGTGTATGAGTCTTTAGGAGCAACCTTCTAGATTTAAGTTAACTTCGTCCCTAATTGATGCTACTATCTAATTTTAAACTATCGGATTTTTATCAAGCTTTATCATATTCACATGTATTTTTTGTTTCATATAATTATGATACATTCTAATGTAATTTCACAAGTGCAATACCCTTGTGATTAATTAATTTATTTGTTTATTAATATTCTAGCAGAAAATTGTCCATTTTTCTCATGGGGAGTGAACTTTCTGAAAGGACAACTTAACTACTCGTTACTGCATGGTGAAAAAGATGACCTCATTCCATCCGTGTGCATGTCAAGTCCCCAAATCATACAAAAATATCCTTTGTTTTTTCTTTTCTTAGAGTAGGAAACTTTTTGGGGGTGTTTGCTTGGCTTGCTTTTCTTTCACCAAAAAATTTCATAATATTAATGTGGTGGGGGATATTAGAGAGAGAGAGAGAGAGAGAGAGAGAGAGAGAGAGAGAGAGAGAGAGAGAGAGAGAGAGAGAGGGACCATTTTGGATAAATTATTTTTTTCTCCTCCTATCTTTAGCCTATAGTGTGTCCTTTTCCCTTCTTTTAATGCTAGTATCTCTTTGCTTCTACTTTAGCTCATGGATCTTCTCTTTTTCACTAACAAATGTAATATATATATATATTTTTTTCCCTTTTCACTTTTCTTGGTAATTTGCATTCATGCTGTTAGGTACTTGAGCATTATATGCCAAAAGGACCTATCAACCTTGTCCAAAATCTACACATAATAAGTTTCTTTCTGTTTATAAAGAGTGAAGCACTGTGGGGGGGAGAGATTGAAAGTTTCCACATCTTCCTACAATTGAAGCAGATGGGGCCCATCAATGGATGATTGGGTTCATGGAAAATGTATTAGTATTAAAAGAAAATGAAGGAAATATTATGGCTGGGATATGGCCAAAAAAAAAAAAAAAATCTTCATTGCAATTGATCTCATAAAAAGAGAATAGTGTTCTACTTCAATTTCAGTGAATCCATGTAAAGTGGATACTGTTCTAGTTGCCATAGATTTGGTTGCTAATAGCAATTATTGCCTGATTAAAAAGTTAGATTTTGAGTACTATTAACTAACATGCTTTTGTTTTTTTGTTTTGGAGGAAAATATATTCCAATTCTGTTGGTTGATTTTTGGACATTTTCTGGTAGCATAATAAATCACGGTTTATTATTTCAGCTGATAAGAATTTTATTGCTAGCTGTATATACCATATTCTTGCCCTAGTCATAAAAATTGATGATTGTTGCTTAAGGAATTTATATTCAAATTCTTTTTTGCAAGAAAACTGAACCACCCTTTTAATCAACAAAGCTGCATTAGGTGCCCATTTTTATCAATTTATTCCACTGAACAAATCCAAATGATGTTACAACAACTTCTCTCTAACATGAAAATATTAGATCTAATACCTTTTAATTTTCTTTTAATTTTTATCTACTTTTACCTAGGTACAATCGTATTTCACAACTTTCCCCATTATTTTTCCTCGGAAATATTGTACAATATGTTAGTTTATTTTCCCTAAAAAAATCAACAACGAAAATTTATTGGTATGGTACAAAAATTTATCTTACCAGTAGTGCAAAATTCTAAACCATTAGGCCACAACTTTCCCATTAATTTTCCTATGAAAGCATGTTACTTTCATTTTTTTTTCCCAGGAAACAAACAAACCAGAAAAAGGCTGTAAATCTTGTTTCCTTCCAAGAAAGCCCTTGACATAATAATTATGTAATTCTTTTAACAAAACTTTTTTTTTTTTTTTGTTTTGTGCATGTTTGGGTTTTGATTTGAGAACAAAATACTAATTTAAAACTTTTGTGAGTTGGTTTGATATTGTCCCTTCCACTCAAGGCCAGCACACCTTCCTTTGTTTTGTTTTTAATACTTTAACTACAAAGACCACCCGACAATATGACCAGATTTGCAGTTTATAAAAACCATAATATTACTTTTTTTTTCCTTTTCTTAATTAATAAAACCCACAATATTAGTATATTACATATTTTTCTCTGTCATCATGTGCATTTCACTACTCCACCAGCTTCCTCACACATTATCTTTATGTATATAAACAAAAGCAATATATAATAGATCTCCATCAAGGATTTGAAAATTATTTTTTTAAATGAAGATTTAAAAAATTATCTTACATATCCATTACGCTTCTGCAGAATAATATTCAGATCCCTAGTACAAAGTGCAGGTAAATTCACAGAAAATAAATAAAATCAAGTATTTCTAAAACTTTTTTTTTTTTGAGAAAAACCCAGTTGACCTTATTAGCAATTCTTGTTCAATTAATGATTGTATAAATTGAAGGCCTTCAAAATGGTGTGTTTTTTTTCCTCTAAAAGTTGTTAGAAGAAAGTACTTCATTAGTTAGCAAGGACTGGCTTTTAAATTGGCTAATAAAGCTTAGAGAGAATATGCACATGGCTGGCTTAGCCATTTGTGACCACAAAATAATTTTTAAGGACCACTTTCGTACCCTGGCATATTCAAGAAGCAAAAGTGATTATTTAACTAACTATTTATAAGAGCTAATACAATTTGACATGAGGCTTTTTTGTGGTTGGTTTGTTCATTAAGCTCACATGGTTGAGAGATAAATTAATTAATGTAGCAGATGTAGTAAAAACTAATTTTTTTTTACTGCCCATTATGTTTTTTACCAGTGAAAAGTGAATAATATGACATAAGTTAGTGGTGGTTTTAAAAAAGTAACAACCGAAATGAGGAAATTCAGTTCAATGGACTAAATAAACCAAACAAGATGGTACTACTGTCAATCCCAATAAATTAAAATGGTTAAAAAAATAAAATAAAATGTTCTTCCATAGATTTCAGTACCATCAATTTATTTTATGCAACTTCCATAGTGAAAAGAAGAGGAAAAATATGTATATATACACACACACACATTAAAAAACTTATATTTGTCTGCAGAAAATAATAAACAGATTGAAACCCATTTGGAAAGAACAATCCAAAAAACTTTCATCTCATCATTGACACAAGTATAAAAACAAAAAGATGACCTTATTCAAGAAAATTAAACACACCAATTAAACATAATAAAATCCAAAAAAAAAAAAAAAAAATTGTAAAAGAAAGGAAGAAAAAAACCCATCTGCATCAAACCATATTCTCTCACACCAATTAACAACAATACCATTACACACCAATAATAATAATAATAGAATAAAGAAGTGTAGCTCTCTTTCTTGGATCCAGATCTTCTTAATGCTTTTCTTCTATAAACAAAACATGGGGTTCCACCCTCTACAATCCCAAAACAGACCATCATTTTTTCTTCTTCTTCTTCTCTTCTCTCAGCAGCAATGCCTGCTTCTTCTCTAAGTAATCTCCTTCCTTTTCCCAATAACAACAACTTCTCCTTCTCTTTTATCTTCTTCTCAATAATAATCTCTTCCTTTCTCTTCTATTCTTGCCACTCCATTGATGAACAAGGCCAAGCTCTTCTAACTTGGAAAAAAAGTTTAAACAATTCAAAAGATTCCCTAAGCTCATGGAATCCTTCAGATTCCAATCCATGCAAAAACTGGATTGGTGTCCAATGCAACTCCAATGGCCAAGTGGTGGAGATAACCCTGAAATCATTGGACTTGCAAGGATCATTGCCTTCAAATTTTCAGCCCCTCAAGAACTCCTTGAAGACCCTTATACTCTCTTCAACCAATCTAACCGGCACAATCCCGAAAGAATTTGGCGATTATCACGAGCTGAATGTCCTTGATTTAAGCGACAACTTCCTCACGGGCGAAATCCCCGCGGAGCTGTGTATGTTTACTAAGCTCAAGTCCTTGTCCCTCAACACCAACTTTCTTGAAGGAGACATCCCTGCAGGCATTGGAAACATCTCGGGCCTTACGTACCTTACGCTCTACGACAATCAATTGAGCGGCGAGATTCCAAGGAGCATCGGAGCGTTGAGCAAGCTAGAAGTTTTCAGAGCAGGAGGGAACAAGGGACTTAAAGGTGAGCTGCCATGGGAGATTGGAAACTGCACAAACTTGGTCATGTTAGGCCTTGCAGAAACCAGCATTTCGGGAAGCTTGCCTTCCTCTATTGGAATGCTGAAAAGAGTTCAAACAATAGCTCTCTACACCTCTCTTCTTTCGGGTCCTATCCCTGAAGAGATTGGAAACTGCAGTGAGCTCCAGAATCTCTATTTGTACCAGAATTTGATTTCTGGGCCAATCCCAAACGGGATTGGGAAGCTCAAAAAACTCCAAAGTCTACTTCTATGGCAGAACAGTCTTCTGGGGGCGATCCCGGACGAAATAGGAGGCTGCAGTGAGCTCAAAGTCATGGACTTCTCAGATAATCTCCTCAGAGGAAGCATACCAACAACTTTTGGTCAGCTGTCCAAGCTTGAGGAGCTTCAGCTGAGTGTCAACCAGTTTTCGGGTTCCATTCCGTCAGAAATCTCAAACTGCACTGCTCTAACTCACCTAGAAGTCGACAACAACGACCTCTCCGGCGAGATTCCTGCAAGTATTGGGGAATTGAAGAGCTTGACTCTATTCTTTGCCTGGCAAAACAGGCTGACAGGCAACATTCCCGAGAGCTTAGCTGACTGTGTGGAGCTTCAGGCTCTTGATCTTTCCTACAACAATCTGTTCGGTCCAATACCGAAACAGGTTTTCGGGTTGAGGAATTTGACAAAGCTTCTTCTACTTTCCAATGATTTGTCAGGATTTATACCTCCTGATATTGGAAACTGTTCTAGTCTTTACAGGTTGAGACTGAATCAGAACAGGATTGGTGGTACTATTCCATCGGAAATCGGAAACTTGAAGGGGTTGAATTTCGTCGATTTGAGCAGCAACTGTCTTGTTGGAGCAATCCCTCCATCAATATCTGGTTGTCAAAGCCTAGAGTTTCTTGATCTCCATTCAAATGGTCTCACTGGTTATGTCCCTAGTGCTCTCCCCAGAAGCCTCCAGTTTTTGGACATGTCAAACAATAGGCTCGCAGGTCAACTCACTCACACAATTGGGTCATTAACAGAATTGACAAAGCTCAATTTGGGAAACAACCAGCTCTCAGGAGCAATCCCATCCGAGATCCTCTCCTGCACCAAGCTACAAATGCTTGATCTCGGGAACAACTTCTTCTCTGGCGAAATCCCAAAAGAATTAGGCCAAATTCCTTCACTCGAAATCTCACTAAACTTGAGCTGCAACCAACTCTCTGGCCAAATCCCACCTCAGTTCTCCGACCTCGACAAGCTTGGAGTCCTAGACCTCTCACACAACAACCTCTCCGGGGACTTGAACTCCCTCGCAAGCCTCCAAAACCTTGTCTCCCTAAATGTCTCATTCAATGACTTCTTTGGTGAATTACCAAACACCCCTTTCTTCCGCCGTCTCCCTCTTAGCGACCTTGCCTCAAACAAAGGTCTCTACATCTCAGGATCAGGCATCACGACGCCCGTGGGAGGGGACGCCACTTCCCGCCACAAATCAGCAGCCATGAAGCTGCTCATGTCAATCCTAATAAGTGCAAGTGCAGTTCTCGTCCTGCTAGCAATATACGTCCTTGTCCGCACCCGAATGGCTGCAAACTCCCTCATGGAAGAGGATGGGAGTTGGGAAATGACTTTCTACCAGAAGCTCGAGTTCTCGATCGACGACATAGTCAGGAACCTTACATCAGCCAATGTTATAGGCACTGGAAGCTCTGGGGTTGTGTACAAAGTTACAATCTCAAATGGGGAGACTCTAGCTGTGAAGAAGATGTGGTCCTCAGAGGAATCAGGCGCTTTTGCATCCGAGATAAGGACACTTGGTTCGATAAGACACAAGAACATCATTAGGCTCTTGGGTTCTGGATCAAACAGGAATCTGAAGCTTCTGTTCTATGATTACCTTCCCAATGGTAGCTTGAGTTCTATGCTCCATGGTGCTAGTAATGGAAAAGGGCTAGGTGGGGTTGAGTGGGAGGCAAGATATGATGTTGTCTTGGGAGTTGCTCAAGCCCTTGCTTATTTACACCATGATTGTGTGCCTGCAATCATGCATGGTGATGTTAAGGCCATGAATGTGTTGTTGGGTCCTTGTAATGAGCCTTTTCTTGCTGATTTTGGGTTGGCTAGGGTTGTGAATTCCAATGCTAGTGATGGTGAAGATCATGGGTTCTCAAAGCCAAATCAAAGGCCTCTTCTTGCTGGTTCTTATGGATACATGGCTCCTGGTAAGTAAATAACTTAACTAATCTCTCTGAGCAAGAATTATTGGAGTTATTATCCAAGTTTGAACTGATTTTGTGTGTTTTGATGTTCTAAAAGATTACAAACATTTTAATGGGGATCTGATTTTTTTTTTTTTGGCCATTTATGTGTTTTTTAGTATGTCATGCTGAATTCTCTATGTAGTGGACTTTTTTAGCATTCTGGATAAAATTGTGGTATTTTTACTTTATCGTGCGGTATTATTAAAATTTTCATATCTCCGATTATAAAAAAATACCATACTTTTGAGGAAAATTGCTGGAATTAAATGAAGCAAAAATTTATATTTATGTAACCAAATCACTTTGGTCTGTTTGATCAAGGTGGTTATTATTTTTAGCTCTTTAAGCGTGAACTATTTTTTTAGACTATAAAAAGTTGATTATGTGTTTTGGTATGGATTTCAGAACATGCTTCAATGCAGAGTATAACAGAGAAAAGTGATGTCTATAGTTTTGGAGTGGTTCTTCTCGAGGTATTAACCGGGAGGCACCCATTGGACCCCACTTTGCCAGGTGGCGCACACTTGGTTCAATGGGTCCGTGACCATTTGTCGAGCAAGAGGGACCCATGTGACATCCTTGACCCAAAGCTTAGAGGAAGAGCTGACCCAACAATGCATGAGATGCTCCAAACCCTGGCAGTGTCCTGTCTTTGTCTAAGCACTAGAGCTGATGATCGCCCAACAATGAAGGACATTGTGGCAATGCTCAAGGAGATTAGGCATGTTGATCAGCCTCTAAGGCCAGAAGAATTAGCCGATTTCTCTAAGAGAGGATTGCAAACCGTTCCTTCGCCGCCACCTCCCCCAAGTTTGAGGAAGATGGTTTCACAAGAATCGTCTAATTGCTCCTTTTCATTCTCCGACGATTCTATCTCAAAATGAAAAAGAATAACGACATTAAAACTGTCACATAACAAAGTAGGATTTAGTTCTTTTACCTGCTGTGTTATGCGACGGTTTTTCTTTTTCAGTCACGTGTGGAGAGACATCATCAACAACAATGTTAAAAGTAAAAAAAGTTTTAAAAAAAATCAGATCCCAAGAAAACGGACAGCTATATTCCTAAGAAAAGCAAGTCCAATTAGAACAGTGGAGAGAATGTTATAGGAAGGATTGTAGGCTGAATATTCCCCTTTTCTTTAAAATTTAAGATTGTAATTTTACTACTACATATGATGGTTGTTATAGATCTGTGAGTAATGAAGCAATTAGTATAATTATTAAGATTTTAATTATTAAGTGCAGTAGTTATACAAGGAATAGTAGAGTACTATCTTGGGAACAGTAATGGGTTAGCTGTCTTTAGGAGAGAGAGAAGAGAGAGAAGGATATGTAGAAGTTAAAACAATGATTGGCACGTTCGGGTTTATGTAATTAGAATTATTGTAAGAGAAATGGGATTCCATGACATTTCTCTCAATCTCTCTCTTTCTGTCCTTTTCTATGTTTGTGTGTATAGAGCCAGTCTTTCCAGCAGCGCTCACATGCTCTCTCTCTCTCTAGCGTTTCATGCATCACATGTCCATGTGCTGTCTGAGCAAGACTTTTCCAGCTATAACAAATAATAATAAAAATAATAATAAGAAAATAAAATAAAAAACTCTTTTATAAGAGAAATTCTAAGCTTTGGTTTGAAGACATTCAAATGTCTTAGTCATGTTACTATTATAATGCCTATCACAAATAAATACCTAAAAGCAAAGCAATAGTCTTATGTAACGTATTGTTGAGGATGAATTGATGTCTACATTTCAGTCATGGCATTAGGATTGAAAAGATTGACCATTTGACCAAGACTCTTAATCCGTCTATTGTAAAATACTATCTTTTGATCATTTTACTTATATCTTATTTATGACAAATTATTGGACTGAGGGCAATATAATGTTTTCTGATTTCTAGAATTTTATAGGAAAAGGGTTTAGGAGAAGGAGAATTGTGGCTCTTCAAATTTCGTAGATTGATGAGATTGACTTGAACCGTAACCCTTAATGAAAAGATGGCCACCAAAATCACTTCACCTATTAGAATGGTGGTATCCCTTTTGTTTTTGTTTTTTTTTTCTTGATTTTAAATCTTTGAGCTTGAATTTTTTTGTTAGTAATTTAGCCCTTGAGTTATGGGAGTCAAATTAAAGAATCACTAGCGTCAATTCAGTGACTAAGGTGGCAATGAAATAGCTTTTCAAGATCAAAAATGCCAAATTGCGAGAACTTCGAGGGCACGTGTGCTAAATCATGAACACGAGAAGAGATCTTCAAGGATGCATGTGCTGAATCATAAATCATGAGAACTTCAAGGGCACGTGTGCAAAATCATTTTGCCAAAATTTAACCCATATTGGGTGTGTTTGAAAACTTTATTAGAACTTAAAGTTAGAACTTGAAAACTATAGCATAACATGTGAGAGCTTTATATTGTGGTAGTTGGAATTAATGTTACCAAACAAAGATTGGAGCTAATTTTAATTGTTTCGATACATTGACCAAATTCCCATTTGAAAAAGCTTTAGAGACAAAAATGGCAAACCACAATGAATTCAAGAGGCACATGTGTGGTAAAGATCTGAAAGTCTTTATTCTCCCCTTTGAAGTGGAACCAAATAGTGATAAAAACCTTGTACGGTAACAAAATTGGTTTCATTGAAAAAGTAGTCAGTTACAACTTGCAAATGGCGAAAAAAGATATATTGAGAATTTTATGTTTCAATAATAATGACTTTGGATTTGAGATCCCACCGGCATCTATTTGCATGAAATGTAGCTATGTTGTCACTGATGTAGGCCTAAACCTACCTAAACTAGGAGGTGCTAGTATAGGAACTAGTACACTGACAATTGCTACAAGTGCTTAAGTAGCAACCAATGTCTGTGACCACAACAATTTGACAATCAGACCACAGAGATTTCTACAATGAGGCTTCGAAATTTACACTATCGGTATGATTCTTTTTTCCGTCGTCTTAAATTTATATTAAAAACTGTCTATTTTATGTATTTTTTAAAATTTGATATGATTTTGACTAAATTTAACGGACATAAATATACACTACTAGCTTGAGGCTCTACCGTAGAACGACCCTGAGACTAGACCCCCGTGTCCCCATCAAGATTACAAAATTTTACATTTGGATTCATTGATTGTGGTCCTTAAGGAAGAACCACAGTACTTTGTTGTTACATGATGGTATATGAACTCTCTTTCAGTGGCTTTGTCATGGTCTAAGGTTAAGGTGGGTGATTGGATTCCAATTTCTTTACTATGATGCTGATAACGTCCCAGTTGCAGCCACGTTATTGAAGCCACCGGATGGTCCTAGACTTCCTCCTCTCTTTAGGCACTCCCTGGCCTCGCAGCCATTGCTTTGAGGCCTGACCAAACAAGCGGTCCATAGAGAGCTTCGACAAGCCGTGACTTAAACCCTGAAATCCATCAGCTTTTTCTCCTTCCTGAAAGACCAACTGTATTGCCTTCTCCACGTCAACTTTGCATACTCCCTTGCTGAAAAGTGCCTGATTTAAAATGGGAAAGATATTGTTGAACAAGTTAAAGGGAAAAGAGAGACAAAATTTGTGCCAAAGCTTTTGTAAAAGTTATGATAACATACAAACAGAAAATCCAGCTTACTTGCTTGATCTGCCGTGGTCCCCAGCTTGAGGAAGACCATCTAGAGTGACAAAAGGCCTCTGCATACAAGCTATCGTTGATCAACCCTCTACAAAAATCAGAAGGAACAAACTTTCACAAGACATAAAATGGTTTCTATTGTCCATGTTCGTGAGAATTGGAACTTCACAATTCCGCGATGCATATTTGACAAAGACAATAGTAAAAGGATCCATAATTAGAAAAATCAATTACATATAAAAATTAAGATATAACTAAAACCAAGTAAATTTTCAAAAGAACTTTTTTTTAATTAATTTTATAAATGCCCCTTAATTACGTCCCTAATTTAAACTTCAACATACTCTCTAAATTTCGAAAAACGGGGTTCATTCCACCCTTTGAACTATACAATATTATTCAAAACACATCCCTTCTATCTATAATACTAAAAAAATATGACGTGACATTATTTATAATTTTATAAATAAACTCTCTACCCCACCACACACAGCAATTGATTTTGTATCAACTTGCCTCCAAATTTTTATAAAATTACATTAGTTAGGTGTGTAAACAATGTTATATGGTTCATGGGTGCTACGAGGGGCATGTTGAACTAGAATACATAGTTCAGAGGACATTTATGAAAATAATCCTTTTTGTTATTTTTTCTTTGAGCAAAAAAGATTTCAGTTCATTGAAAGCACATTACCACGAAAAACACAATAGAACTGGAATCATGTTCTTTAGTCATTGAAAATGCACCTGCTCTTGAAGTCATTTATAACTGCCTCGACAGTCTTTGGAGAGAATCTCTTCGCACACAACTTCTTCCTTAGTTCAACAGCGGTGTAAGCTTTGCAGATGAAGGAAAGAGGGGAAAAAAATTGGAACAAAAGAAATAAAACATCAGAAAAAGAGAGAATTCTTTTGTTGCAATGCAAGCAGATATACAGATTTTCAATTTAAAAGTCCAGTCTACGAATGCTAGTAGAATACACAACAAACTAATAGAAACTTTCCATTAAAAAAAACCTGATAGAAACATATACTACACTCGATCGTAGCCGAAAGGCAGAGACAGGTATAAAATGCATAACAAACACAAATTAAATTTGCCTGTGGGTGTCAATTTAATAAAATATTACTGTCATTTAAAGTGAAATAATCACAAATCTTATACTTTTGGCTAGTCCAACGGCTAGTTAAGCTGAAGAAGTATTGTCATGAAACTATTAAGCACTAGCCAAACATAGAAATGCAAGAATGTGCTCTATCAAAGAGAAAGGAAAGAAGCAGAACAAAACCACCAAACCAAATGAACAGTGGTTTATCAGACAGGCCTGAGCAATGAAGTTTTGAGGGCAAAAAAAAAAAAAAAAAGGTAACTTTGTTGCAAGTAACTTTACGGCCATATTCTCAGCATCCTGCTGAGTTTTATTTCCCAAGGTTGTAACTTGGCGAATGCTTAACTCTTCAGAAACTTCCTCAGGCTCTTCCATTATACAATCCTCCTCAGCCATATCCACAGGCTCTTCCATTATAGCATCTACTTGCATGCACATATAAATAATTACTTTAGTTGTCTTAGAAAAAAATCATGAAAACTTGTACACTCGAGCATTATGTATAGTTGAAAGACAGAGATTACTCTACCCTCACAAAGGCCGGCAAAAATTGTATTATTTACTTGACAGATGATATCATGTCGTGTGTTTATGAACATCACCAACACAAAACAATAAAAATAAAAAACAAGACGTGGGAAAGATCTTACGGTTCAAAATAACACAATATCGGTAGGGTGTTTTCCATATCATACCAAAGAAGTCTCCATACATATGTATATACATATAATAAATGTGAATGATAATATACATAAATATACACATATCCATATATGTACACGTATACATTATATGATGAACTGATGAACTTATGTGCTTATGAACGTGAGATCACGTTAAAATCATAATGGAGGAAAAAAGTATGCAAAGTTAATAAAGTAAGATCAGATGGCTCAAAATAAGAGGGTAAAGTTGAGTCTTTTCAATATCCTACCAAAAAATTCTGAATACATACATATTTAATATATATAGATTGATGCTTGAAATAAAAAAGATTGGTGATACATTGTTCAACATCATCAATCTGTAAGTTACCATGGAGCATTGGGCTTTGATATTGAGGCTTGGTATCAAAATTGAAACTTTTGTTTACAACATTCCCATCACCATGGCTAAGCTCATTATTGATCAGCGGACTTACTTCTGAAAGCTCAGAAAGTTCTTTCTTTTTGGAAACCTTCATTTGTTCAGAACCGTCCAATTCGTTATTTTGAGAAGATTTCTTAGGAATGCACCTAACAGGAACCGAAGAACTGTACCTTCTGTTTCTCAAGCATGTAATTGCACCTTTACTCTTAACCCTGGAAAAAAAAAAAAAAATTCTACCACCATAACAATTAAGATATTATTTACTTCTGGAGGGTCTTGTTGGTTAAAACCATTTATCTAGCATAACCCAGTTAAAAAAAAAAATCAGTAACCATTTTCTTTTTCTTTACCAAACACAAATTTGACTCCTACATATGTGGGAAAAAACAAATAGAAATTGAACATTTACAACTGCTTAATTTAAGTGGGATTTTTTCTCGAGTAAAAGCACAACAGGAAAAAAAATGTAGCCATCATTTTTTCGGTCTTATATTGTTTATAAGCCTGTTAATATACAATCCAAATTTTTAATAATCAGTGACCCTTTTTTTCCTAAATTTTTAAAAGTAGAATTAATAAAAATTTAAAATTTACAATTGCTAAAATCAATTGCTAATTTAACGGTTTTCATCTACCACAAAAAGCATGAATTTAAAATCCACTTAATTGACTGCTATAAATACCCAAAGCAGATTAATAATCCAAGTAATCTATGAAATTTTTTACGTGCCAAGTGATATAGCAAATAAATTGTCATTTTTAACTAATGAATCTATTTATAGAATGTTAAAATTCATCTAATGAAAATAAAAAATTCATTTGTCACGTTATTTGATACAGAAACTTAAATAAATAACTCGGCATACGTTACCTATAGCAATAATAAGAGTTTTTTGTAAAAAAAAGAACAGAAAATAATTGCAGCTAAAACAAAAGCTGGGCAAGAACCCATAAGCACAAATACTGTATTTAGTATTTTTTTTTCTTTACAAAAAGAGTAGTTCAAGAAAATACATAGGCAGTTTAACAGGGAAAATTTCCTATATATGTGTATAACAGAAATGATAGCTCTCTCATCAAAGATCCTCATCATTCACATTGGAACCCAAAAAAAAAAAAAAAAAAAGATCAAGCAGCTCGAAAACAAGCATTATAATTTACTATACAGAAATGAATGAGAAGTCAAGTGCATTTTAAGTCCATTATGTCATAAATAACTTCCTCAAGGCAGCATGAAAAATTTTCCACGAGGGGTAGATCGGCTTCTCTGAAATTCCAGCATCGTTTCGTTGTTTGCTTCCTTCGGATTCTGAAATGCACCATTTGATTGCTTGTTTTCTAGTTTTCCAGCCATTAGGGGCTCCATTGCAGGCACCAGTCGTCTGCATAGATGGATTTGTTTAACATAGTAAACATACCAACCTTTATTGTAATTTATTATTAGAGGTATTTGCATGAATGGTCAAAATTTCTTCATTGTATATTACTAGTATTTGCATGAATGGAAAATTTTTTTGTTCCCATTTTCAAAAAAAGAAAAAATGCTAGTAATTTGTGTTTAGTAAATAACTGATTTTGTCAAGTAATTTAACAATTATTTACTTTAAAAATGGATATAAAACAAAAAATTATGGATATTCCTTAAAAAAGAGTATCGAAAAACAGAATTTATGTCATTATTAAATAGAAAAAATTATTGACGTGAGCAAATTTTATTAACCGTTCGACTAAATTTTAATAGCCTGATTTATGAGTCTCGATGTGAAAAACATTGCACTATGTGACGCAATAGTTTTCTCACTCATAGATCAGAATGCAAAGATTTAATCAGACGGCCTAAAAGACTTGCTCTACCATTAGGACAAAACATCATGCCATGATGTAGAATTTTCCTACTGATTGAGAAGAATTATAACTTACCTTGGTTCATGGTTTTGTGAGTTCCTTGAGAAGAAGTTGTTCCTTGGTTTTTTCATCTCCAATGCACCACGCATCGGAGAACCAAGATGAACATGCTCATTTTCTGGCTCAGAGTAGTCACTCTTGCTTGACTCCTCCACCCTTTCCCCGAAATCCAAGTCGGCAAGCAATGTTGTCATCACGGCCTCAGACTTCTGCAATCGAGGCGGGACTTGAAGCTGCTTTGCCTTAGCCTTATTAGTAGTGCTCTCAGGCTTGGCTTTTCTTATACCACCTTGCCTTATATTTAGTGCTTGTTTGAATTGCTCTTCTTCATTTTCTTGTTGGACTTTCTTGAAACTCAACTTCTGGATGGAGCTTAGTGCCTCAGAAATATAGTCCTGCCTTGTTGAATGATCATTTGAAGAATTGTATGGCCTTGAAATATTATTATTATTATTATTAACTTGTATTCTTGAGTTTATATCGTTCATTTGTGTTGTGGAAATTAATTTGTTGGTGGGAACTCTAGCAGGAAATGGGACTCTTGAAATTGGTTGGTTGTTGTTGTCAAGTGTCTCAGGCTTGGCTTTGCTTCTTATGACACTTCCTCTTTCTGTGGATGCTGATCTCCGAATTGGCGGAGAAGGTGATCTAAGGTTTCTGGAGATTGCTAGTCTTTCTTCTGTTAAGAATGGCATCTTTGGAACGGTTTCTTTCTCTGTCAACCCCATGGGGAACCTTGACCTCCTTTGCTTACCAGAAGAGCTACTTCTAGCCTGTTCATTACATTGTGATATTTAAGTACCTAAATGAATAATGCGCGGGATCGCAACTATTATCCCGACTTTCTAATACCAATCTACATTAGCAGCAAAAACAGGATTTTTTTTGAGATTTTGTGCTCACTGCCACCTTATTGAGCAGTATATTGACTTTTGTCACTTGCAAATAGAACTATATGCCACTTGTAAGAATCAACTTGCAAATAGAACTTTTACACTATATGCCACTTGTAAGAATCAATGCAAAAGTAAAATTATTAAAAAAAAACAAGTGGCTTGTGGTATTTTTTTCAAAAAGCTTTTTTTTTATGTGGCATATTTCAATTTACAATTTAAAAAAGTAGCATACTTGTAAACTCTCCAATTTTTTAGTGGGGGCAAAAGATGAAAAAGACAAAAAATAAAATAAAATAAAATTATGGCGTAAAAGCATAGTTCCAAGTTTCAATTATTGACTAGGGGTACAATTATAAAGAGGGACGTGATTGAGATTTTTCAGAAAATTTTCATATCAATTAGTCATGGTGAGCGAGCTCTGCCCGTGAACCATGTAGATTGTGGTATCTGAGTTGTCATCCTTTATAGGTAAGTGATAACTTTTTAATATCAGCTGACGCGATAACATTATAAATGAGATATCACATAAGTTGGTATTAAAAAGTTAAAAACTATAGTTGGGATTCCTATAACTTTTCGTGCTTAAGATGATTAAATAGGACACAGAATGAAATAGTCCTGTCTTCTGACTTACCTCAGCGATCTTAGGATCATCTTGAGAGGTTTCAGCCTTCAAATTGCCGGTATTGAGAGCATTTCTCGGAAAACGATAAGGGGAAACAGCCCTCATTTTTTGGGAATCCATGGTGCTTTTCATAGTTCCTACCTTGAATTGTTCTAGTTCAGCTTCTTTTCTCTCTAGTGCCAATTTGAGGTTTGATATCTACATCAATACAAGTTAAGTCAGTAATTTCTTATCACAAGAACCACAAGTTAGAAGTAGAATTGCAATAAGTGACAGAAATTACAACTTTACCTCGTCTTTTAGGTCTCGAATTTCACCGGTTTCTTTGTTAGATTTAGCTGCCCCTAGTTCTATGCAGGAAACCCTCTCTGCAAACTTGAGAGTACTAATTGTCTCCCCAAAAGCATTAACTTCAGGATTGATGTGTACAAACAT
This sequence comes from Artocarpus heterophyllus, assembly GCA_025403435.1. Lineage (NCBI taxonomy): Eukaryota > Viridiplantae > Streptophyta > Magnoliopsida > Rosales > Moraceae > Artocarpus > Artocarpus heterophyllus. The sequence goes on along the minus strand of CM046332.1, from coordinate 27,348,449 downwards.
CAATGTCTTGGCATGCCCACCTAGTCATTACATTAAAAAATAAATAAATAAATAAATTTAAAGATACATGTGAGTGATAATGTTATCATATATCAAAGCTTTTCAACTCAAAAATTCAAGTTTACAAAGAATTCGGCCACTATAGTGAAAGCATGTTGAATCAAGAGCAGACAGTAAACGTCTTTACTATGGATGCTTTCTTCTGGCTCCACTTATGAGAGGACAAGCCAATATAATAAGCAATGTGATGTGAAGAGGTTTGCTTGGAGAAATAGAAGGACATGTATCACATGCGCAAAATCAAAGAAAATACCACATGAATATTCTACCATAATCGGTATTCAAGAATCCATCCGCACATGAAATTACAATGAATTTGAAAGAAATTGTATTGAGAAATAATCTGTATGCATCTATTTGTGTCAAGGGTTCTGTACATTGTACCTAGTGAATCTTGCAACACTTGAGTAAGCTTGCTATTTCTGTAAGGAATGTGTGTACTCTTCTGTGCAAGAGCAGAAATGACATCTCCGAGCGCCGAGAGCGATCTATTTATGTGTTGGGCTTCCTTCAATCTCTCACCAACCGCCTCAGATTTGTCCACTCTTTCACTCCCAGCCAAGTCCACGAGATGGAGGCAACCCCTTAGAATAGTCCCGGAGACCAACTCTTTACCTTGGACATGAACTGTTAGGACACTTTATAGCCAAGTCCAAAGTGTCACTTAGTTGGAATAACTTGACACAAAAAATAGCATTTACCAACAAGAGAAAAGAACTTGTAATGTCGAGCAAAAAACACTTAAAGGAACATCTTTTTTACCTATGAGAACGGCTGCTCCGCTCATTCAAAGCTGTCGCTCCGACTGCTCGGTTCCTTTGGCCAATTTTCATCAATTCAAGAACATCATCTGTGCAAGTTACTGGCACTAGACATGCATCAGGTACATTGAGGCCATTCAACTGAGAGTTGTTTCTTATATCTAATGTTCAAGTAGTTAAAGATACCAGAGGTGTTCAACAAAACAATAGAAGGCGCATGTGTGGCCAGTGGGACCCACCCCATTTGAGTTGGATGTGGGACCAATAGCACTGCTCTTTAGGGAAGATTATAATGTAATAAAACATAAGAGAATTACTACTGTAAGAACTGTTATTTTTCGCTATCCATAAATGGGATGAGTTTTATGTCGCGTACTATAAATGTTTAAGTAGATACTCATAGATCAAACTGTTAAAAAATTAACCAACCATTCAAACTGCATTTCCTACTAAAAATAATGGAAAAATTAACTCTTCGAGAGGATATCTTCTGTTGGAGCCATCATTGACTAAGAGGTCCCTCACTTGCTCATTGTATATTTCTATCATCTGTACGGCAACTTCATATCTTAAAATTTGCTTCCTTTCCTTTGATATATGAAATAGATCGCCTAGAGCGCGGTAGTTAACACCCCATGTTTCTTCTGTTGTCAAATCAGGACCACTCTGGAGGGGAAATAATAAGCAGGTTGTTACATAAACCAACCTAAGCTAATTAGAAACGCATAAAGCGTACGAAATATCATGCGATGTTTGGATCCCAGGTTCGAACCACCAGTTCAAACTAAAACCATTGTAGCAATTCAAATTATGTAAGAGAAAACACCATGACAAAACCGGTTCGAATAAGAATTTTTCTGCTTTGGACTGGTGAACCAAACATATCTATTACCATGGTGTATGTCTTCCCTGAGCCAGTTTGTCCATATGCAAATATGCAAACATTGTAGCCATCCAAAACAGACCTAACCAGTGGCTGAGTGTCAACATATATTTGCTCTGCATAAAACAAAGGAAATGGCTTTGGTCAAAATTTCTTACTAATCCATTTATTCATGATAAGTTTTATTATCTAGAAGTCGAAATTATGGGAAAAATAAGCCAGAAAACTTCAAGCAATTTGTTAATTTCTGATCAAATAATTTCATAAAATTTTAAGCAATTCTAAAGAATATAAGATTAGTAAAAAGCTAAGTGATACCTTGTGTAACATTTGTTCCAAATACTTTGTTGAATGTAAATATCCTTCTTGAATCTTTTCCTAGCTTCATGGGATTGACAATCATAATATTTCCATTTTCTCCAATATAATCCACTGTGGAATGACCACTTGATTGTCCTCTTAAGAAGGGTCTTACTCTGCAATATACTCTTATAGTTCCTGTGAAAAATAAAATTTTATTCCATATTATACAAAAACTAAATAATAAATTGATCAATATGTAAAATAGATTAGTCACCTTTGAGGTCTTGGACTTGATTGTATAGGAAACGGTTTTCTTCTAGAACTTTCTGGTAGGAACTGGAGGCCACTTCTAAATTCTTAACATGATGCACTAAAATAAAGAAACAAACAAAAAGGTTATAAATTCAACCGTTCATTGTAATATGTAAGTAATAATAGCGTAAGTTAAAATATTATTATTTGAATCCTTGTACTTTGCAACAAATCTTTAAATTCTTACCAAGCCTTCTGAGGTCTTCCTCCCATTTTGAATGTACAAGATTAACATCCCTTCTTGTGTCTAGGAAAGATGATTTTAGCTCCTAAAACAAGACATCATTTTGAAAATTGTAAGAGAAATTTAAAAATAAAAATGTCTATGTAAGAATTTCGAACACCAAATCTTGCCACACAAGGACATAATCTATGCATGTATTTATACATTATCCGTAAGGATGTTTAAGTGTAGTAAGGCTTACTTGAAGCTGTTTTCGATGAATGTCAAGTATCCGAGAATGCTCAGACGAGTGAGTCACTATATGACGGACAGTTTCACGTTTGCAGCCACAAGTACAGAATGTTGACAAATCGCTTGCCACCAAACTAGTTCTCTGGCTAAGGTATCGCGAAATGGTTTCTAAGAATTCCGATCTCGATAGAGTATCAATGTCACTTTTTAATAGTTTCTTCAGAAATATTCCAAGCTACAGAAATAGAAAGAGAAAAAACAAACTTACAGTCAACTTAATTATTTACAGGTACCAAAAAAATTGGACCTAAGTTCACATAGAACAAATGTGGTAAGTACCTGAGTGCCTTGAGAAACAAGCAGAGCTGAGAAATCCTTGACAACTTTACTGAGCAAAGTATCTACAACCTAAAAGTTATCCCCATATATAAAAATTAGAAGCCAAAAAACAAAGTAGCACAATTAATATGGATAATTATTCTACTTCTATAGTTCTGTGTCTAAAGTTTTGTGTGGGCCAGAATGGCTCAAGTATTTATGTTTCAATATTTTTGTCTTCAACTTTCCTTCTTTTTTTTTTTCCTATAAGAAATGGACCTTCAACAGGTAATTAAAACTAATGGCAAGGGTCTTACCTACCATTGCATTCAAAGGCAAATCATCCAATCCATCACCACACTCTTGAAGAAAAGCCTGCAGAAGTCCGAGCCCAAAACGATCAACGAGGAAGGTGAGAACATTGGCAATTCTTGATTCCTCAACTGAGACTTCATTGGAGAGATGGAGGAACTCCAAGAGCTGCTCATATTGCGAGGACTCGGATTCATTCAGTGACTCATCGGTAGTACTCTCACTCCCACCTAAAGAGGATGGACACTCCTTTGGGAAAGACGTTATCCTCACCGTCCCTCCGTATCTCCAAACCCCTACTCCGCCAGATTGCTTCCATTCATAATACCCTTTGAGGCATAGAATGCAGTCCACAACTTTGCTTGATGACCCTCCCTGTGAATCCCAAAAGCTTCTCTCTCAAGATTCAAGTTTGATGTACAAAATATGTTTGATGATGTGTTTGGAAAAATGTTCAAGAAAGAATGATGTGTTTTAACCTTTTCCAAATCAGATGCTTCAAACGTCAAGAGCTTCATGTTTTTGACAGCCTCAAGGAAGTTTCTCATGTTCTCAAAATACTGAATTGCTGACTGTGCCGGCCCCTCTATTGACTGGACTGCGATTATTGGATTTTCCACCACCTTTTTCAGAAATCAAACAAGAACACGATTGATAAAAGGAAACCAACTTCAAAAATCGGTATTGAAAGCCATGCACGTTTAGTAGCTAGAAAGCATATATTACTGGTTAAATTACCAACTATCTGACAGCTTAAGCTATTAGAATGTGGGCCAATGTTCGTTTTCATGTTCTCTCACTCCTCATTCAGGGCTTAATAGTGAGAAATCATGCAATGTGTATTGATTGGACGGGCCAAACACATTTATGTTTAATTATACGTCCTAAACATTTTATTGCCTCAAAACTTGATGACAATTTCGAAAGCGCAATTACGAGGGGTTGAGCCTAGGACCTTCTACTCTCGTACCATTTTAATTTACCAATTTTTTAAAAAGCTTAAGCTATTACGATGTGCGCTACTGGCATGCACGTATGTGCCAAAGTAGTAAACATTTCGAATGAGGGAAGTTCCAACCTTTGAAACCGCACCAGGGTTGACTTTGTTGAGTACATTGCAGAGGATAAGACCATTTCTAAGTGCAAGGCAGAACTCTTCTTCGGACGGTTCTTTGTAAAGCGTTTCCGAGGCCCCTTGGTCCATCTGACGTAGCCATTGTGCGGCTTGGTACCTTCTTTGAGCTAAAACAAGACAAAATTTAACTTATTAAAACCCGTGTACTAAATTTTTTTTAGTGAAAAGAATAGGATACTTGTTTCTAGCCATATAGTTTTGTCCATCACTAACCCCGTTTTACAAAAAGAAATAGGAAAAAAAAAAAAACTTACTAGAACTTTTAATATTCTTGGTTTTTAAAGGGAATACTTTTGCTTTAAATGAACAAAAGAGTCCATTTTAGCAGTTCAGATTAGTTTCTAGATCACTTGCATCGGGTGCTTTAAAGTACGAAAACAGAGCAAACAGGGGAAAACAGGGAATCACAAAGGGAAACAGAGGAAAACAGAGCAGAACAGAACGGCTATTTCACCTAGGGACAAATTAGAAAATATAAATTTCGGAAAATCAGATCGTCCTATCTGACCCAAATTAGTTTCAGAATGATAGAAAGTGGTATTCTAATAGGTATTTTTGCTCTTTGATGACTTTTTTTTTTCTTTTTAACAAATTTATAAAATTGTGAGAGATCTTTGAACAAAAACTAAATGCTATTTCCTTTGAAACCCATCAAGGAAAAAGTGGTCCCTATTAAATTTTGGTAACAGCCATGGCTGGTTGGTAATTAAAAGCAGGAAATGTTTCATAGTGTATGCACATTCTACTTGGCTGCATTTATTTCTCAATAGGGCCATTTTTCATGCCTCTTCTTGGTATGATAAAAATTTGCATTCTAAGTAGGGGAAACTAGTCATTTAATACGGGATCATTGTTGCACATATATATATATATATATTTATTTTTTTTTCTGTTATACCATGCTTGTGTTAAACTGTTTGGTTTACCAAAACTATTTTAAATGTCTCAAGACACAGATTGTTTCTTGCCAAATTTGTCTTGCTGGAAAAAACCCTATTCAATTTATTTGCCTTTTAATGGCAAAATTTACATTAAGATGAGAAAACATACCATTGAATTTTAGTAAGTGGCAATAGAATGAAAATGATTATTAATTTTGGTGGATGGCCCAGAGAAAAGGTCTTATAAATGGTAGGCATAATAATAGCCATATTAGCATTTCTAGACATCCATAATATGCTTAGAAGTTTTTTGGGAACACTGTTTACAATTTCAATCAATTTTTTTACATGTTACGGTATATTTAGTTCTAACTTGCGGTTTTAACTACATTATTAAATGTCATATAAAAAACATTTTCCTTACTTTGAAAAAGATAACATTTTCCTTGCTCTGAAAAGATATAACAATCATGTAACTAATCTTTCTTTAAACCACTTTAAGTTTCTATTTCTACACCTTATGAACCTTTTTCAATTTAAGTAGTTGTGAATGTTGGCGAGATGCTCATTAGCCATCATTGGCTGTAATCTTTATTCCCACCACAAAAAATAAGATACTAGGAGAGGTAGGTCTAATCACATTTTACAGGCCATTTTCCAAAAGAAAAATATAGTTTTAATATTAGACTTTAGGTGGCCCCTTCTTTTTAGTGGGTCCACGTCAGCAAAAGTGATTGAACTAAAATCACTCTAATTTCAACCAAAAAAAAAAGATAAAGGGTGTCAACGGTGCTGGGTACCATTATTTGTAATTTATGAAGCTCATAGGACCATTTATTATGAGTAGTGGTACAAATGACCTTAGACATTGTAAATAGTGGCATTGGGTACCATTGACATAGAGGCGTTTTACCCTTTTCAACTCTCTAGGTTACCCTACGTACATTATGTTGTACATCTTTTCTTCCCCTAGGAGAACCTGAAACATTCTCTAGTCAAAGAGAGAGGACCCAGAAAAAAAAAATAAATAAAAACGAAAGAACAAACAAAATACATGTAGGTATAAACATGCAAAGAATATCTAGGAAGAACAGTCTACTCCGTCTAATTCATCTATCTAATGTAATTTGTTTTCATTGACTTCAAGAAGTCTCAAGCTCAAAAATTCTTTGGTGAGAATTACTAGTTGAAAAAAAAAAAAAAACCCTTGTATATAAACTAGTAAAAGCCCATAAAGAAAGTTGTGGTTCAAATTTTGTGAAAAAAAAAAAAGAACTGTAACAAAATTAGTTTAAATCACAATCCTAAACAGTTTTTTGGCAGTTACAACTTTCAATTTTATTACTAAAATTAGAAAAGTACCTGCTTCTTCTGCTTTTCTTTGAGCCAATTCATAGTCATTGATGATCTCTTCATTGTATGCATATGGAGCCTCATTGTTAGAAGCTAGTGACTTTAGTCCTCTCACGTTCTTGCAAGGAGATGTGAACATTGTATTGAAGTTGCTCTCTTGCGGCATTTTTTTTGTTTGTTTTGGTACTATTCAAAAGTATGACACTGCAAGAAACAAAAAAAGAAAAAAAATCAAATGAAGAAGAACAAGACAAAAACCTCTATCATATTAAAATCTGACACTAAGATGTAGTACTAGACAAGGAGAATCATTTTCTAGGAATTCAAAAGAGAGGAAAAAAAATTCATTGCATACTCAACAAAGAAGAAGTAGAGTGTTGAAGCTGTTGTCCTAACACCAATTGGTACCCTGTTGCCTTCATTTACGGACGTGTTGCCGGTCTTTATCTGTAAAGGGCACTCCGATACTCAAGTCAGTAGTTTGTTTGTAGTTTATAGCGGTGGAGGCGACAGGGTACCAAAGGGTGGTAGGACAACTGCTCCAACGTAAAGAAATCAAGGAAAAACACTTTTCATTTTTTACGCTAATGATCATATGTATACAAGTATACTCAACATAGCAAAGTGAAGTTTAGAAAGGTATGAAGAGTTGTATGAGTTTAAACCTTTGCAGGGTCTTGATGAAAATTCCAAGAAAGAAAGAGTTGGTGTAGTAAGAGCTTGAGCTTGTAGTAAAACTTTAGATCTGATCTGACCCCGGAAATGGAAAGAAGAAGAAGAAGGTGAAGTAAGATTCTCGTGTGTTTAGTGAATGAGCATTCAAAATCTAGTGGAAGCTCAATAAATGCTCTAGTGAGAGAGAGAGAGAGTTTTAGGAAGAGAAATTTTAAAAGAGACTGAAATTGCAACGTTGGTTTCTCTGCCTACATGGTCTTATCTCAAAATTGAAAAGAATGCAAAGACACCATGTGTCATAGTCTTGGTGAATTAAGGGGTTTAATAATAATAACATTTCTTATATGAGAAGAATTTTATGGTAGAAAAGTATAGAAAAAGAAAAATACCTTATTTTTAGACCATTAAATTTTTATCAAGTCTCGTTAATTTACTCTTTTTTTTGTTCTTATATATTTTAATTATGATCCAACGGCTCAAAACCTGCCTTACAACATATCCTTCACTGATTGACGTCAAAACCTTTGATAAAAAATTTGATACAGTGGTTGTGAAAGAATGGTAGACCACTATGCAGCATTCAAAAGAGGGTACTAGATTATTTAGGGGTACATTTTGACTTTCCAAGTGGTGAGCTGAGAAACCAATAAGATCATGCCACGTGTTTAGTCTTCTCATGTGGGACCCTTTGATTGTTGGACTGGAAGGCAGGATCTGGCCAGAATGATGGCACTAGGCTATGCTTTTAAAAAAGCTTTGCTTTTTGGATTGCATTTTTGTGTTGCATGGTAATGGTTGTCCCCTTTCTTACTATGTAAATATATGTCGTTTACCAAATACTATATGGCCGTTGAGGCTAGCTACTTCTGTGCTTTGTCTAATGAACCATGATTCTAAATCTGGTCCATTCAAATTGTTACTTGATTGATCCTTGTCATGATCTATCTGCTACATCAATTTGAGACAAATTACATGATTTTGACGTTTGGAAGTTAGTATACTAAAGATAATTAAGATAATCATACAATCAAACAATATTTGCTTCGTGCAGAAATTTTGGTATATAATAAGCTAGCTAGTTATTTATTATTTATCCGAAGGTGGAAAGATTTAAACGTTTTATTTGAAGATTAAAAGTTGGCGTGGAATTATCACCAAACTAAACCTCTTATCCTCTTATCGCTGCTAACGGTCTTAATACCACCAAGATATTTAGTTATTTATTCATTTTTTATTATAAGTCCCATTTGTTTTTTTAAATTAGTGCTTAAACTTGGTTTTTTGCAATACCCTCATGTTAGAGTAGTATTGGCATGTGATTTCTCCTCTAAATTGTATGTTTTGTTTGGTGACGAAGAAAGGGCGGTGATGTGAGAATCCCATTAGATTATCATGGGAAAATCAAAGTGCTATTAATGTCCCTCTGTACATTTTCATTTGTCAATCAAGTCATTCTTATTTTATTTGGTGGGTCCATGGGGGCAAAGTATAACATAGATGGAAAAACCATATATACACACACACACAATATATAGTGAAGATGTCAAGCATAATTCTCACAGGCATAATGAACAGGAAAATGACTTATTTGTCCTCAAGTTAGAGAAGATGTCAAGCAGATATAGAAAGTACGATTGTATAAATGGGTCCATGAGGCAAGTATAGTATGAATGAAAAAAGCTATACATACATACATATATTATCCACGTACACAATGAATAGGGAAATGACCTCTTTGTCCTCAAGTTAGACAAGATGTCAAGCAGATAAAGATGGTATGATGGTTTCAATTATCTTTGGTGGCGGTGGTTGGTTCACATTCTCACGGAATAAAGGCAAAGATGAAAGTATACGTTATGTTTTTCATTTTATTTTTTGAAACGAGCAACAGGGCTAAAGGGCCAATGGGGCCCACTTTCGAACGTTGGATCCCTAACTTTTAAATGATTGCACATAGAAGCTTTTCCATGGTCATTTTACATCCTGTAACCCATTCAATGGACCACTTAATGGAAGTTTCTTTCTCTCTTAGCCCAATTATGGTCTAAGTTATTTTCTTTGCTTTGTTAGCTTTTGCTTGGATTAGTTAAAGGCTAGCTAACTAAGAGAGGTGACAAGACTTCTCTTATAAGCATGTACTCTTAATAGTCAAGATATTCACAGTCAAATGGAAAAAGAAAAAAGTGAGAATTGAAACATTTAGGTGTATATGGGGTCAAAGTTAATTTACCATAACTCAACTTTTTTCCCCTCTCAAGCAGTACCCCCTCTTCTTTTTTTTTTTCTTTTTTTTTCTTTTCATTAATAAAGAATCATGGAATAGGACTATCACATATTGGTTGAGGGGTCTCTAGGGATATTTAACAACCGCTTTTTTTGCGACATTTATGGAGCACTCAAAGGCACTTGATGCTGCAAATTATAAGCACAAGTAAAGTTGATTTCATTATTTTTGTGCACCATACTTAGATGTGGTACTTTAAGAGGAAAAACGTAAAAACAAAAGATATACTATCGAAATGAATTATTATTTGCCTCCTTTCATAGTATAACATCTCTGCCAGTATTGCATGTTTTTAAATGTCAGATCAAAACATAATTTAAAAAAATTACAATTCTAACGAATTCTGTTAAAGACCTAATTGTCCAAAGCAGTATAATACTATTGGAGTCTCTTTTTTTTTCTTCCCCCACTTTACCAAAAAAAAATCCTCAACATTATCTACACATGACTAGCTTTACCATGCAGTAGATGCTTCTTGTTTATTGTTTCAACTTAGTTCAACAAGACCTTAAATTAAGGTAACAAGAGTGACTAAGTTTTCTAATTCCACTCAATGTCTTAAGCATGTTTTTCTTATCCTTGTGGAATTGGTTATTATATTACCCATCGCTAATATTTATGCCTTATCCTAAAAGGAGAGATAGATAATTCACAAGTGACAAGTTATGCTAGGGTGCAACAAAATCCACAACTTATTACTCTTCTTCTTTTTTTTTTTTTTTGGGACGGAAAGTTTATGGGGTGTGCATGAAAAAATGATTCTTGGGGACCCCTAAATAAATAATTTCACGCATGCTTCCCTTCCTTTTTTTTGTGTGTGGTTTAGGTTTAGAATCACAAGCAGCATAAAAACAATGATATTAAGCTTCTTTATGAGCATTGCCACGCCTGTTGCAAGATGCTTTTATTCGCAAAAACATCTTTTTGTCATAAAAGACTAAAAATTTTGCAAAACTATATACATTATCACTAATACGCAAGATATTGTCTCTTGTGGCGTTGTTAGAGACCTCACAACTTTTAGTCTCTTGATGTTGATTGATTCGAGTTATCCACCATTCATAACGGTATGTTAGAAAGAATTATTCATACGCTTGATTAGCAGTGTGCCCTTTTAGTTTCCTTTTATTTGAACTCAATACATTTCCCCCTTAAATGGTTCAGTTGAATCTACTAGTGGTTCCGGTTTATAATCGAGGTTGAGTTGCAAAATAGTGGTCTTCTGTCTAAATTAGTATTTCTACTTCTCTAATTTGGAATACAATTAACATTTAAAAAAAATGGAAATTTTGCATTATCTGCATGAATTATTTTCATTGTTTGAATGAGTAATCCTTAAAAATCTCTCTTAGTCAAGAGTACTTAGTTTAGTATTGTTGTGCTGTAAAAGAGCTTTTGCTTTTGCTTATACCAAAAAGAGAAATAAAAATTAAAAATTCAACTTAATTCTTGCAATAACTATTGAAGTGCGTTGGCATTTGTCAACTTTTTTTATAGCCTCTAAAAGCAATACCAAACTGGCCCTTGATATGTTAAAATTGTTAACCACAAACATTACCACAGAAGCTGTCTACATATCAGATTTAATCTGCAAAAGTAATGTGGGAAACTCTATGACGACATGAGTTGGAAAGTGAATGCAGAAATGGGGGAAAAAAATTTCTTTATATGCGCACTTGCAAGATAGACCATGATTTGCCTAGACATTGTGTGTAACAAGTTCTAGGCTGGCACTTCCAATTTCATGCCACAAACTGGAGGCCGTACTTTTAAAACCTGCTTAAGTTTCTGTTATGGTAAGTTAGGCACAAACAAGAATCTGCAAATTTTCAGTCTTCATCTGAAGCTGATTTCCTCTCTCAGCCTAAATAGCCAACCAGACTATTATATTTACAAGCTGGTTTAAACAGAAAAAATAAGTTCAAATACTGTATTGAGAGTTTTACGCTATAGCTAGTAAGAGTTCTACACTATGGATGGTTCGAACTGGTGAGTTTGTGTCACGCACCCAAACTCGGATAGTAATGCGGTGGTTTAGTTAAATTAATTAAACAAATTTCAACTAAACTGGCCAATTAATTATTTAGTAATTCAAGTAAACATACTTGGGTTATTTATAAAAGTGTGATAAATTTAAAACTTTTAAGCAATTATCATTTTTTAAGTTCTAATAAATAAATCATGAATTACCTCTAAATTAAATTAAAATATAAAACCAACGAGAGCAAGTCGGGCCGTATCGCGCCCACATTGTGTACACATATATAGTACCGACATAAACAAAATACAAACCACAGTCGAACCCAAAATAAATAATATCCAAATATTATATACCTTAATTAGATAAGTAGATAGATTGATTAAAACTCCTACGGTCACGTGTGCAGTCAGCAGCATCCTAATCGATGGTATGTTACGAACCACCTAGACGGAGGAAAATTTAAAAATAAATAAAACTATGAGCGAAAGACTCGGTAGGACTTATATTTTGAAAACATTAACTTAAATAAATGAAATTTTTAGTAGTGCAAAACAATAAAACATAGTAAATAAATTCAATTAATTACATGCTTACTATTTCAGTTCAACAATCGTCTGAAAACAAAGTTACCATTTTATATTGTGCAAAGCCATGTAATTTACCACCGTAGTGGCCTAACTGGGTTTTAAGACATGTCTCCAAGGTTGCTCTCTGCATTGATGTCTCATTCCGAATAGAGTTCTTGACCCGTTTGGTACTAATTATTTATGGTACTTATATCATTACTTGAATATCACGTAAACAAGTTATCTTATTTACATTCATTAAACAGTTCATTATGACCATATTCAATATTCAACAATTACTGGAAATTATTGAATAAATATACAACAATCGTTCCTTAAAAACAATTTTCAAGAAAAACATTTTGTGGTTGAAACCCCTTTGAAAACCATTGGGTAACAAACAAGGAGGATCTAGAGTCCTACTTTGTTATCTAGTACGATAGTACATATACCGTAGTTCCTGTCTGCTACACGTCAACTCCTCAGAACCGCAAACAACCTTAGACATGGATTAGATACATTAATATCTAATTTACAATATTCTGCATTAATATGTTATTTCATGGTATGTTAATGTGCCTTTAAAGTCCAAATAATCATGTCACAAAAATCAAATCCTTTTTATCATTGAACGATAAAAACTAGTACAAAACTACTATTTTTAAGTAGCATTGTCGGCCTGCTGACCATTTAGGTCCGGCCTACTAAACTGTTGATGTTTGGACTACCGATTATCTGAGTCTGGCCTGTCGAGTTGTTTGAATCTGGCTTGCCGAAGGATCAGTTTGGCCTACTGATCTGTCGAAATCTGGAAAATGTCTAGATTTTGAGCCCCGACAATCCTGAGCTTAAAACCTCAATTTTACCTGTTTTTAAAATTCTCAGAGCATGGGTAATATTCAGAAAAAGGTAGAATAACATTTTAAAGCACATTTAAACACTTTTTCTACAAATTTTGATGCAATTTCACCATTTATTCCGAAAATTGAAAAAAATGTAAAAAACTTGTTTAATCTCATTTTGAATCCGATTGTATGTACATTCACGGTGAAATAGGTCCCATAAACTCAGATTGAATGTTGTTTGCAGTTTGCTAACTCGGATTATACCATGCATACACAATTTTGATAGATTTGTTCATAAATCAGAGATTTGAAAGCATCAAATTATGAGTTTCATTTGCTAGCACTATGGCTAACCTCAGGTGAAATTCAGCTAAATCTTTTAGCCTCTACTCAGCTGGAGATGAGATTGAGGAGCTCCTCTTGAGCTTGAGTTCTTGAGCTTTGAGTTTTTGAAGCAATGGAATTATGCAAAAAGAAAGAGGGAGAAAAGACGTGAAAAAGAGAGAGGGAGAGTGAAAGTGACAGTCAATGCTAATGTTGGGCACCCTTCTTTGGGTAGCTTAGAAAAAGAAAGGAAGGGAGAGTGAAGAAAAATTAATGGAGGGCTTATTTTTGTTAAGCTCATGATTCCATCTCAATCCCAAAGGTGGTTTTGAGAATAAAACTGTGTTCCATCCATAGTTTTAATAATCAGTCTTTAAGGCTGATTCTTTTCATGTGATAAAGTTCTAAAAAGAAGAAGAGGAAAATGGAAAACTATTTGAAATTTGACAAATTGTTTTGTTTAAAAAGTTTTATTTATTAAATTTTATTTTGGGATATAAAATAAAATAAACCAAAAAGTAAATATCAAATTGTTTAAAATATGTTAACAAAATGCTAAAATTTATTCATGGTAATTTTAACAAATTTTAAACTTTAAGATAACTAACAAAATAATTAAAAGTGAAATTAATTAAGAAAGTATCACAAAATTATTAAGGTATACTTTATTTGAAATCAGGCACACTAATTCACCAAGTTTATGCACTAATCACACTTAATTAACTTTGGCCATTACAGTTTGAACCGATTGGCTAAACACATTATACATGAGAGTAGTTTTACTGTATGTATTCTTTTATAGGGCATTTAAAAACGTAGTTAGAACTACATTTTGCAATTAAACTATTAACAAAATTTAAATTAAAATTGGTTGAGAAGGGTAATTTTAGATTTTAAATATAACTTAACTGAAAAATTAAATAAAATTTTTTAAATGTTTAGATAAATATTTCATACACAAATATTTCAATTATTTTGAGAGCCTTTAATTTCTTAAGATTTATTATCTTTAATATTTTAGATTGATAATGTTTAAAAATTGTATTTATGAGCAGTAGAAATTTACGGAATTTTTTAAAATTTTAATCATTGCAAGGTTATGTTTAATTTGATTTATAAACAAAGGGTGTATTAGACACTTGCATACTAAAATCGCAAAAATGAAATTCATAAAAAATACTAACTATGCGTTTTTAAACCAGTTTGTTATAGTATTTTATTCTATAAAAATTTAAATTTCTATACAAATTTATAAACATAGAGTTATTTCTGGGTTTTTTCCTTTATTTATTGTCCTGACTTTAGTAAATAGTTCAGAATGAAGTGTTTCTTAAATTTGTTGTACATCCTAAATTGTCAAGCTATCCGGTCTTGGTAATTTCTTAGACTAGACCTTGTAATACCTGTTAAACATTTTTTATTTTCCCTTTTCATGTTGGTTGAGAAATCACACTAAACGAAATGATTGTTTATGGCCTGGCCAAGCTCTTGAATTATCTCGTAACCGTCAATATCACTCTCCTACCTAGTCCAAGCCTACTTAACCGCCGTAGATTCTTTGTGGGCATTTCTCAAAGCGCCATTAAAGCCTCACAAAACGACACATATTCTTCTTTGATTATACAATGCATAGAGAAGAAGTCTTTAGCGTATTCCAAAGCTGTTCATGCACGTATAATAAAGCTAGGAACCTTAGACGTTAAGTTAGGAAATAAGCTTAATTATGCGTACTTAAAGTGTGGTAGTATTTTGGATGCTCGTCAACTGTTCGATGAATTGCCTAAGAGACATATAATAAGTTGGAATTCAATGATTTCCTTTTATGTTGGTCGGAGAAGGTGTAAGGATGCTGTTTTGATGTACACGCGGATGGTTTCCGAAGGAGTTTTGCCTGATGAGTACACGCTTTCGAGTGTTTTAAAGGCATTTTCTGAACTGGGTTTTGTACGTGGTGGGCGGGGAGCTCATGGGATGGCGGTTGTATTGGGTTTGGCAGTATTGGACATGTTTGTTGGTTCAGCCCTTGTTGATATGTATGCAAAGTTTGGTAAAATGAAGGACGCTCAATTGGTGGCGGACCGGGCTGTGAGCAAAGATGTGGTTTTGTTTACGGCTTTGATCGTTGGTTATACTCAGCATGGTGATGCTGGCAAAGCTCTAAAGGCTTTTGTGAACATGGTCAACCAAGGAACTAAAGCTAATGAGTATACTTTTACAAGCATATTGATCACCTGCGGAAATTTAGAGGACTTGAGCTTTGGTAAGCTGGTCCATGGTCTTCTCGTCAAATCCAGTCTTGAATCAGTTGTGACGTGTCAAACTTCACTTCTTACTATGTATGCTCGATGCAGCTTGGTTGATGATTCTTTGAAGGTGTTCAAGGATATTCCGCACCCAAATGAGGTGACCTGGACGTCTCTAATAGCGGGTCTCGTCCAAAATGGTAGAGAAGAGAGAGCCTTGTCCAATTTCAAAGAGATGATTCGTAGTTCAATACTTCCAAATTCTTTCACATTGTCTAGTGTTCTTCAGGCATGTTCAAGAGTTGCAATGCTTGAGGGAGGAAAACAAGTCCATGCTATGGTCATGAAATTTGGATTGGACAAAGATAGGTATGCTGGGGCTGCACTTGTTGACTTGTATGGGAAGTGTGGAAGTACACAAATGGCAAGGTCTGTTTTTGATGCTTTAGTTGAATTTGACATGGTGTCCATGAATTCCATGATTTATGCTTATGCCCAAAATGGTTTCGGTCACGAAGCAATTAAACTATTCAATAATATGAAAGATTTGGGTATTGAACCTAATGAAGTAACAATTTTGAGTGTTCTCTTAGCATGCAACAATGCTGGATTGGTTGAGGAAGGCTGCCATATCTTTGCCTCCAATAGAAACAATCCAAAATATGAATTGACTAGTGATCATTATGCTTGCATGGTTAATTTGTTGGGGCGTTGTGGAAGACTAGAAGAGGCTGAAATGTTGATACAAGAAGCGAGAGAACCAGATGTGGTTTTATGGAGGACACTACTAAGTGCGTGCAGGATTCATGGTGAAGTGGAGATGGCAGAGAGAGCTTTAAGCAGAGTGCGTGATCTCGCTCCAGACGATGAGGGGACTCACGTCCTGATGTCTAATCTTTATGCTTCAACTGGTAATTGGAGTCAAGTTATTGAGATGAAATGCACAATGAGGGAAATAAAATTGAAGAAGATTCCTGCAATGAGTTGGGTTGAGATTGACAAGGAAGTTCACACTTTCATGGCTGGAGATTGGTCCCACCCAAGATCTAAGGAGATACTCGAAACATTAGAATATTTAATTGAGAAGGTTGGAAGTCTGGGTTATGTTCCTGATACAAGATTTGTGTTGCAAAACCTGGACTCGGAGAGCAAGACAAGGTGTTTATATTATCACAGTGAGAAGCTAGCCATAGCCTTTGCTCTATGGATGACTAGAAACAAGAGTACAAGTATCAGGGTTTTTAAGAACCTTAGAGTTTGTGGGGATTGCCATTCATGGATAAAATTGGTCTCTAAAGTTGTTGGAAGAGAAATAATTGCTCGAGATGCTAAAAGATTTCATCATTTTAAAGAGGGCTTATGTTCTTGTGGAGATTATTGGTAAACCCGATTCACAATGCATATCACCGAGGCACTGCAGTGTTTTCCTGTGGCAAATTTCATGCTTGAATTTGTCAGGTACTTGCTAGTCTTAGCAGAAGATCAATTCACCACCCACTCGGTCTATTATAATTCATTGCCACATGAATTGCAAGCTTGTGGGAAGAGATGCATGTGGACACGCTTTATCTGTGTTTGAAGGTGGATGTCGTTTTGGGAGGTAAGTAACATTTGATAGTATTGTTGTATGCCATTTGTGTAGTAGGTGATAATCTTTGAGCAATTATCTGGACTTGGAATACTCTTTATCACCTTTTTATTGATCTTGAACTGAAACAAGAAAAAATATACTTTCTCTGTCCTCAAATTCCAAACTTATTTGTATACTTAGAAGCATATCTGCACAAAGACCTTTAGTTTTGCCTGGATCAAGTCTTTTCTATTTTTTTACTAAAGTCGGTAATGTGTCGCTTTGAAATATAGTAATACTCTTAATTGATGGCGAATATGTGGATTTAAGTACTCGTAACGAGAGATTCTGGTCTCGCCAAAGTATAGGGCAAAATAAGTTTCCGGACCTGCAAAATTAAGATAACATTTGCTTATGGCCTGATCTATGGAAAGAGCCAGAATTCCATAATAAAGAACCTAAATGCCGAATGAATCCATCAATCATTGATTTAAAGAGGAGTTATCAAAAACTGGATGACAAACTTCTCGGTTTTGGAGAGGTAATTCCTTGAAAGATGGATCTGTTGAGCCAGACTTGAATCAACTGCTAATTGATTGTATCTGCTGGATAGTATGTAAAGAATATTGAATGATCCACTACTTATATTTCTTTTGGTTTTTACATTTATTGAAATAAACAGATGAACAAACGAGTAAAACACGATATTATGATCTGCAAGACTGCTAAACCATTTCTTGCTTTATGATGCTCTATATCAAATTATTAATGTACATAGAACACAACTATCTTCCATTATTCTGCGTATTTTTCCCCCTCTTTATATCTTGAAGCCAAGTCGTGTCGTTTCTTTTGTGCAAATACTAAGATGTGAGTTCAAGAAGTCTTGAATCCAAGAGTGTTCAAGCATCAGAAGTTAGCTTCTCTAAGTTGGATTTCGAGAACTTCTTTATCTCGTCCATGTAAGCTAAAATTTATAGATGCTATTATGGTTCTGGAGGTGAGAAATTCCACTTGCGTGCTCACATGATCTGAAGTGCTTCCTTGGGCATCCCCAAGAGATTTAAGACTGTTGCAGAGATATGCTTTGAGGAGAGCCCGGCTTCTTCAATCTGATCTTGGGGCGCTCCGTGGTCAATGTATCTATCAGGAAGAACCATTGATCTCAACTGCAAAAAAAGCGCCGGAACACTTAGAGGCAAACAAAAGGAAAAGACATAGTGAGGTAACTAAAAGATCGTCTCATCACCACGATAAGCTTTCTGTTCTTACCTTGAGGGGTCCATCCAGAAGTCCGCTCAAGCATAGGAAGTGTGCCACATGAGACCCAAATCCTCCAATCGCACCCTCTTCCACAGTAATCAGGATCTCATGCTCATTGACTAATTGCCTGATGAGATTTGTATCCAAAGGCTTGCAAAATCTAGCATCGGCTACTGTGACTGCAATGTCCCTTGTTTTCAGCAATTTTGCAGCTTGCATGCATTGTTGAACTATTGCGCCATAGCCCAAAATAGCAACTCTGCTTCCTTCCGTTAGAATTCTGCCCTTTCCAATCTATCCAAGAATGAAACAGAAAAAATAAATCTTAGCACTCTGGTGTGTCTGACGGTTCTCCTAATGTTTTGGAAATGATTTAAGTGCTAACCTCGAGTATTGTTCCTTTGTTATTAGGCGGAAGAACTGCTCCAATGCCGTTACCCCTTGGAAACCTAAAGCAGCTCGGTCTGTCGTCTATGGCTGCAGCTGTGGCCACCATGTGCATAAGTTCAGCCTCATCAGATGGAGCCATGACAATCATGTTGGGCAAGCAGGCCATGTAGGTGACATCGAAATGCTCCACAGTGTGTGGGCCCATCTGCACCAACCAAACCAGCTCGATCCAATGCAAAGCGGACAGGTAACTTTTGAAGGTCTACATCATGTGCCACCTGAATGTTAACCAGTTCTTTCATTAATTAAAACAATCTTATCAAAGTATAATTGGAAAAAAGTAATATAAATGCAAACCACGCAACCTGTTACGTCCTTTTATCCTTTTCTAATTATTTAACAATCATTCACCTATTACATACGGATGTAAAATATGACAAACTTTTACCTGAAAAAAAAAAAAGGCTGATCATCATCCTTGGAAGTTGCAATTTCGTTTCTTATCACCCACCTGATCGTATCCTCTTTGCAGGAATGATGAGTAGATGGCACAGAATGGTTTGAGACCCTCTGAGGCTAATCCAGCTGCAAAGGTGACAGCGTGCTGCTCAGGCAATTCCCACATCAAAGGTGCGCTCGGGAAATCTCTTTTGGAAATAGTTGAGGCCGGTCCCACCACCCATTGCCGCATGGATCCCCACAATCTTTTCATCTACTTCGGCTTCTTTTATCAGGGCCTCAGGCAAAGTACTGAGTATATGAAAGTGTGGGCGATTTAGCCTTAAATTGCTTGCCTGTTTTTGGGTCAAACTTGACAACCCCTGGAAAAAGTATAATGCTAAGAACTCACAAAAAGCATATTGGAACAAAAACAAAAGAAAAGAATAGTAAAGAAAGATTCGAGTCCCACCATGCATTTTATCAGGTGCTGCCTCAGCTGGGGCATAACCCTTCCCTTTCTCTGTCACTATGTGGATCATAACTGGCCCTGGTGCCGGAGTTGCTTTCACTTTCTCAAAAATGGTAACTAGATCTTCAACATTATGTCCATCTACCGGACCAATATAATAGATTCCGAGCTCCTCAAAGAGAGTAGACCCTGAAGCACTGATCATTCCCCTAGCATACTCATCTACTTTTGCTGCAACTTCATGTGCTTGCCCTCCAATTTGCTTTGTGATGTTCTTTGACAGAGAAAAGAAAAAGGGCTAAATCAGTTGTTGAAATTAGATTCAAGCTATACAGAATAGGGAAGTATCAGCAATGTTAGTAAAGGCTTAGTACTTTTGCAGCTTCTCGAAGTTTTCGGAACTTCGGTGCTTGCTTGAATCTTTGTTAGAGCACCACTAAGGGCTCCCACTGGAGTCGCAGGCCCGTCAAGAGTGGCCGTGGGTAAAGAGACTTGCTTGTTGTCATTCAACACGATAATCATGTTGGTGTCCAAGAACCCTGCATTGTTCATGGCTTCATATGCCATACCAGCAGTCATGGCTCCATCTCCAATCACAGAAATGACATGGTTCTTCTTTCCCAGTAGGTCTCGGCCAACCGCCATGCCTATCAAAACAACAAGATTTAAACACTATTCTCCATCGATTTGGACATACTTTTTATGTTTGAAATGCATGAAAGAGAGTGTTGAGAATTAAATATACCAAGGCCTGCAGATATGCTAGTAGAACTGTGACCTGCACCGAAAGCATCATGAGGGCTCTCCTCTCTTTTGGGAAATCCTGCGAGCCCGGAAGTTTTTCTAATGGTGTGCATGGCAGACCTCCTTCCTGTGAGAATCTTATGAGGATATGCCTGCAAGATTCAGTTGCTCATCAGAACCTATTACAGCTTGTAACTAAAACAGATTACTTCTTTATTTAAACTCTTCCATTTTCATACAGAAAAATGTTGTGCTTGCTCACCTGATGGCCAACATCCCATATGATCTTGTCTTCGGGCGTGTTGAACACATGGTGCAGCGCCACGGTTAGCTCGACAACTCCTAAGCTGGAACTGAGATGTCCACCTATGTTTGATACTGTGTGTACTATATCTGCTCTGAGCTCTGCTGCTAGTTGTTCGAGATCCTGAATTATCATTTTTAAGTGTTAAAAGAGGACACTAATAGGAAACAAAGAGCTTTTTAGAAAAAACATGAGCAGTTTGATGGTGAAATTTTTTAATGCATGGTCTACCTGTGTGGATAGATTCTTCATGTGAACCGGGTAGTTGATAGAATCAAGCAATGGCGTCGCCGGTTTTTCGCCGGTGTAATCGATCTTCCATCCGTCCTTTTCTTTTCTGATCAACTTCTTCCCCCCACTACCATCTGATGATGAACTACCAACAGAAGCTCTCATATAAAACTGCAAAACAAACATTACACAACCATATTACACCATCAAAAACCAATGGTTTTTGTTATTCCAAGAACACCCAAAAAGGGAAATTAAATTAAAAACATAAATGTAATAAAAAGTATATATTATTAGATATACAACAGCATAAAACTTGTATGGACAGAAACAACCAAAAGAAAGGTTGAAAAATGGACAATATAATGATCTACGTACCAGTTTTTTTGTACTATAATTTGGCACCGGACATTTAATCCTTGGAGAGAAAGATTTGTTTGGTAAAATGAGAGACCCAGAAACCGCCATAGTTGATTGAAGATTGAAAGCCTCTGTGAGGAGTTTCAAGAGAGATGAAGACAGAGAACCAAATTATATAGCAGACCAGGCACTGAAAATTGTGGATATAATATATAATGTATTGTAATATGATATGCGTTTTATAAGAATGAGAAATATATTACAGTCAACTTTTTCTGTTTTTGGCGGCACAAATTTTTGCATTTATTTGTCTTTCGAAGAAAAATTGGACTTTTTGTTTTGAATAGAAAAAACTTTTTTGAATTATGAGACGTTCATTGAACCGGTCGGTTTGGGTGACTTGGTTGAAAAAAAAAAAAAGAAAAAAAAGGTAAACGCTTAAAGCGTTTTATTAAAAAAAATAGAGATCTTAATTATGCTCATTATCCGTTTCATAAAATAAATAATAAAGCAGATAAATAAAAATTAGACCATTTCGGTTATATGATCCATTTCCCAAAAAAGAAAAAGAAAAAAAGACCCACTATGTTTTATGACAGCTACAGGATAAGATTGAAAATCTTTGGTAATCTTTTTTTTTTTTTTTTTTTTTGCTTAAAGCATCTCATGTAATATGTCCTTTAAAAAAAAAAAAGATGTAACATGTAAATTTAATAGCACATGACAATTTTTTAATAATAGTGTATGCATTTTAAATATTATATTGCTCATTTATAGGGGAAAAACATTATGATAAAAAAAAAACTAATAATAACGAGTATAAGAATGGGTCAAATACAAATTGCATTTGAGAATAATTCAATGTTGTGCCCAAATCAGTCAATATATCTTTTGGCCACATTTTTTATATTACTCTATGTAAATTAATATTCTCTAAACCTTTTTAAAATAAATGAAGAGAGTGAATAGAGAAATTTCTAGACTTTTTTGTTATAATTTTTTTTCTTGTGTTATCTTGCTTATATAATATTTCATCCATAGTTTCTTTTTTCTTTTTTTTTTGTTTTCTATAAATTGTGATAATTAATTACTTAATTTCATGTTGATACGTGATATACAAAGCCCCCTTAATCCTCTTACCTTAACAGGCTATGTCAGGATTAAATAAATATTAATTATAAGCGATATGCATGGCTACCAGAATTATCGTTACGGCCACATGTAAAGGTTCCCTCCCAAGGCCCTTGGGGATAAAGAAACTTATACCAAACTCTTCTTTTTGTTCTTTGTTTCTTGAAATTTAAAAATTACTAAAAATGAAAAATAAACATTTAATTATAACAACTGGATATATATGAGAAACGAAGAGAGGTCCAAAGCATTTGATGCCTTTTTCGTTGTTATCAAAGGAAAGAATCTTCAAGCATCTACATAGTACAAATTTAATAAGAAAAGTATGGTTTGATCTGTGGTCAGATCCTTATAGAGAGAAACAAAAGATAAATACATATATCACATTATATATAGATATATAATGCATATTTTATACCATTGTAATGAACCTGAGTAATTGACAATGATTAAATTTTTATCATGTCAGATCATCATTGAGTTAAAACATATCATAGATATAGTGTATATATACATAATATGTTTTAATCATAGATATAGTGTATATATACATATACACTATATCCATGATATATATATATATATAAGCTTTTATATTTTTTTAAAACTCAAAGAACACGAATATTCTGTATCGTGATATATTGATATAAATAATTGATCAACTTTATATCAAATGTCTCCTTCTTATCCTTGTTACAAGAGATATGAGAAGAGACAAATTTACTTCCATTACGTAAATTCTAAGCTAATAGAACTTTGAATAGTGAAAATATATATATAGGGGCACGATTATATAAAAACGGAGATGTTAATACTAAAAATTAACAGCTTAGTGTACAAAGGGCATCAACCAGCCGGCCTCCATGCCAGATTCCTATACATGTGCAAGATTGTCACCTTTTGCAACAAATTTTCTCTCTCTCTCTATCTATATATTGCCTATTTACTTATGGATGCGTATTAAAGCATATAAAATGGATCATCAATTAATGATGGAGCCCCCCTAATTTTTTTTCCTAATATATAATATACATGCATATAAGTAATATACTTAAAAAAATTACTAAAATTTACACGAATCCCCCTAATCTAGTTAAATATATATAATCCTATACATTATAAGAAGGTATTAGCCTAAAAAATCTTAACTCCGTTATTCTATATCAACAATTGTAATTACGATATAAATTAGCTAATAACCAACAATAGTTAAAAAAAAAACATAACAACTAAAAACTCATCCATATACAGGACGCTTCAACCAAGAAGTTGAGCATAAACTACAAACACTGTCTAGAAGCTAGTTTTTTTTTCTTCTTTTTTAAGCAAAACAAAATTATGGGTTTTACTGGCTCCATATATATAATAATAATAATAATAATAATAATACTACTACTATAACAGACATAGATTCCTCAGACAAAGGAGGAACAAGACAAAAACGAAAAAGAGCCCAAAGAAGATCACTCAATAAAAGAGCAAAGCAAATGAATATCAGAAGGGAAGGAAAATGAAAAGCGGGAAAAATCTTCAGAAAGAGAACTCACCAGAAACTCAACGCCCTTAATTTCTTCTTAGTTTGGCCTCTTGTCCTAATTTGGTGTTGTTGCCCAGCTCTAAAACGAGGTGAAGAACAATACAAGATGCGAGTCCTTATTATGGAAGAGTCAGAATTTATGGTCGTTGTAATAGGCCTGCTTAATATAATATATATGTGTGCATATATATACGCGTTGAATATAAAAATATATATACATAATATATATTATTTATAAATATAATGTACTATTGTGTTTCGTCGTTGACAATCTAGACCAAGAAGGGTAGATGGGTAAAGGGGTAGATGGGTTGACATATAAAACATCGACATAGTTTCATTATTAAATATGGTTATTTTTAGAGACAACGCTAATAATAAAGTGCAATCCTATTTAATCTTATGCATGTCTCTAAAAATAAAGAGCAATCCTATTTAATTTTATGCCTGTTGCTAATAAAAAAGTGAATTTTAGTATAGAAGTAAAATATAGGTGTTTGAGAGCATTACTTAGAATCATGGTTTGAACCAATTTTGGTTGAAAATACTGTAGTATGTAAGAACTAAACATTATACCACACTTTTTCTTGATACAGCTTTATACTGTAGCAACTAAAAGTTTTTGTTATAACTCACGCTGCTAAACACCACATACATGTTAGACTGAGACTTATAGTTTTACAAGTAGTGGGGTTTTAATCCCACGAGAATAAAAAAAGGTTTTTCACTAATAAAATCCTAATTGCAGGGTTAACACGACTTTTGGGCTTTCAGTTCTAGAACTGATGCATCCATATTTAAGGGTCCCACACATGTATATTGTCAAAGATATTCTATTTTTCAAAATGTAACATCGTCACCTCCTCATTTGTGAAATAATAACAAAAAAAACTTCTTATGTTTTATGATTTTGAGTTGAATAATTCAGTGTATTACTCTAGCAGCTCCTGCCCGTAAAGTTATGTAGAAGTAAAAGGAGAGGTTATAATTTTTAAAATTTTTTAAGAATTTTCAATTTATTTTCCTAAATAATTTAAAATTTTAAACTAAAATAACTTTTTAATTTCATTTAAGCTTTAAACATTATAGAGTTATCAGAATCAACCTTTTATGATGTATCACCTGTCAATTATATCATAAGGGAAAATTTTTGTAATTAATATCTTTTATTTGTTTCTTTCTCCATTCTATCTGGTCTAATCTCATGTTTATTTTCAAGAGAAAATTACATTTATGCCATACTTTTAAAAGTAGTGTTTTATGCCACATTTATAAAAGTTTATGCCACAATACTGTTCATATTACATGTTAAGTTATACCACAAATAAATATGCATGACACTTATAAAAAAAATCTTAAAAGATGTCATTTATGAAAATTTCCTCATTTTCAACTCTTGTTATTCGTATCTACCATGCTTAAGCCCGTTTTCCCTATTATAATCCAGTAATAATCTAAGAGAGACCGCAGTAAATAATTTTTTTAACTCAAAGAAGTGCACACCATATTGTAAAATATTTGAGATAAAATAACATATCTACTAATGTAAATAATTTATTTACTCTTATATTTACAGTGTAAATATGACATTTATCTTGAACATTTTAAAATATATTATTTACTTCAAAAGATCCCGAAAATACTCTCAGTAGTCCAATAAGGTGGGCTGAACAAAAAATTACAATAAAATGCGTGTATATAGATTTAAAATATATTTATTTATTTTTTCATTAATATTATATACATAAATACATACATATATATAGATAGATATTAAACTATTGTGTTTCGTCGTTGGAAATAGACCAGGAAGAAGGGTAGATGGGTAGATGGGCTTGACATGTTGCATGACTTGATTCTACGGCATATTTGCATTCTAATCACGTTAGAGTCCGAATTTTTATGGTCGTTTTTGGCTTGCCTCTAATAATATAATAAAAAAACTGGATCTTTTCATGTGTCCAACTCAGGTCGTGATTGCATTAAAGAAAAAAAAAAAGAAAAGGGATTTGTGGTTGACCTTTTTTTTTTTTTTTTTTTTTTTGTCTACTAACAAAAAAGGGATCGCTGACTTAGTTTTACATGAAAGAATTGTATACATTTAGCATAATTGAGATTTAAAGTTTGAAATCTCTACTCTCATGACGTTCAAGAAAAGATATACATATATATATATATCCATATATATATATACATATATATGTATTATCTATGTGTGTATATTTGCTTTCAAATCAGGGATGCTAATTTCTAAAGGGACTAACTTGCGTACATAAAACTTGACTATTTTTTTTTTCCAATCATATATAACGCAATTTTCCTAAAACTTATGGTCCCTTTCTTTCATATATTAGTCATTTTATCTAATTGAATTTAAAGATCTTCATAAAGTTTGTCAATTTGCTCGACTTAAGAATGGGCGCCTCGCCTGGTCAATCATGTTGGCCGCTTGGCCTAGCAAGCAATCCTAACATGTTTTACCTCACAATTTCAAGGATCGTCTGCTTTAAGTCTTGAAAGGTTAACCATCCTGTGGGGATTCAGAATAGAAAAACTCTAATGTACCCGGTGCGGTTTTAACGACCCACCAGAAACAAGAGGACAGGTGGGGTTCATCTTTTGTCTCTTTTAAAATCAAAAACTCCAGTCGGATAACATTTTTTATTCATCCCTTCAAATGAGAGTTTTGCCCTCATGTCCCCACCAGTGGGTCTCACATTGGTGTAGCCTATTCTCATTTGAGAGGGTGAGGCTCGGAAGTGACGGAGTTAGAAAAATGTTTTTGTTATGAATATAGTATTGTTTTTTAGAAAGTTACGACCTCTTCATAAACGTTGACTAATGTAGCTTTTTTTTATTATTATATTAGAATTATGCACTCCTCCCATCTCATTTTTTAGCCCTCGAAATATCTCAATTTATTACTCACCCGACGCCTTTTTAGTCAATGATCCAAAATTAACACCAGCTAAATTTTAGGTGCATAATTGAAGTAGTAAAAAAAAAATAAACACAAACAAACCAAAGTCAGTCTAGAGTAACCTAGTGGGTGATCCATTGTAAGCCCTAGAGTTCACTTGGTAAGTAGCTTAGAGTTTTCCTTATAATTTTGATTCGAGATATTTGAATTCTTTAATCTTATAAAAATATTACATATAAAAACATTATGTAAGATTACTACTAGACATGCCTGTAACTACATAACATAAAAAATTTTTGGAAGAAATATGTTGGGTTTTTTTTTTTTTTTTTTGTGCAACAACAAATGTGTAATGATTAAAAAAATAATTTTTTTCTTAAAAACATGTATATATATATATATATATTGATTTTGACTGAATTGATTGTTGCAAGCAAGCAATCAGCATTCACTGAATACATAATGATGTTACGTTTGTTTCCATTCTTTACGAAAATAAAACAACACCATAATGTGTAGAAGTTAAAGCATAACAAACTGTTTTATGACAATAAGTTTTCAAAAAACTATAGCTAAGATATTTTTATTTCTCATTGTGATAGCTTGTTAAAATTAATTTTCAATAAAATATATATATATATATATTATTCCATTTTGAATTGACTGGTAGATTGTGCCTCCATTATTGACAAGGGTGCTAGTAAACTTTTATTTCCCAAACGAGTTACAAGTCTATGTCAATCCATCAATATTTTCATTTCTCGGATTGGTGATAGGCGTTTTGTACAAGTCAAATCAGTGACTTCCGCTAGTTGCCAAGAAAAAAAAAAGAAAATGAAAAAAAAATGAAAATGAATAACATGCATCCTCTAGAAGTCTTGAAAAGACTGCTATGCTGGTTTCCGATTCATGGGTACTCAACATTCAATATTCAATATTATCTGGCATAATATATGGACATATATATATATATATATATATATATATGTTAATCGTAGTCTTAACATTTCTACTACTACTTAAACCGATAAATACATTCGTGAGAAATAAAAAGAACGAAACTCCAGCAGACAGACAAGGTAATTTTGCTTTATCTGTGATACATAGTGTTTTACCTTTTAGCTTATGATTTTAACTGTTTAATTTATGACTATTTATTTTAAAAATTTACAATATATGAATTGCTTTTAATTAGTCACAATTAGATTTTTTAAAGTTAATTCGATGGCTAAAACATCTATATATTCTTTTGGTAGAATAAAATTACCTTCTCTACAATAAAAATTGTTTGAAAAGAAACAAGAAAAATATACGGTTATCTAGTTAATTATCCTCCAATCTAATTAATAGTTTCAACTACCTATCTTTTTTCCTTACCTTCAGAAATCAAATAATAAAATGACTAGGAGAATAATATATGAAAATATACTATAAATTTTCTTCTAAGTCTTGTCAAATTGTCATCTCTAATATTGTGATTCTAATACCCTACCACGAAATTAAGAAAAGTATGTAATTATTGACTTTTAATTGGGCAGCCACCAATGACCAAACTTTTCCACTTTGCTTCACTATGTGCGTATATATTTTTAGTGCAGAAGAGGTGGTCTGTCAAGCTCATAAGAATTTTGTAAACAGATTAAGGGTCAGGTAGTGCAGTCATTTAACGCGTTTGACCAACTGAGTAAATAGAGATTTGCTTGGTGAGACTAAGGACCAAGACGAACAATAAGTCTGCTCCTTTGTAATGGCTAGGATCATTGATCATTATCCTCTCTTCTTCCTCTCACTTTAGGCTCCTTTATTCTCATATAATTTAGTCCTGTTAAGTAGGGGTCTGCATTAAAACTTTTGCGGTATTTGGCAAACTCAATTTTAATTTCTTAATTATATTTTAAACAGTATAAAACTCTCACACGTTACAGTGTAAAGCCAAAAATATACTACACTGTAAAGCTCTCACATGATACAATACTTTTAATCTTTAACTCTTAAACCTAACTTACTTCCCAAATAGCCTATTCGTGACGTTTTTCTATGTTTTTGTTACTCTTATTAGCAATTTCGTCATCTTTCTCAAATCCCACGATGACTACTTCACGTAATGGTTATATCATCTCTTACAAGGGCGGAGGGAGGTATTAGCGAGTGCGGGTATGTCCCCCACTCATATTTTTGAATTTTTATTTTTACCTTTAATTTCTACATAAAATTTTAGTTGTGCCCTCATTTTGTAAGAAAAATTATAATGTACCATCATTAAATAATTGAAATATATAATTATGTCTCCATTTAAAAATATCTCTAGTATTTTTTTTTTTTAGTACCTTACTGAAAATATAAAAATATTTTATGGTTCTAATTCTCTCATGATGTATTATCTTTATGTCTTTTTTCTCCTCCCAAGACTGTTTGATAAATATATTTGCATAGTTTTACAGTACAGGATAGCAAAAGACATTGTATGGTTGGATTTTTTTTTTTTTAAGGATAGCAAAAGATACTTTTGTAGCATTGATGCACACATTATTGGTCGTCCTACCCATGGATGTCGTATGGATAATGGAAACAATTTTTGTCGTTTAATTTGTTAAGTTATCAAACGACAGCTAAAGAGATTAATTGACCAAAACGACCAAAATTGTTCAATACGACGTCTGTGGCTGCAACAACCAACAGCATGTGCACCAATATTGAATATTACCTACCTCAGAAGGCTTGTAGTAGATAAAAAGGCGTGTCATTATAACTTCTATAAATCACAAATACTAAATTATTGGTTTTGCATAGAAGTCTTGATAATCACCAAGAGTAAACTTTGACTATTTAGACGAAATAAATAAAATAAAAGACATCGATCAGGAATTTGACTTGCATCTTGGTGTAAACCTCACCGTCTATGATATGTCATGGAATTTTTCTTCTATTTTTTTTAGTAATTTTTGATCAATAGGCATTTGAAAAAAATAATTTTAATTATATCTAATTTTCAGAAATAGAGTCTTGATGGAAGAAGTCCTTACTAGAGAGTGATTTTTTTTTTTTCCACAATATGAATGACTCTCTCTCTCTTGATTAATATTGTTCCAAGTCCAGCCATGATTTACGCGAACAATAGTGACCAAGCTAATTGCTTGTTTGGTATTAGTTAATTCTAACCAATTTTTTAATTAAGAGCAGTGTAAAGCTTTCACATGCTATTGTAAAAGCAAAAAAATTGCTATAGTATAAAGCTCTTATATACTACAGTGTTTACAGTTCTAACCACCATTAAACACCTTGAGTCAAATAGAATACATAACGATCAGCCCACGTTCCTAACATTGTACTCCAGTGAATAATATTAAATTTTCCAACGATTATCACGATAGCCCACGTTTCTAGCATTGTACTCCAGTGAATAATATTAAATTTTCCAACGCTTTTCACGATATAATAACATGATAAACTAGTTGGTTTTGCTTAATAATATGCCTATGATAAATAAATAAACAATACTCACTAATTAAATGATGGAATTGACTTGATACATTAATAATATTATTAGGAGTTGGAACATGATGAGACATTTAATACTATTTATTCATAACCAAAGCACACCAAACGTGAAACGAAGACGGTTTGGTTGAAAACAAGAACTTGATTTTAATGCTAGGATAAATATTGTCCTCATTGTACTATTTTTAATACAAATGCTAAATACTAATGATGAATTTGACATTAAAAAGCGTAAAAATAACATATTTGATGTGTTATTTGATTTTATGCTCTAATACATAATATTATTTAAAATGTTGTATTTGTCTTTTGTCCTAATTATCATACCTTGAAACTTGTAAAAGCAATCTTTTAATATTGAAATAATTAAAAGTGAGAATATTGTAATTATTAAAGTAAAAAAATAATCTATTAGCCAATGAGAATCAAATGACAAATTTACTTGCTAAATTTTATAAAATTTAGCATTAAAAATAACATTGCATTAAAAAGTGTTTTTTTACATTAATTCAAATGTCAAATTTACCATTAGAATATCAATTTAATATTTAATTATAGATACTCTTAGCCCACAAACCCACAAATATTGGGGAGTGTAATAAGTCAATCTATAATTTTTAACATTAGTTTTGAATACAATACTTGCGTTAGTCTCTGCTTGTGCTGACATAAGTCCCTCCCTACAACTCATGAATTAAGAATTCTTACAAGTCTACCCAACATGAATTATGAGTCTTTTTAGTAATAACTTATCCTGATAACTTTTTGTTTTGACAATTAATGTGGCATTTGGGAATATGCAGTTAAAACTACAAAATATAGTTCTAACCAACTTTTGATTTAAGTTTTATAAGAGAAAATATTATAACAAAAATTAGTTAGAAGAACTATATTTTGTAATTCCAACTATGTTCTTAAACAAGCTATAAATTATTAACTCCTAATTTAGCAGCTAGTCTGGCTAGTTCGTTTGGGTAGCTAAGATACGAGAGATTATTGGGTTGAGTGAGTTGGAGCAGAACCTTAATGTAACAATTTTTTTTAGGTTGTTGCACTAACATCTTTTAAGATTTATAGAAGTGTTTCATGTACGGTAAAAAGTGATCGCATAGGATTGTTATGAGATTATTTTGCAAATTAACATTTTTTTGAAAGTTAAGATTATTAACGCCAATGACTCATAAACCTTGAAGTCTCCCTCATTTGTCTATTGAACTTTAAAACTCACCACTTTACTATCCTAAACTTTTATATCTGCTCACTTTGCCCTCTTTGTTTAATTTCCTGTTAAAAGTGACACAAATAGACCCGCATGAGCCGCAAGCGGGTGGCCTGTAAAGGTAAAAATGACATTTTTCAATCCCAAGTGAGAATTATCATTTATACTTTCATTTATAAAATTGGAAAAAAATAATGTGGGGATTTTCAATTTAGCATTTTGCTATGTCAGAGGCGGAAATAGTTTCAACAACCCCATGTGCACCTCACATGGGTTTATTTTTATCACTTTTGATGGAAAATTGGACAAAAGGGACAAAGTGAGAAAATTTGAAAATTTGAGGTGGTAAAGTGGTGATTTTTAAGGGGGTTGTTTATCTTTTTATACCATGTATTTTAGGTTTATTCAAAAGTATATCTTACATTTTAACCTTATCAAATATATACTTTCAAATTATATATAATACACAAATTCATTCCTTTATTTTGTCAACCTTGAATTTAACCTAAAAATTACCCACAATATTATTAGAAAAACATATATTTGAAAAGAAAATATCAAAAACACCTTGTATTTTGCCTAAATACCACTTTTTTAGAATTTTTAAAATCTTGATTGCTTTGGGGTGGTGTTTTGAACATTTTAATAATAAGAGAAACAAAAGTGGTATTTTGACAAAAACACATAGAGTATTTAGACTATTTTTCCTATAAAAAAAAAGAAAGAAAAATTCAAAAAAAAAAAGAGAGAGAGAAAAGGAGTGATGTTTTTGGTCAGGGCATAGTCGAGCTTGTTCCCTAGCCATAGATGAGCCACACACTGGCCTTGTGCATCTCGGCCCATCGCGTCATGAAAAGTGGTTTGAAGACCTCGCGTCAACAGACCAAGCGTGTAGATTGTCGCAGCTGACGGGAAAGTGTTGATTTTTGCTGCTTGGAGATTCGTTTCTGATGGGAGTAAATGGGAGGTAATGTGAAGATTGAAGTTGTGGAAGAGCAACAAATGACCTCCTGGCCGAACGATGATGTAGAGGAAAAAGAACAAGAAATCAATGATATGAACAAGGCAATGTGTTTACTGCGTCACCACGGTTTTTTTTTTTTTATGAGATGAGATGAAAAATCAAGGTTACTTTTTGAGTAGACTTAAAATGAAAAGGTATAAAAAAATAAATAAATAACCCATTTTAAAATTTTAGGAGATGAAATGAAGAGAATCCTAAAGTTTATAGGTAATAACCCGAAAAACTATTATATTAATAAGGCTTTCTTATTAAGTCAATTTTACAAAGAGCCTTAGATGCTCAAGTGCTTCTTAAATATATGTCCTCTTCACATAATTAATAATTAAAGTTTCATCAAATTCTGTTATATTATCAAATATTGAAATTCTAATATGATGCAGTAACTATCATAATTACATGGAACCCTCCCACAAAATTAAGAAAAATATCTTGTGATTGATTTTTATTGGGGCGGCCACCATTTGCCCAACATTTTCCGCGTTGCTTCCCTATGTGTACATTTTAATGTAGAAGAGGTGGCCTGTCAAGCAAATTCGAATTTGGTTTGCAAACAGATCAAGGGTCAAGTTGATGAAGTCATTTAATGGGTTTGACCAACTGAATAAGTACGAATTTGCTTCATTGATCATTGATCATTGATCATTCTCCTCACTTCTTCGTCCCATTTAGACTCCTATTATTTTCACATTTTACTCATTTAGATTTAGAGTCTACATTACTTGAAAAGTACTTTTTAATTCATCAGACTACCATCCCTTAATTACCCCTCATACGAGGTGGGCCCTATTCTGTAAGACCTAATGAGACCATCGGTGCCCACCCTGTTTAAGGGGGAGGAGCAATAGCTCCATGGGGCTAAATATCAGTGCTTGCATTACTTGGAAAGATGATGTAGGTGGCATTGATGCATACATTATTGGTTGTCGTATAGTCATGGATGGCGCTTATGGATTACGGAGCAATCTCAGTCGTTTTGTTCAGTTACCAAACGACAGATAAGTAGATTAATGGACCAAAACAAACAAAATTGTCCAATACCGCGTGTGTTCAATTTGTTGGAATTAAAATATGAAAACTCAGCGGAAGGAATGGATTGTTGACAAATAAAATTTTTTTGAAAACTTTGTTCATCGGGAATAGATATATAATTTTAATTATAGAAAGCTTCAGGAATTTTTACTAACCTTTTTGAAGACTATCAGGGTATCCTAGCTTTCCTCTTTGACATCACGATCTTCCAATCCAAGCCTCCACATCAATGGAAAGACGAGTGGGCGTCAAACTGCAAGAATGAATTTTTCTTACACTTTTTTAAATCTACTGTGTACTCAACACATGAGATAGCAGATCTTTTTTTCAGAGAAAAACTCTCAATTTTTCTCTTTGAGTATTCTGCAAAAGTTACGTGAATGAAAAATCTCTTGAGATAACTGTTATCTCTCTCTTTTTATATCTTTTTCCTTTCCCTTTTTTTTAATTAATTAACCAAATCACCCTTTTTTTTATTATTAATATATATATATATATATATATATATATATATGAATGTTTACGGAAATCTGGCTACTTCCTTCTTTTTTTGTTTCTTTTCTTTACCGAATCACGTTAACCGTGATTCCAATAACATATATATATATATATTGTTAGACATGTATGCTCTAAGGAGTAAAAATGTAATACGTTTTTGGAGACATTTTTATCAATAAAGAATTTATTCATTTATATATACCAAATATTGTCCTCTTTACGTTCATATTTATTGAATGTATGATAAGCAAACAATAGTCTGAGACTGTCAATCTAAACCTTAAGAATTGGGCATATGATAGGATGATTATGCGGAAGACACAATTCTTAGGGTGATGGTCTAAAACATATGATCCGCAATCGAGGGAATAAAGTTGGGCACTTTATTCATGTAAAGATTGTTATGTTGTCTATATCCCTTTTGGGAGATGGTTTGTCTTGACCATCGGAGTTGGACTCCGTGAATAGAAACATTGGCACGTTGTCATAGGTGACGATGTGTTGGATCGGGACATAAAGTGAATTGATTTGGATTAATAATTCTGTCTTGGCAAATCGATTCACTTTAGACAATCATTTGTATTGTATCTTAATCCTGAGATGAATAATGAGTCCGTTGTCTTGACTTGTGTGTTTTGATGTACCAATGGGTGTCTCCCACATTTCTATAGTGGCATGCATGCCGGCACGTTGGAGGCATGACTCTTGATAGCGTAGACTTGTTATTCATAGATATGGAATCCATAGCTCCTCTTTAGGAGTAATGATATCCTCTTATATGCGTTGTCCTGTAATTGGAAAACTAGAGCGCTCAACCATTTGGATACATAGGTGTAACCGAATGGTATACTATCTTTGGATGGTAAGTTTTCTAATGGTGAGACAATGGAACGTAAGATAAAAATAATCGGGAAGGTAAGACAGAACTTGTCCTTAAGCCGATTATGGATGATCATATGGGGATGCGATACACTATGATATGTCATGGAGACTTAGCTACACGAGCTTCGTAATTCTATAAAGTTCGAGAGTGCAGCTCCAAGCTTTTAGTGGAGTAGCGTTGGAGTTGATAATTGTGAAATGTATATCTGGGATATTGGGTTTCATAATTATCATGAGCTTGAACTTTATAGGTCCATTTTGGTCCCCTTTGCTAGCTCACAAAATCCTGTAACGACACGGCGTGCTTTTCCAATAATTGGTGACTTATGTCGGATTTATCAGATTGGTTTAAAATTTGTAAGAATCAAATAATTCATGTCTGTTTATTGGTTGAATTAATTTTGTAAGAAATTAGTTCAAGATAAACTTGTTGAATTATTGTGATCAAATAATTCTTGTCTGTTTATCGGTTGTTTTAATTTTGGACAATTAGAACAAGATAAACTTGTAGAATTATTGTGAATTGATTTATTTTCTTAGAGATTATCTTGATAAAGTTTGTTTTGATCAGATATCTTTTCTATTGGGCTATTTGAATCAAAACTGAGACTTTATCCTTTAGAATCTCGGGTGGAAAATAAAAGATTCGCGGAGATTTTTTCTCGGCAGTTCGGCATGCCGGATGACGTGTTCGGCCTGCCGAACTGGCAAGTTTGGCCTGCCTATCAGACAGTTCGGCCTGCCTATCAGCGCACATAAGATTACGCGTTTTTCACGCGTATCTTATCAGATATTGATCCGAACTTGATTCTGTTTCGATTTTTGAGACCTAATCTGATATGGACTGACCCCAAGGACCAATAGGTATAAAAAGAGAGTGAGTCTAATGATTTACTATGAGATCAATTTGAGAGATTAAGAGTGATACTCTTCTAGTGAGCATCTGAAAACTCCCTGAGAGCTTTTGTTCACAAATCACGAACACTAGCTTTGGGTTCTCTCTATTGGTTGGAAGGAGAGTCACCGGTGGAAGAGCTGTACGTGTGAGCCCACACTCACTCCGGTTGTGGATAGAGAATAGCAAAGAAGACCAGTTGGTTGAGACTCTTCTGGAACGTTACTTCTCTACACAGGTCGCGGAGGTTCTTCAGTACACTGAGGTTAGTAAGATCTGTTTAACTTATACATATAACATGTCAAACTTGTCTTTTGGAAAATACTCTGATGGAAAATTTTAAAAAATTTCGCTGCGCACTTTGTTTCCAACATATATGATTTTGAACAAAATCTATTTATTGATATTAGATTTTATATATATATATATATGATTTTGAACAAAATCCATTTATTGATATTAGATTTTATTAATATATATATATATATATATATATTACATAACGCTTACGTTTTACTTTATTTATATATATATATATATATATCTAAATCTAAATTCAAAAATAAATCACATTTATTTAATAATAGATTTTAAAAATAATCAATTAATTAATTAACTAATACTCAGTTAAATGTGACAACATTTATCACATTACATTATGTGTCACAGAGAATATTTTTCTATGTCATATTAATAATTCAAGCGTGAAATAATTAATTTAGAATAAAATAATTTTAAACTAAATATGTATAATTCATTCTATGCATAAATCCAATATAGTGTTACAAAGATGGTATTGGGGACCTATGGACCTATAACCCAAGCTCCAATAAATTTGACAATTAATTAAACTATTTGATTAATGTGTCAAATTTATTAGTTTCAGTGTTATTCCATTAAAAACCTGAAACTGAACTCTTAAGATTATATTAAAATTACTCAGAAAAAAAGTGAGTAGTCCATTAATATAATCATTACAAATAAGTCAGTCTTCTATAAATAGTTCATAATAAGAGCTAGGTTCAATTTTTGTTTACCTCTCTTATTATATCTTTATCCTCGAGTTTCAATAATTCTCTAATGAATAGTTAATTCATAATCTTATTATGAACGAGCGTTCTACTGTTCAAACCTTGAATTATCACTCAAGATAACTATTTTTCTAACTTCCATAGGGAAAGAATGGATTCCATATCTGTATAATATTATTCCCAGCCATTTATTATATTATATTTTCAAGATGCTAAATTATGATCTATGCAAAAACAAATCTTACCAAGCAAATCAAAGAACATAATGTCATAAACAAGAGTCTAATAAATACTCAGGATTAAGATTGTCAAATATATGATTATCATAGTGATAAATTTGAATACTCTATTTCTAACAGATGATTATTAGATATTCATAATTTTTCTGGTTCAGTCATATATAATCTCATTATATAAAGTACCTCCAATTCAATGTCTCTACATTAAAGTCTGGATAATGACTATTTCATTCTAAATAAGATTGGACCGTACTTGTAATATTTAATTAAAGATCTCAAATTTTAATTAATTATTACAGACTATTTAGATTATTATTTATAAATTTTATCTCTAAGCATATAACACTTATATGCTAAATTTATAGTTACATAAATAATTATGGAATTTTTTTGATGTTTATAAATATATTCATAATACATATAAGCAACCAAAATAATTATAAATGTCATTTTATTTATTTATTATCAATGTTTACAATGTCACAGCTTTTAGGGCACCAAACCCAACACAATTCACTTCAACCGTAGAAATGTTACCTTAGAGAAGCTGTCTGCATGTCAGATATAATCCGCAAAAGTAACATGGGAAACCCTAAGTACATAAATTGGAGAATGAATGCTGAAAAAGGAGAAAAAAAATTCTTTATTTACTTGAAAGCTCACTTTACTATATGTGTTGCATATATAATTTAACAGTAAATCCACACATTACTCCATTATAAGTTAAAGAGCTCGAATCCTCTATCTCAAATTAAAAAATATATATATGTGTGTATATTAGAGCATTGCTATAAGGCACCGATAGTGTCTACTTGGTAAAAGGTACAAGTCAGATCTATCTTTTATTATTGGTGGTAGCTCTAACCATTTTTCATACTTTACTAGACCTAACATTGTTTTGTAACAAGTTCTGGGCTGGCTCATCCAACGTCATGCCATGAAAGGCCTTACTTCAAAGCCTGCTTTAGTTTCTGTTGTGGTGCCCAAATAAGAAATCGATTTGCAAATTTTGAATCTTTCATCACGGGAACCTGCTTTGTAAAGGTTTGGAATGGTTGATATTTGGTTATGGGCTACTCTCTCTGGGCCATCAAAACACCAAAAGTTCCTAGATGTGTGTAGCAATCCAACTTCTTCGAAAAGATCACAACAGATGATCAAATTATTCTCATAAAATTGAAATTCAACAAAATTCTAAGAATATTTTAAGAATAATCATAATTATATAATAATTATCATAATGGTGTCGTATTTTGTATTATACAATTTAAACAGTAATTATTATAGTAAAATTGTTTTAAGACATATGTAAAATATTCGTAAATTTGAGCTATGTTTTAATTCTACAACCATAATTAATTATGTCATATATTTTATTCACCCGTCGAAGTGTAAACTTTATCATACTTTTGTGCTTGAGGGAGCAGTGCATTGGGCTTGATCTCCACTACTTGCCTAAATTAGCGTATAATTTAAGCACGAATTGCTTAGGAGGTCTAGTTATTTACTTGTATCATTTTTTTACCTGTAAATTATGCTCCAATCTTTACATTTAAGTCGTATATTTTAATACTGACGAAAGCAATATTCCTCTAGTTAGCCTTAGAAGTGCCAATTTCGATTCAAACCTATTCCTTTTGCTTTTTAAGCATGTGTTTGAAATGTTAGTTAAACTTAATTGGTTTTAATTAATTATAGTGTAAAGTTCTCATGAGCTATAGTAAAAAGCAAGAAAGTTCAGTGTAAAGCTCATATATGCTATAGTTTTTAAATTTAAAACTTTAGTTATAACCAAGAGAAAATTATATGTTATACCACATTTTTAAAAGTTGTGTTTATTCATACAATACTTAAAAAAAAATTATACTAAATTATTATTTATATTTCATGTTAAGTTATATCACAAATAAACATATTAGATATGTGACATTTATAAAAGATAAATTTTAAAAAATGATGTTTATGAAAATTCTCCTATAACTAATTTGCCAAACGACCCACAAATTTCAAACTTTTCGGCCGGCCTCATTATAAAAAAAAAAAAAGGAAAGAAAAAAAAAGACTGGAAAAGGAGTGATTTAGCCTATACTGTTTGGACACATATCCCTGGAATTAAAACCTCATGAGGACGAATATATATATATATGCAAATTATAGTTTAACATGTGAAGCCAAGAATACTTGCCCTTTTACCGGAGGTTGTTAATCAACACTGGTATTTCATTTGCCCTCCCCATTTAACGAGGATTCATAATTATTCTAATAAGAAACTATAAAGTCAATCCGCACTTTATACCTTTTGCATATACTTTTTTTTTTTGGTAGAACTTTACCCATTAGAAGTTCAAAAAATGCATTCACATTTGCATGTACTTCTCAAACTTTCAAGCAGAGAAGCCAACGTGAAACTTCGGAATTTCTTTTTCTTTTGTATTAAGGAAGACACAAATACTTTTTGGGTCTTTCTCGGTGGGTATTCCCGCCATTAATGCTCGTTTGTAGACCGTTAGATCAAATTAATTTTTTTTTCTATAAATTTAAAAACTAAAAGATATATTTTAGTACCTACAATGCAAAAAAATTTCTCATAATTTTTTAGCAGGAAAAGAGGGAAGAATCATACATGGAAACATTGCTTAAGAGACAAGAGTATGGTGGATAAGGGGGACATTACAACTACCCACCAGCTAAGGGACCTGCAAAATGTCATTTCTTCCTTCTACCACATCCACCTACTTTTATTTGATTGGGAAACAAAGGCCCTACAAGAGAAACACAACACAAAAAGGACCATTTATCTGTATTTTGTCACATGGTTTCAAATCATGTGATTATTGACTGGCATGTCACCTTGAAGTGTGGAATGAAGATGGCTCATAGGAGGAAAGGGTACAACAAACATCAGAAAAGATGTGGCCCAAGAACAACAGACACCCGAGAGAGAGAGAGAGAGAGAGAGCAAAAATGAGTTATTTTTCTTGAGTCATTTCCTACAAATGATGCTTATATGGGTTCATGAAAAAGAACTTGGAAAAAAAGCTTGAAGTTTCAGCTTGTATTTGGGATAGTACAGTACAAAAAGAATACCTTTACAATTCAATTAAATTTGCTGCACCTTTTTTTTATAACATGATTTCGATACGATACGTCTTTTAAATGCCTGTGACTTATATAAATTTCATTGTAGAAGTTGCTTCTATGATGTCGTATAAGCTTAATTCTTTAAGATAATTCATTTTTATGCTAGCAAATAGGTAGATATTTCTAACCGCCTCATTTTTTTCATGTACCATTAAATTATTATATTTTTCTTAATCTCGTATGATTCTAATATAGTATGATAGTCTTATTAGTTGGGTATTTTTTTTTCCAGACCTTACATAATTGTGTAAAATTAAATGCTCCAAATTTATATTGTTGAGAGCAATAAAATTGCAAAAGAAAACCAAAGAAATAAAAAAAAATACATATTTTGTGAGAGCTATATAAACTTTAGTTCTGTATATAAAAATTCACTATGATAAAAATAAAAGTTTATAAGAGAAAATTACATAACTCCTAGGGCTCCTATCCAACACCTCAAAATGAAGGTTACATTATGGTAATAATTAGCCGTCACAGCTTAAAGAATTCTTCCAGTTTAGCCTTCTTCATTTGATCCCAGCTATAGGCTATAGCTGATGGCATAACGGCTATAATATGAGAGTCTAAAATTAGCATGTTAGCCTTACCCTTTTTCTGGAATGTGACATTGGAGATCACTTGTGCGGACAAGCCAACTATTTTGGTGATATACTAACTTAGACAAAGCCCTTCCCTACCATCTGTTCCCACATGAAACTAATACCAAATACCTATTGTCCGACTATTAAGTACTTGCAATTTCTCTAATAGAAACCAAAAAAAAAAAACACTAATAGATATCTGTCTATCTATTGTTGGATTTAAAAAGAAGAAGGTAATTTTAATCAAATCTAACGGTTTTAAAATATGTATCACCAATTAAGGTGATCACCGGAAAACTCCACAAGAACTTTCCCTCTCCAAAAAAAAAAAAATCATAAAGAGTATTCACAAAATGTCCATAAAGTACTTGAATCTAAGACGGTAATAGAAATATAATATTCTAATGCAAATCTAAAAATCCAAGCCGGCAGAAAGGATGTGGAAAGCATATATAATTGCCACATCACTTGTCTTGTTGCATTGTTTAGGCTTTTTTTTATTTTGCTGCATGCCACTGATACTGTCAATATTAGTATGATGTCACACTAAGAATTAAAAAAATCAGATATTTTTGTCTATGATCTTCTACAATTGCAAAGAGTCACTTGCAAAATTTATCAACATATGTGGGTTAGAACTTTTTTTTTTTTTTTGCTTAATTTAAGGTCCCTTTGAAAAAAATTGTGACCTCTACCTCTGGAATAATGACGTTAAGATTTTTTTTTTAGAATCATTAGATCTTAAATTATGTTAAATTTATATATATATAAAGTTCTGATATGATTATGATGTAGTTGAAGATTCAAAATCCAAAAATAATCATATGGTATACCACGAACCACAAGATCCTGCAATTATGGAGAAAAATATCACGCATTGATTGCTATTACAAATTTGTTATGTATGCCTAAACAGTACTTCAAGTTCTTATGGTGGGGAAAAGGGCATATTTTGTATGTCTAAATAGTACTTTAAGTTCTTATGTATGCCTAAATAGTACTTGAAGCTCTTATAGTGGGCAAAAGGGCATATGAACTTTGTTAATATCCTTTAGAATCTGATCAATTCCATAAAGTGTCAAAAGCAGAAGAACACGGAAAAGCACAAGAAGCCACCAAAGCTTATTCCAAAGTCTTTGTCAATCTCTTTTATAGCAAGGGTGATACATATCAAATGTAAAACGTAGAAAAATGCATATAGATTTTCTTTTTCAAGCTACTCTTGAGGTTGAGCTTGTCCTCTATATGCAGTTTCTAGCTGGTTTCTGGAAGGGCATGGTTAAAAGCTTGTATATCAAAGACCAAGTTAAATAAAGTTTTTTTTTTTTTGCCGTAAAGAGGGGGGTTAAGTGGTGAGATATTTATGCCTAGTACTATGTTATTGAACAATGGATTGATTTTTGCCATTGTAACAAAAAACTTTTATACTATACGTCACTTACAAGAATCAATACAAGAGTAAAATTATTCAAAAAACTAAAGTGACTTATGGTATTTTTCAAATTTTTTTTTTTCATATGGCATATTTTAATCCATAGTCTAAAAAAGTGATGTATCTATAAAGCTCTTATTAGTGGTGTTATCGCACCTTAATATAATAAAATGTATAAGAGGCCTCTCTTATGGTAACACTAAGACCACTTATCGAAATGACAAAGGAGACCCATATCAAATGGAAAATGTAGAAAACTGCATGGGGATTTTCTTTTTCAAGCTATTCTTAATCTTGAGCTTATCCTCCATATGCTTCTAGCTAGTTTCTGGAAGGGTATGGTTAAAAGCTTTTATATTAATAACAAAGGTTTTTTTTTTTTTTCTTCTTTTTCAAGCTATTCTTAAGCTTGAGCTTATCCTTTATATGTTTCTAGCTAGTTTCTAGAAGGGTATGGTTAAAAGCTTTTATATTAAAGACTAAGTTGAATAAAGGTTTTTATTTTTTTAATCTTTTTCTTTTCCTTTGGTAGAGAGAAAAGGAGGTAGGAGTGTCTTCACACCCCTAACATAATGGAATATACAGGAGATCTCATCCCGTGGGTCACATTAAGACTACCAATGAAAATGATAAATGAACTAGATCCTGAGCCTTCATCATCAAATAAACATGAGCCTCAAGACTGACAATGTAACATCCAGGATTTAGTTAAGTAAGGTTAACATGTATATAGTGAATTAGTATACCTTAATGTGATTTAAGCTTAATTTCAACATTTGGTGGTATATTTTAAATTTATCTCACTTTTAGTTACCTTTATTCGTTATTTTGAATGTTTGAAACAAACAATTTATTAAATGTCAATTATGTCCTTTTTAAAAAACCATGTGTTAAAATATGGTTTTTACTCTGCAAAACCACATTTTTTTCTATTTAGTCTCTCTCTCTCTCTCTCTTCCTTCCCCACTCTCTTTCTCAGCTCTTTCTCTCTCTCACGTTACACTCTCCCTCTCTCTCCCGTTTTTGATTTCAAAATTTTAAGGTCAAATTTCAAATTTTATCGGGATTGGGAGCTCGAGGACACGATTAGGCTTCCACAAACTTAATTTAAAAGCTCATATTTGAGGTTAGTTTACAGAATTTTTCAAATTTTAAACTTTTTCTCAAATTCTCTAAATTTCTTTGAATGTTGAAATTTGAGTTTCTACAGTTTAGGAAACCTTAAATCTAAGTTAGTAAAACCTAAATCATCATGAATTAGGCTTGATTTCATTAATATTGGATTAAATTTCATTTTCCTATTTTTCTCCATTTTTAGAATTTTTGAGAAATCCCTGTGTAAATCTTGTTTAAAAGTGTTTTTACATGTTTTTCTACCATTTATGAACATTTCCTATGCCTGAGAACTAAGAAAATAGGTTAGAAATAGAATTTTATATTAAGGGAGGCCGAGACTTGAAGTCTCGGGTCCCTAGATTTTTTCAGTTCGGCAAGTCGATCATGAGCATCGGCATTTCAGACTCATGAGTTCGGCATGCCGGATTCATACCTTCGGTAGGCCGAACCTAGGCCAGTTCGGTAGGCCGGTACTGTACATCTACCAGGCCGACCAGACTTTATAAAATTTTACCGTTTTCACTATTTAAAACCTAGATGAAGACCTTGACCCCTATGATATGATATTTTGATTATAAAAGGCATACTAAAACACCATAAAACAACATAATAGCGTAGAATACTC
The DNA here is from genome assembly GCA_025403435.1 of Artocarpus heterophyllus. Lineage (NCBI taxonomy): Eukaryota > Viridiplantae > Streptophyta > Magnoliopsida > Rosales > Moraceae > Artocarpus > Artocarpus heterophyllus. The sequence goes on along the minus strand of CM046332.1, from coordinate 27,304,225 downwards.
TAAGTTAGAAATTGATGAAGTTTAGTTTACTTTTAAGGTTGATCGTGGTTTCGTGGAGCTAACGTATAGTGAGTCGGGACTGCAGTGCTAAATCATGATGCAGGATATCGAGGTAGGACTTCTACCATTTTCTTGGTACCTAGGTTTTTAATGGTTTTGGCCGTAAAGATTCTTTCAAAATGTTTTCAATAAATGACAAAATGTTTTAAATATTTTCAAAGGGGGCCTTTGGCCACAAAAAGATTTCTTGCCAAATGATTTCTTTCAAATTGATTTTTAAGGAATGATTAGAAAGAATTTCTTAGTATTTTTCATTTCTTATTTAAGATGAATGCTCATAATGAATCAAATAATGAATGTAAATGAGAATACTTGGTAAGATAAGACCTAAATAATGACATAGTACTGGACGCGTTATTAATACCATTCGGAATGAAACAATTGAGCATGATGCCATATATAGAGATCAGGTCGTGGAGAGTGCAACCTTGGGGGTAGGTCTCGAAACCCAACTGAGCCATTATGGTTGTGATATTATGGCTTTACCAAAGAACAAATAATAAAAGATAATTCCAGATAAATAGGAATTTTAAAGGTAAGGATGAATTTAACATGTTTTACTCATATTTCTAAAATTTTATAAATTATTTTCAAATATGAAAATTTATGTTTAGAACTAATATTTTTCTAAACCTAATCCTACTGAGCCTTCCGATCATATTTCTTTATTTGTTTTAAAGCCCTTTTCCCTTAGGTGGATTGCAGCTTAGGACCAACAGGGAGACAACAGGGAAAACAAGTGAGTCGTAGGAATATTGTTTTAGGTTATTGCTTTATTTAGATCAAGGCATGTACTACTTAAATGTTTATCTCTCGTATTGGATTGTGATTATAATATTTTATTGTCGATACCATATGTATACACTAATGTAGGTTCGGTGAGGCCCGACTTATGTTTAACTGTTTTCAATGTGTTACTTCCTAATTAACTATTTTAAAACAACGATAATTGTTTTAAAATCTTTTGAACTATCACGTTTTTAAAAATAATCCAATCAGTTAATTGATAATTTTAATCAAAAATATGCTTTAATTAACCTATTTAATTCTTTATCACTACTTATATTTCGGGGCGTGACAGATAAACAGTCTTTGCTATTAAAAACTAAAGTAGATTTTTTAACGTTCCATAACACTGGAACCTTTATCACCATGCCACTGCCACTGGTAAAAGAAAATAGTGTAATTTTGACCAATAAAATTCCCTCACTGTGAATCGTGATTTTGTAATCTGATGAAAATGTTAAAAAAGCAGTAGTCAATTAGAGGACTGTGGCATTCCATGTGGTGGAGCCCATAATTATGTATACAAAACAATATGAGGTATTAACCATGATGGCATATGTTAACCGAAAAGAAATATTTAATATTATATATATATATATATACATTTTTTAAGACCAGTGCCTCCTAAATTTATCGTTAATTGACATGTTGCATCTCGAAAAAAAGAAAAAGTTACAATCCAACCCCTTAATTTAAATTTCTTAATAAATCGTCCAAATTGTTACGATCTAACAGGCCAATTCTTTATCATCCATCGATTTTTATTGCATTTGATTTTGGTTTTACTGCTCAAGAGAATGGCGTGGCCTACTCATATCCAATCATGTAATAATGGCAAGTTAGTTGCTTCAAAAGTCATGTTCTTCACGTGCATGTATGGCGTTTTGTCAAACTATGTATCACAGATATATACATCCTCATTTCCATGTGTTTCCATAGTTTGCACAAATTTGGTCCTTTTTTTGGGAGGGTTCAAGAGACATTTTGACCTACTAATAGATAATATTATTTTAACTATTATATTAGTTTTTAACATTTGATCTGCGAATCTTCACATTAAAAATTTAGAGGCCACAAGCATAAATGATTCTAGTCATCATCAAACCATCCAAAAGTCAATATAATGGTTAAAATAAATGCACCTACTAATAAGACGAAAATGCTTGTTTTACCTTAAGTTTTGTCCTTTTTTTCAACATAAAAACAAAGTTTATAACAAACCAACAAAAGAAATTGGAAAAAAAGTTTTTGATTTTTTTTTATATAAAACAAAAAAATCATTGATATTACAGACACAGTCGCTTTAAAAACTTCTTTTTTTAAATAAAAAATAGAGTTTGAGATAATTCAATGATAAGATATGAAAAATAGAAAAATTGGAAGCACTCTATAAGAAATAGGGGGGGACCTTATCTATGTGCGTGTTCATCCTTCTATTTTTTTTTTCTAGGAATAGGTAATTAAACAAAATTTGATTAAAAAATATAAAATTTATAACTGTGTTTTGTCATTAGAATATATTTTTCTTTTTCACAACCTACATTGAATTCTCTTTAAGACTTTGAGGCAAATTTTTAATTTGATGTCAATTAGTGCATGGACTTGCAAAAAAAAAAAAAAAAAAAAAAAAAAAAAAAAAAAAGATCTTTTCGCAGGGAAAACTACAATTGTGTCCGTGCTTATTGTGTGACGTTTGATTAGTGATATTCTACCTAAATTTTGATATTGATTAAAACGGTACAAAAACGGTGATTTGGATGTTTAGATTTCGATAGCATAATTAAGTTATGTCAACCACTTTTTAACGTATTTTCCAAAAAAAAAAAAAAAAACTTTTTTAGCGTCCTAAATTCAAATTCAAATTGGTAAGATCCAAATCGTCCATATAGTTGTAACTTGTAAAAAATTATTGAAAAACTATAAAGAGAAATTCTTTTCATCTTTATGAGATTAAAACCCCACTATTTAGAAAATAATGAGCCCTTATTTAATAGGTAGTGTATTTACTAGTTGGGACTCATTGTTTTATAAATAATGGGTTTTTATCTTGATGGAATTATATACAAGTTCTCAACTATAAAACCCCAAAACTTTAAAAGTTCCATATCAACCACAACTCAACAACATAAGATGATATTTATAAAAGAAGGTCAAATTTTTTCTGAACAAATGGATAAGAAAATAAATAAAAAAAGGAAATCACAAAGATGAGAAATTTCGTTAATTGTGACCATGAAAAAGAAAAATAAAATAACATTCAGGGTAAGGAAAAGAAAAATATAAAATATTTGTAAATCAACCCCAAATTGGAGGTTATTTTCGTTAAGGTCACTAAAATTAGATGTCATGATTATGAAAATTAACTACTATCTTAAAGTGTTAAACCGAGGTTAAGATTTGAGACGTTGTGAATCATCCGAAGCGTTATTTCTATAAGATCTTTGCATAAATAAATAAAAAAAAAGGTAACCCAACTTTTCCTCAAAAGTTAAATCATATTTTAAAACATTAACCAACTGCAATGGATACTAAAGAAAAAAGGTGCAAATAAACCAAAGAAAATTGGTTAAAAACATTTCCAAATTATCAAGTTGAAAACTTTTTAATGGTTATAGTGTCACACCCCGGGGTACAGGAGGTGACATGACGGGTTATTTAGATTAATTAAAAGAAAATTTAATTAAAAATCAAGAGTTTAGGAGTTTAAATTAAATATAAAATATGAAAATTTAAAGAAAACCATTGCATGAATAACTAATATTAAAGAATAAACATAGCGAGTATGGGTTCCACAAACCCACAACTTGTGCACACACATAGTACTGACAATATCATAAATACAATTACAGTCCAAGTACAAATAAAGTTAAAATCTTACATGCCTTGATTTAAATGCTACAAATAAGTTTACTAATCCTCTACTGCTCCTGAATCCTGTCCGAAGAATCCTCTCCAAACCTAGATTGAAAACCACCTAGAAGGGGGGGAAATTTAAAACAATAAAATGTAAGCGAAAGGCTCAGTAGGTCTATGTTTTACAAAATAATTTAATTTAAAGAAACAGGTCATTATTCATGAGTTATTAAAAAAAAACCTTAAATGAATAAATAGATAAATAAATTTGAGTAAAACCGTCCTGGCCTAGAACAGTTCACTCGGACAACCAGAAATATCATTTTCTTTTTCTAGGCAAACCATATAATATCACCACCGTAGTGGCCCAGCTGGGTTTCGGGACCTGCCCCCAAGGTCGATCGCTACATGACCCGATCTCTGATATGGCATCATGCCTATGTGTTTATTGTCATCATCATTCAAAACCCAATTACCGAGTGTTGTCGTTTACATTCATTATGAAGTTCATTTCAGATTACGATATATTAAAATATAACCGATAAATTCATTTTTAAGCAACCGTTGAAAACATTTTAATAGAAATCTTTTTCAAAGCCAAATCATTTCGAAACTAGGCTACCAAGGAATAGGGTAGAAGTCCTACCTCAATACTCGTGCCGGTGCCCTACATCGAAATCCCGGTCCGCTATACGTTAGCTCCGTGGAACTACAAACAATCCTAGATATACACTAAGTCGATCAATAGCTGGCTCGAGACATTCTATGTTACTAAATCATTTCATGATGTTCTAGTGTGCCATTTGTATTTTTAAAATCATTCTATAAGGTTGGAATTTAAATCGGGGTTCAAAACAGTGAAAACGGGTGAAAATCATAAAATTTTCTATACTTCGGCCAGCCTGCCGAACTTCCTGCTTCGGCTGGCCGAACTGCACAGTCCGGCCTGCCGATCCCTATTCCGGCCTGCTGAACACGCAGTTCGGCCTGCCGAACTGGGAAAACCCAGAAATTCCAGTGTAACGCCCCTATATGGGGGTTAACAGTTTTTAATGAGATAAAATAAAAATAAATAATAAAAGTAAAACCTTAAAAATAAAATTTTCCCGGGACTTAAATGAAAACTCTCAACTCAAAAATAAAAATATAAACGATAAATAAACCACAGTTTTAATGTAGCACCTTAAATTTAATAATATAAACTGTTGTCATCATCATTTTAACCCTCAACACATTATAATACAGTCACAGAAGTAACAATTGATGCTTACATTATCATGAAGAACATTCTCAACGATTGAAGCAGTCCCAATGTAATATAGCTACATCACGTCCACAACTATATTTCTCGTAGCCACCTCACACTTAGTGAGTCCTGAAAAGATATAAACATAAGGGTATGAGCAACACTATGCTCAGTAGAGAAAGCCATTATTCACCTTTAGGTTTTTATCATTACCACATTAAAACCTGCATGGTTAGTAAGTCACATCATATTCCAGATTATGAGGTTTATTATGATCACATCTTATGGATACCGTAGTTAATCATTACCAAGTGTCATAATTACACATTTATACAAATATTACCAATCATCATTGTTCCTAGGTATCCATGTTAAATTGAGTATCACTCAACTCATCGAAACCCAAATGGGCGCACTTGATCACCCTATAAACATTCCAAGGGTGTTCCGGTGAGGGGACATCAAGCCCCGAGTCCTCACCAAATCAATTCCTGTACAGTGTGTTCTGGGACTTTCAACCCAAGGAAGCGTCATCACCTTCCCCCTATTTTACCTTTTAGGGTATTCATGCCCAAGGACGTAACCGTCGCCCTTTTCATGTCTCACAATTTCTCTATATTAAATCATTATTAATAGAGTTAATTTTTCCTAACCATGCTTCTCAATTTATAACATGTGTCAATTCATTATGTTCCTCGCCGTACAATACAAGACGAGTCCATGTCATAGTTTCATATGTGATACACATATAATATCAGTTCAACATAGATATATATATATTGCAGCAAAACAATCAATTTTAATTCTATAAAAACCTCACAAAAGATGAGTAATAGAATCCCTACCTTTCAAGCTTATCAACAGTCTCTTAATCCTGGAATCAATTAACGTTAGCTCCATACTCCCTTGATCTTGAACTCCAAGCAAAGCAGATCCAGTTGTATCTCGCTGTATCTATGAAGCATCCTCTGTAGTGCTCCTCGAGCGACTATGAATGGCTAGGAATGCTTCCTGGAGATCATACATTCTTGAAAACGTCATTCTGGACTTCGATACTGCTGTTTGAATCGCCTCGATTCACGTGCAGTCGGTACCAGATGATTTTCATCGGAGTGGAATTTGCTCGAACGGAGGTCACCATTGCATCCAGAGCATCGAAACGAGTCAGGAGGCGGTCTCGGATCTTCGATCGGAGGTCCGGATCACAAAATCCCATTTTGGCCTTTGACCGGCCGTTGACCGGCGTTGACCACCGTTGACCGGCGTTGACCGACTTTGACCGTCGTTGACCGGCGTCAATCGGGGTCCGTTGGCAGCTGGGCTCGGGCCTACCCCCCCTAAATCGACCCTTCTGAGTCCAATGGCGGGGTCAATTTCACCCAATTCTGCCTCTAACATAGCGGGTCGTGAAGTACAACGTCGGTAGAAATGGATGAGCTCCGATCTTGATTCTCCGACGATGGAAACCTGAAATTGGCTGAGGGCTTTTGCTACCCATCCTCCTATGAGCATTTCCCCTCATCAAATTTGAAGAAACGTGGCTGGGAAGAGCCAAAACGGAGACTCCCGCGGCGGTTGACGGCGGCGTTGGCCGTTCTTCGGCGAAACCGGCTCCTTCCGTGCAATTGATTGAGGGGTTTTACTCCCCTTGATCCTCTGAACTCATTGGGAGGGGTGGTGTCAATCACCTCCTCCGGCAAGGCGGAGTTCCACCATGGGGGCGGCGGTGCACGGCGGCAATAGGCGGGCGGAGCAATCCGGCGGTTGTTGAGCTGCCACCAAGGGTGGGTTTTGTTCCTCTCATCACGGTGGTCGTGTAGGAACAAGAATCACGTCGATCGGACGTCGGACGGCGAAGATATCTCGTCGGAAAGAAATAGGTTTTGCCGCCACTTTGGGCGGCGCGTGTGGTCTCCTCCGGCGGCGTTTTGGGCGGCGCGGCACCTCGTTGGACTCAGCTCGTCGAGAGCTTTCCATTGGTGCGGGAGGTGTCGAAAACGGATGCCGAAATCTCAGACGATCTTTGAGGAGAGAGAGAGAATTTTTTTAGAGAGAGAAAGTAGAGAGAGAGAGAGTTTCGAATTATGAGAGATTTTCTGATTTTTTTTATATATATACTAGGTAATTAATCTAATTACCTTAATACCCTTAGGAGAATAACGGGTGTCACAGCTCTACCCCCTTAAAGAAATTTCGTCCTCGAAATTTCAATTCTAGTAATACTAGTAAAAATTATGATTCCAATTCTGAGTCTAAACCGTTAATGTTGTTTATCTTCCAAATTTAAGTTATCGTATCTCCACTCATTTACTTGCATAATAAATCTTACTCTAAATTCTAAATCCCTCAATGAGAGTATTTCTGACAAGTTTCAACTTATAACACCGTATAATAGTCTAAGAATCTGATCAGGCATACATATTGACCATATCATGATTCCAGTCCTTCATTGTCCATGGACTGTGATTTACAATCACATTTAAGGAGATTGCTAGAGAAATTTTATATACTTCATCTTTAGCTTCCTTTTCCTTTTTGAGTAAGGAAAAGTCAAATATATTTGATTTCATACCTCAACTAATAAACTAAAACATAATCATAAAACATATATCACAAACACTTTTATTCAAAACTATACATTAAACTTATTCATAGAGATATTAAACGGAATCTCTGGTTGCAAACATACCCGACATATTTTTCATTAAACAGCTATCCTCATGACACAAACATTCAACCCAAATAATATACTCATATTTCATATGGAATATCCCCATAACTGACTCTGGTACTTCCACATAATATTAACAGAATATTACACATTACAAACATAATACGGATACGTTTCGAGAGTACAAGGCACTCCGTATACCAGCTATCCATATCATGCATGCTTATAGAATACAAAAACATCGATAAACAAAAGATCGGACCTTAAGAAGGATGCGTTTCGAGAGCATCAAGTACTCCGTATCCAGCCATCCCGGCATTAGGCTCAATGAATCTAAAAGATTGAACAACAACGTACCACAAGAAACACAGAATACAGGACAAACGGTTATTCGTAACACACGAAATACGGACACACATGCCTACATGCCAAAGATAAAACAAAAAGATTACAGATGGAGATTCAAATCAATTGGCCGCTCCTTGCTTTCCCTTTCCCATTCAAGCTTGGATGTTGCAGTATCGGATTCTGGATGTATGATTTGCATTTTATCTATCAATTCCTCAGCTGTTGAAGCAGTGACAAAGATTTGTCTCTCCGATTCTGTAGTGATGTTTTCTTCCACAGCGTAATCTAGAAATTTCAAAAGACCGTCATAAAAACCCTTTACGTTCAGCAGTCCCAAAGGTTTGGAATAAAAGCCCAACAATTGCCCACAAGCAACTATAAATATTTCCTCAAGAGTACCTAGACCACCAGGTAATGCTATAAAAGCATCAGAACTATAGATTATGTCTTTAAAATTTTTAGGGATACTCCTGACTCCTTCTCCCTTACCTATGGCTTCCTTACAAAGGTTTCCTTCAACTAGAATATGAGGCCAAATTCTTACATCAGTAGCGTCGCTAGACCTAGCTGCTAGTGCCATATTTACCATCATTTTTATACTACCACCCCCATAGATTATGTTAATCTCCTTGCGTGCTAGGACTTGCCCTAAGTGATTTACAGCTTCTAAATAAGCTTTATCTTTTCCAAGGCTGGAACCACAAAAGACACAGACATTCTTTATTTTCTTCGTGGACTGGGAGGTAGACATATTTGGTTTATAGAAGTGGTTGCTTAATGTCTGCTCCACTTAGACTTCGGGTTCTACATGAGATTTTAAAGATGAGAAATATACAAAAAGGGCTAAAGAGATAGACGAGTAGGTAATGAAAAGGTAATCCAAAGATTTAAACAAAATCTTGTGCGGATAAGAAAGTAAGATAAGGTGATTGATAGTTTACAGAAAATCTGATTCACTTTTTGAAAAAGATTAGACTCTAATTGTATAACTTTTGACAATTGAGAACAATTCGACAAAAGACCCTCATGACACAACTGTAGACTTTTTGACAAATATACACCAAGTCTAGAAATTTAATATAAACGACAAATACTGTAGAACTTTTGAAATTTGAGACACAAATCTTGAAATATCTGGATAAGCTTTTCAAAATTCAAACATATTACTGTACCGTATGTAACGTGTCTGATAAGATATATATTTTATTATATATATATTTAAGAAAATCATAAATTAAATAAGATATTAACACTTACTGTATCAATCTAATAATCACAATTATTTCAAACACAAAAGCAAATATTCTGAGTAAAAGAAAAACACATACTGTTGAACATCAGCTAAAACTGCTTCAAATAAGTAAAGACTAAATAACCTTTATAGAGCGATGACTTATTCCCCATCCAGTTTTCTTATGGCTTGGCAAACAGGATCTAGAAATACCATATTCCTGAGGCGTTGTCTTTCTGTATAAAATTTAGGCCAGAGTTTAAAAATAGCTCCTTGAACATATCCACTAGGGTGACCATGGAGAGGAGGATGGATGCTATCCAAGTTCTCCTTTGAAAGTCCATCCCTACAAAACCTTATTTTATCCTCTCTATTCGTAGACATATAACCAGGTGAAGTACATTTACCGTTACAATTTTGTCTTCCACATTTGTTACAAGTGACCACGATGGCACGAGCTCTTCTTTTCATTGCACTACGACTGGTACATGTTCCTGGTAAACCGACATCTTGACTAAAGTCACTCGGACGGATTTTCCCCTCTATCAACATTCTCACATCACAAGGGATACCAAAACGCATAAGAATCCACAACCGAGTAATTCTAGCCTTGTATTTCTTTCTGAGAATCTTTTGGGAGAGTGATGGGAAATACTTTCTCAGGTGTTGGTATTTTGGGTCTATGATGAGATGAAAGAAGAGTAAATAGAAAGGAAAAATTAAGATAGTAAATTGCAGAATCCTAGAATTCCTTCTTCTTTTGGAGGAAAAGAAGAATTTTTAATGAGAAAGAAGAGGATTTGCGATTTAGAGAGAAAATAACAAATTAAGAGAGAAAAAGTGAACTCGGAGAAATAAGCTCCTATGCACAGTAAACGTATATGTAAACAATGATTAAACCACTGTATATGACACGTATAGAGACCACGTGAGAGAGACAGTGTGAATCAAACTGATTTAGGATTTGAACTAGGCCCAAATGTTCTTAGTTGAAAATGGTCAGGTTGTTTCGGCCTTAACACATTTAGAACGAGTTAAATAACAAACATAAAATTGAAAACCAATTCGTATGAATCTTAAACCCAATTCAAAGTCCACTATAGATAAAGTTAACTATAAACAACAAATCTAATTTAACGACAACAAGGATCTTCCTGAATGATCCAACAACTCAAATAATTTTGTTTTAATCAAAACTTTATTGAACAATACATACACCCATATGTTATTCATAATACTTAACATCTATCAATGGATTCATCATCATTACTACCAAGGGTTTAGAATGCGACTAACCTTGAAATCAATACGATTTACGTCTTTCAACGTAGACCATATCAACGAACAAAGACACTAGATGTTACTACTTAGGAACATCTACAATCTCCACAATTCTACTTATACAATATATAATTTCCTCATATAACAAAATCTTAGGTAACCAAAAGATTCACTGATACACTTAAATACAATGTACGTAACAAAATATTCCAATTTTGAGATTCATGCATTCTAGACTTTACACAGTCTCAACAGACCAAAAGTCTAACATTTATCTCTCTCAAGATTCAATACCATGATTCCCAACTTATATCATATTCTTCAAATAAATAGAACTTTCAAGAAAAGTTATTGACACTTATGTGCTCCATCGAATCCACACATAATCATTACTTAGGTTTGAATCAATTACGAAAAATTTGGCATATCTATGCCAAACTTTAAAATCAATAAATCAAGCCTTATATTTTTTTTTTTATTGTTTTTCACGAGACAAAAGGCTCTTAAATCCTCGTATCTACACGAATTTCTCATCGTTTATACGAATTAGATATGCTTATAGATCCTAATATTATACGAATCTCTCATAAGCATTCTACTTATAAACTCATTCCATATAATTATCATTCCCTCATAACTATTAATACTTTCCTTCTATATAATTATTGTACTCATATAACCATAAGTATTTTCATTCTATGGCATTTCCATGTTACATCCTTCTAGACTGTATAAATCAATGTGAAGGTTCATTTTGATGATGACAATGAAAATTCAGCTTCAAAACCATCTCAAAAATATATTTTTTAAAGTGGTGCTACACTCCCTAGGTTAACCGAACCTAGGCTCTGATACCAAAAATTCTGTAACGCCCCTATATGGGGGTTAACAGTTTTTAATGAGATAAAATAAAAATAAATAATAAAAGTAAAACCTTAAAAATAAAATTTTCCCGGGACTTAAATGAAAACTCTCAACTCAAAAATAAAAATATAAACGATAAATAAACCACAGTTTTAATGTAGCACCTTAAATTTAATAATATAAACTGTTGTCATCATCATTTTAACCCTCAACACATTATAATACAGTCACAGAAGTAACAATTGATGCTTACATTATCATGAAGAACATTCTCAACGATTGAAGCAGTCCCAATGTAATATAGCTACATCACGTCCACAACTATATTTCTCGTAGCCACCTCACACTTAGTGAGTCCTGAAAAGATATAAACATAAGGGTATGAGCAACACTATGCTCAGTAGAGAAAGCCATTATTCACCTTTAGGTTTTTATCATTACCACATTAAAACCTGCATGGTTAGTAAGTCACATCATATTCCAGATTATGAGGTTTATTATGATCACATCTTATGGATACCGTAGTTAATCATTACCAAGTGTCATAATTACACATTTATACAAATATTACCAATCATCATTGTTCCTAGGTATCCATGTTAAATTGAGTATCACTCAACTCATCGAAACCCAAATGGGCGCACTTGATCACCCTATAAACATTTCAAGGGTGTTCCGGTGAGGGGACATCAAGCCCCGAGTCCTCACCAAATCAATTCCTGTACAGTGTGTTCTGGGACTTTCAACCCAAGGAAGCGTCATCACCTTCCCCCTATTTTACCTTTTAGGGTATTCATGCCCAAGGACGTAACCGTCGCCCTTTTCATGTCTCACAATTTCTCTATATTAAATCATTATTAATAGAGTTAATTTTTCCTAACCATGCTTCTCAATTTATAACATGTGTTAATTCATTATGTTCCTCGCCGTACAATACAAGACGAGTCCATGTCATAGTTTCATATGTGATACACATATAATATCAGTTCAACATAGATATATATATATTGCAGCAAAACAATCAATTTTAATTCTATAAAAACCTCACAAAAGATGAGTAATAGAATCCCTACCTTTCAAGCTTATCAACAGTCTCTTAATCCTGGAATCAATTAACGTTAGCTCCATACTCCCTTGATCTTGAACTCCAAGCAAAGCAGATCCAGTTGTATCTCGCTGTATCTATGAAGCATCCTCTGTAGTGCTCCTCGAGCGACTATGAATGGCTAGGAATGCTTCCTGGAGATCATACATTCTTGAAAACGTCATTCTGGACTCCGATACTGCTGTTTGAATCGCCTCGATTCACGTGCAGTCGGTACCAGATGATTTTCATCGGAGTGGAATTTGCTCGAACGGAGGTCACCATTGCATCCAGAGCATCGAAACGAGTCAGGAGGCGGTCTCGGATCTTCGATCGGAGGTCCGGATCACAAAATCCCATTTTGGCCTTTGACCGGCCGTTGACCGGCGTTGACCACCGTTGACCGGCGTTGACCGACTTTGACCGTCGTTGACCGGCGTCAATCGGGGTCCGTTGGCAGCTGGGCTCGGGCCTACCCCCCCTAAATCGACCCTTCTGAGTCCAATGGCGGGGTCAATTTCACCCAATTCTGCCTCTAACATAGCGGGTCGTGAAGTACAACGTCGGTAGAAATGGATGAGCTCCGATCTTGATTCTCCGACGATGGAAACCTGAAATTGGCTGAGGGCTTTTGCTACCCATCCTCCTATGAGCATTTCCCCTCATCAAATTTGAAGAAACGTGGCTGGGAAGAGCCAAAACGGAGACTCCCGCGGCGGTTGACGGCGGCGTTGGCCGTTCTCCGGCGAAACCGGCTCCTTCCGTGCAATTGATTGAGGGGTTTTACTCCCCTTGATCCTCTGAACTCATTGGGAGGGGTGGTGTCAATCACCTCCTCCGGCAAGGCGGAGTTCCACCATGGGGGCGGCGGTGCACGGCGGCAATAGGCGGGCGGAGCAATCCGGCGGTTGTTGAGCTGCCACCAAGGGTGGGTTTTGTTCCTCTCATCACGGTGGTCGTGTAGGAACAAGAATCACGTCGATCGGACGTCGGACGGCGAAGATATCTCGTCGGAAAGAAATAGGTTTTGCCGCCACTTTGGGCGGCGCGTGTGGTCTCCTCCGGCGGCGTTTTGGGCGGCGCGGCACCTCGTTGGACTCAGCTCGTCGAGAGCTTTCCATTGGTGCGGGAGGTGTCGAAAACGGATGCCGAAATCTCAGACGATCTTTGAGGAGAGAGAGAGAATTTTTTAGAGAGAGAAAGTAGAGAGAGAGAGTTTCGAATTATGAGAGATTTTCTGATTTTTTTTATATATATACTAGGTAATTAATCTAATTACCTTAATACCCTTAGGAGAATAACGGGTGTCACATCCAGCCACGGGTTTCGATTTCCCCAAAACCCAAATCTTGATTCTAACCTGTTTTTCTCAAATCTCAAGCATGAAAAACATTCATAGATGATAGAAAAACATGTTTAGACACTTTTGAACACATTCAAACAAGATTCAAATACAAAAATCTCAAAAATCCAAAAATAGGGAAAAAGGAGGAAAAATGAAAAATCTTGAATCAAATCCGTTTTTCTTCAATCTAAGCTTAGATTCTAGTTGTTCTAAGTTCATTTAACTCAAACTAAAGGTTTTCTAGGCTTAAACGAACTTAAATCTCAAAAATGCACAAAATTGAAAATTTTGAAAAAAGTTTAAAATTTCAAAACCAACCTCGAATCGAAGCTTCAATCCGCGTTCTCGGTTGCCAAATCACGTCCCCGAGCTTCCTCCTTGCTAACCCGAAGCTTGGATTCAAATTTTGATTCAAAAATTTGTGAAGAAATTTGAGAGAGAGAGGGGAAACTGAGAGAGAAATTGAGAGAGAGCGAGGGAGAGTCACGGGAGAGGAGAGAGAGAGAGTGTGTGAGCTGAGAGTGAAGAGAAAGAGTGAGGAGAAAGAACAAATAGAGAGAAACGGTGGGCGGGTTTTGCTGTGCGAAAACCAAATGCTACCCATGATTTTTGTAAAACGGAATATTTTTAACATTTTACAAATTGTTATGTTTTAAAACTCAAAACATCATTTTAAAACAAATAAGAAATCATTTGAATTCATTAAATTGACAAAACAACCAAAAATTTAAAATCCAACCAAGTAATCAAATTAATGTTAAAACATTAATTATGGCACACTAATTCATCATTTTACATTACAATAATATTAAACAAATTCTGGGGCGTTACAACTCTCCACCCCTAAAAGAAATTTCGCCCACGAAATTTACATCTCATTTTAGAAACAAAACAAATGCAGATACAATTCCCGCATACTCGACTCTAGTTCCCAAGTGGCTTCATCAACCCCGTGATGCTGCCACACGACCTTAACTAACGGTATCTCACGACGACGAAAGCTGATCACCTTTCGATCGATGATCTGAATCGGCACCTCCTCGTACGTTGTATCTTCCTGAACCTGCACATTGCGAAATGAAACTATCTTACCCTGCTCAGGCGGACACTTCTTAAGCATCGACACATGAAACACACCGTGAACATGAGAAAGTTCGGGCGGAATATCAAGCCGATAAGCAACCACACCAACACGCTGAGTGATCTCGAACGGCCCAATATACCTCGGCGCGAGCTTCCCACTCACTCCCAACCATATAGTTCCCTTATGAGGCGATACCCTCAAGAGAACGAAATCTCCAACCGTGAACTCTAAAGGTCTATGTCTCCTATCTACGTAACTCTTCTGTCGACTTTAAGCTGCCCTCAATCGATCTCGAATCACTGCGACTTTCTCGTTACTATCACGGATCTCATCCGGCCCAAGAATAATCTTGTCTTCTAGCTCAGCCCAACACACTAGTGACCGACATGGTCGCCCATATAATGCCTCAAACGGTGCCATACCAATACTCGCCTGATAGCTATTGTTGTACGCGAACTCTGCCAAATGTAAACATTGCTTCTAATTCCGCCGAAGTCCAACGCACAGGCACGCAACATATCCTCGAGAATCTGAATAACCCGCTCAGACTGCCCATCAGTCTGAGGATGAAATGCCGTACTGAAGTTCAAATCTGTACCTAAAGCCTCCTGAAAACTCCTCCAGTACTTAGCATTAAACCTGGTGTCCCGATTAGAGGTGATGGACAAAGGAACTCCATGCAACCTCACAATGTTCTGCAGATACAAATCCCCGAGAATCTTCCTCGAACACGTCGTCCTAAACTGAATGAAATGCGCCGATTTTGTCAACCTGTCGACCACGACCCAAACTGCATCATGCCGCTGCTCCGTCCTCGGCAAACTTGTGAGAAAATCCATCGTCACATGCTCCCATTTCCACCCTGAAATAGGAAGCGGCTGAAGCTGACCTACAGGCTTCTGATGCTCGGCTTTCACCTGAAGACACGTCAAACACTTGGCCACGTACTCTCGAACATCTTTCTTTATGCCTCTCCACCAATACTACCTCTTTAAATCGCGATACATCTTTGTGCTTCCCGGATGAATAGCAAACTGAGACCTATGAGCTTCATCCAAAACGGCTTTCGTCACCTCGGCGATAGCTGGGACTGCAAGACGCTCTCGGAAATACAACGATCCATCTGCATGCACTCTCCATTCTTTAAACTGCTCCCCGTTCTGAATCCGCGACCAAATCCCTTGCAAATGCCGATCCTGCCACTGACTTTGCTTTACCATCTGAACAAGAGCTGGGGTCGCCTCCACATGATATACCGAAACTCGATCATAGTCTTCTCGATACCGTAGCCTATACTCGCTCACTGTTGCATCCTTGCTCCTGTCCTCAAAAGCCAAACAAGTGAGAATCCCTGAAGACTTCCTGCTAAGCGCGTTCGAGACCACATTAGCTTTCCCGGGATGATACTGCAACGCAAAATCATTATCCTCCATATACTCTATCCATCTATGCTGCCTCAAATTAAGATCCCTCTGAGTGAACAAATGCCTCAAACTCTTATGATCGGAGAAGACCTGAAACGACGCTCCATACAAATAACACCTCCAAATCTTCAGCGCGTGAATCACCGTTGCAAGCTCTAAATCGTGAGTAGGATAATTCCGCTCGTGAGGTCGTAACTGTCTCGATCCGTATGCAACCATGCGTCCATGCTGCATCAACACGCATCCAAGTCCGCGCCCTGAAGCATCCGCGTAAACCTCATACGGCTTGTCACTGCTAGGGATAACCAACACTGGAGTTGAAGTCAACCGGTTCTTCAATTCCTGAAAAGCAAGCTCACAATCTTCGTCCCACTCAAACTTGACATTTTTCTTGATTAATCTCGTCAACGGAGCTGCAATCTTCGAAAAATCCTTTACAAATTTCCTGTAATAACCAGCGAGACCTAAGAAGCTGCGAATCTCCGCTATATTCCTTGGTCGTTCCCACTCCACTATTGCCTCAATCTTGGATGGATCCACAGAAATACCATGCTCCGAGATGACATGACCTAGAAACTTGACCTCAGTCAACCAAAACTCATACTTTTCCCTCTTAGCATACAACTGGTGCTCCCGCAGAGTCTGAAGCACGATCCGGAGATGCTGCTCATGCTCCTCCCAAGTCTTAGAATACACAAGAATATCATCGATGAACACAATCACGAACTGATCCAAATACTGCCTAAATATCCTGTTCATCAAATCCATGAAAGCTGCCGGAGCATTCGTCAACCCAAACGACATAACCAGAAACTCAAAATGTCCATACCGGGTCCTAAAAGCTGTCTTGGGAATATCCTCTTCCTTAATCCTGAGCTGATGGTACCCTGAACGCAAATCAATCTTTGAGAAGTACCGCGAACCTCCCAACTGATCAAACAACTCGTCGATCCTAGGCAAGGGATACTTATTATTCACTATAACACGATTCAGCTGCCGATAATCCACACACAACCTGAGAGTCCCATCATGTTTCTTAGCAAATAAAACTGGCACTCCCCACGGAGATGTGCTATTCCGAATATACCATTTATCAGCAAGCTCCTGAAGTTGCTTCCTCAATTCTTTCATTTCTGCTGGCGCCATCCGATAAGGTGCCATAGAAATCGGTGCTGTCCTCAGAAACAACTCAATACTAAACTCAATCTCTCGATGCGGTGGTAGCCCTGGCAACTCGTCGGGGAAGACATCCTCGAACTCATTAACCACCAGAATCGCTACACTGCCTCTCAAAGCATAGGGCTCGCAATCTAGGTTGGCAAGAAAAGTACAACAACCAAGATTCCTTCGCCATCCTAGATACGACTTCATGAGACGCTCACTCATTAACCAATCACCACCACCCTGGTAAGTGATCATCGTTCCCCTATCAGACACTAGGGTCACTCTTCTAAGTTGGCAGTCCATAACTGCATTATACCCGGACAACCAGTCCATCCCTAGAATCACATCATAGGAACTCATGGGGAGTATAATCAAATCACTTTTCAAAATCTCATCCCAATCTTTATTTTACAAGATTTACACATACAATTTACACACACCCGCCCCAAGGGAGAAGTTATGACTAGGGGTTCATTAAACTCTTCTATCTCTAATCCCAAGGCATGTACAAAAGAACTCGAAATGAGAGAATGAGAGGCACCTGTAAAAATAAAACGCGAGCTAAAGATCTAGAAACCAAGATCGTACCATCTACAACCGCATTACCAGTCTGAGAATCTGAACCTCCAGATGCCATTGCATGAACCTGCACTGGTGCCTTTCCTTTTCCTCTACCAACATTGCTGGGTCCTGGATTGTTCTGCCGCTGCTGCTGAGATGGAGACGACTGCACGCTAGCTATACTCGGCGCTCGATACTGAGGGACGCTGCGCTGGAAATGCTGCAGCTGCTGTCCTCGTACCGGATATGAGAACTACTGAGAGGAGAACTGAGGATACTGCAACTGCGGGTACTGCGGAGGCGGAGGTAGGGTCTGAGGCTGAGACTGACGACTGGCATCCTCCCCGGTCTGAGATCCAAGATGGGCACTCCTGATCGGGCAATTCCTCTTGATGTGTCTGGGCTGTTGACAGAAATGACAATGAAAGCTGTAGGGATTGCTGCGCCCGCTGCCAGACGAACTGCTGCTACCGCTGTTCGCGCCACCTTGCTTGCTCTTCCCCAGAGTCGGACGGCTACTGGTGCTCTTCCTGCCACTCCTCTGCGGTCCTCCTGAAGCCTTGGCTCGGTCCTCACAATACTATACATAATCATTTTCCACGGATATTGCCGATGACACAAGCTCTACAAAACTCCTAAGCCGTAAAGCAACCAACTGTCGCCGAATAGGAGCCTTGAGGCCTTCCTAAAACTTAATACATTTCTCACGCTCCGATGCCACAGTTGATGGAGCAAACCTAGCCAACTCATTAAACCTTGCCTCATATTCCCATACTGACAGATCACCTTGCTGCAACCTGTAGAACTCAGCTGCCTTCTGGTCTCTATACCCCTACAAAAAATATCGATCATAGAACAGCTCCTTGAACCTATCCTAGCTGATATCACCGCCACGCTCTAGATGCTTAGCTTGTTTCCACCAAGTGTTAGCGCCACCCTCGAGCTTATACGTAGCAAACTCCACATGATACTCCTCAGGTACACCAAGGGTATCCAAATGCTTCAAGATCGAATCCAGCCAATACTCTGCTAACTGCGGATCCCCACTACCATCAAAAGTTGGAATGGACGCACGCTAGAATTCCTTAAAGTACGCATGTCGACTGCCAACATCAGAATCTCTCGGTCTAGCCCTGGCTGCCATCTGCTGGAAAGCCGCAAACATAGACCTCATCATGCCCTCATTGTTTCTGAACTCGGCATCTGCTGTCGAACGACGTCTAGGTGCCATTCTCTCACTTCTGAAAATAAAATTTGGATTGTCAGAGGTATTTCATTGTCAAACCTATGTGTGCACAATTCCCAAGGTTCATAACCTTGGGCTCTGATACCATTTTGTCACGCCCCGGAGTACGGGAGGTGACGTGGCGGATTATTTAAATTAATTAAAAGAGAATTTAATTAAAAATCAAGAGTTTAGGAGTTTGAATTAAATATAAAATGTGAAAATTTAAAGAAAACCATTTTATGAATAATTAATATTAAAGAATAAACATAGCGAGTATGGGTTCCACAAACCCACAACTTGTGCACACACATGGTACTGACAATGTCATAAATACAGTCACAGTCCAAGTACAAATAAATTTAAAATCTTACATGCCTTGATTTAAATAATACAAATAAGTTTACTAATCCTCTACTGCTCCTGAGTCTTGTCCGAAGAATCCTCTCCAAACCTAGATGAAAAACCACCTAGAAGGGGGGAAATTTAAAACAATAAAATGTGAGCGAAAGGCTCAGTAGGACTATGTTTTATAAAATAATTTAATTTAAAGAAACATGTCATTATTCATGAGTTATTAAAAAAAAACCTTAAATGAATAAATAGATAAATAAATTTGAGTAAAACCGTCTTGGCCTAGAACAGTTGACTCTGACAACCAGAAATATCATTTTCTTTTCCTAGGCAAACCATATAATATCACCACCGTAGTGGCCTAGCTGGGTTTTGGGACCTGCCCCTAAGGTCGATCGCTACATGACCCGATCTTTGATATGACATCATGCCTATGTGTTTATTATCATCGTCATTCAAAACTCAATTACCGAGTGTTGTCATTTACATTCATTATGAAGTTCATTTCAGATTACGGTATATTAAAATATAACCGATAAATTCATTTTCAAGCAACCGTTGAAAACATTTTAATAGAAATCCTTTTCAAAGCCAAATCATTTTGAAACTAGGCTACCAAGGAATAGGGTAGAAGTCCTACCTCAATACTAGTGCCGGTGCCCTACACCGAAATCTCGGTCCACTATACGTTAGCTCCGCGGAACCACGAACGATCCTAGATATACACTAAGTTGATCAATATCTGGTTCGAGACATTCTATATTACTAAATCATTTCATAATGTTCTAGTGTGTCATTTGTATTTTTAAAATCATTCTATAAGGTTGGAATTTAAATCGGGGTTCAAAACAATGAAAACGGGTGAAAATCACAAAATTTTCTATGCTTCGGCCGACCTACTGAACTTCCTGCTTCGGTCGGCCGAACTGCACAGTTCGGCCTGCCAGAAGCAAAGTTCTGTCGGCCGAACAATTTCCAGGTTCGGCCTGCCGGACAGATGAACACCGGCCTGCCGAACAAGCAGTTTGGCCTGCCGAACTGGGAAAACCCAAAAATTCTAGCCACGGGTTTCGATTTTTTCAAAACCCAAATCTTGATTCTAACATGTTTTTCTCAAATCTCAGGCATGAAAAACATTTATAGATGATAGAAAAACATGTTTAGACACTTTTGAACACATTCAAACAAGATTCAAGCACAAAAAATCTCAAAAATAGGGAAAAAGGAGGAAAAATGAAAAATCTTGAATCAAATCCGTTTTTCTTCAATCTAAGCTTATATTCTAGTTGTTCTAAGTTCATTTAACTCAAACCAAAGGTTTTCTAGGCTTAAATGAACTTAAATCTAAAAAATGCACAAAATTGAAAATTTTGAAAAAAAAAGTTTAAAATTTCAAAACCAACCTTGAATCGAGGCTTCAATCCGCGTTCTCGGTTGCCAAATCACGTCCTCGAGCTTCCTCCTTGCTAACCCGAAGCTTGGATTCGAATTTTGATTCAAAAATTTGTGAAGAAATTTGAGAGAGAGTGGGGAAACCGAGAGAGAAATTGAGAGAGAGCGAGGGAGAGTCACGAGAGAGGAGAGAGAAAGAGAGAGTGCGAGCTAAGAGTGAAGAGAGAGAGTGATGAGAGAGAATAAATAGAGAGAAACGGTGTGCGGGTTTTGTTGTGCGAAAACCAAATGCCACCCACGATTTTTGTAAAACGGAATATTTTTAACATTTTACAAATTGTTATGTTTTAAAACTCAAAACATCATTTTAAAACAAATAAGAAATCATTTGATTTTATTAAATTAACAAAACAACAAAAAATTAAAAATCCAACAAAGTAATCAAATTAATGTTAAAACATTAATTATGGCACACTAATTCATCATTTTACATTACAATAATATTAAACAAATTCCGGGGCATTACATATAGGTATAGCTTAAGTGATAAAACTACACTCGACTCCATCTAAAGGTGAAGAGTTTGAATCTCTTACCTCCAAATTTCTTTTCTTTTTTTTAAAAAGATAAAACTTTTTGTGCTGTACAAAATGTGCAACTTTTTCTAAACACAATTGTTGAGGGTTTTTTTCCCCCGACACCACGTATTGTCCGGCTCGGGCAGCCCCGGGGAGACCCAGGAATGAACCGGCACGGTTTTGCCTCCTGCGGGAGAGCGTCCCCCAGGAGTTGAACCCATGACCTCTTGTATAAGAGGCCTTAAGGTGTCTCCCAGGTACCCATCCGGCTGTTTTTTAGGTGACAACTCACCCCTGAGTTAGTGTCAAGGGGGGGGCCACCCTTAACGAATTGTGTCCCGCGGGAGGTCTTTGGGTTTTGTCCCCTTAGTTTTATCCAAGGGGCGCGTCCCCCAGGGGTTGAACCTGTGACCTCTTGTAGAAGAAGGCCTTAGGTAACCCCCAGGTACCCATCCTGCTGATCAGCCGGATGGGTACCTGGGAGACACCTTAAGGGCTCTTATACAAGAGGTCATGGGTTCAACTCCTGGGGGACGCGCTCCCGCGGGAGGCAAAACCGTGCCGGTTCGTTCCTGGGTCTCCCCGGGGCTGCCCGAGCCGGACAATACGTGGTGTCGGGGGACCAAACCCTCAACAACAATGGTTAAGAAAAGATTAACTTCATCTTGAAACCACTTTGGTGATTTTTTTTTTTTTTGTGATTAAAGCGAAGTCGTATTTAATTCCAGATTGGGGAAATCTTATAAGAGCAAAAATTGATAAGAACACAAGGTCCTTCTACGAAGCGGAATTTATGCATAGAGAGAGAAATATATACAAGAGATCGGCCCCGAAGCAAGGTAGGGCGGGGGCCAGCAACTTTCACTTGTTAGGAGTGGGGGCTGAAAAGAGCTCTTTGTATAGGTTGGGTTTGATAAAGGAGCTTTTAAGCCCTTTTGCTGGATTGTTGGTCCGCAGCCCCGCCCTATAGAATGAATAAGGAGAGGCCTATTGATGACCGAGCAGAGCTCTATTTTTTATCGTTGAATTTGGTTAGAAGTATTTTTTTACAAATTTGATGGATAAAAGATAAATATCTATTATTTGGTTACTTTTTCAATAATTACGTTAGAAATGATCAAAACAAAACCCCACAAAATCACCAAGATGATTTACTTCATTTTCTGTGTTGTAAAATTGGTTTAGTTTTGATTATCCTCAAGGCTCAGGTTAAGAAAATTTGTCATTTTTTTTTCCCAAGAAGGTTAAGAAAATTTTTAAAAAAGAAAAGGGTAAATCACAATATCACGTGATAAAAAAGCAGGCCTACTCCCTGAAAAAAAAAAAGAAAAAGAGAGAGAGAGAGAAAAAAAAAGAGGAAGCAAAAGTGGAAATGAATCTCTCAAGAACACGGTAAAACCAGTGCACCCAAAAACACACGACAGATTCCTCCATCTTTTTTTTTCACACTGAATAAAGAGAAGAAGTAAAGAAAAATAAAATTAAATGAAAAAAGATCAGACAATGGGACCCACTTCTGATTCAGTGCCACGTAGGAGCGTAAATCTGATCTCTAGATTTCCAAAAAAAAGACACCGTCGCTGTCCACTGTTTTTGTCACTGCCACCACCATACGGCCCGAAGAGGAGAGAGAAAGAACGAAATTAAAAGAGGAGAGGAGAGAGAAAGCGAGCAGAGAACTGCAATTTCAACAGAACTCAAGGACCATTTTGCAAAAAAAAATGGAATTTTCTCTCCCAGGGGTCTCCTCACTTCACGCTTAATCTCTCCACTCTATATATATTTGCCCCATCCTGTTTCCTGTCCGTAATCATCTCTCTCGCTCCTCTTTCTGTAATTTTCTCTCTCTGCAAATCTCTCTCTCTGGAATTCTCTCGATTCGATTCAAACTCACTCGCTCACCAGGTAAGCTCGCATTGCTTGGATTCTCTTTTCTCCGAATTCAATTTCCAAAACTTCAAAAGAATGAATCTTTCTTTTTCTTTTTCTTTTGGAAATTTCATAATTGATTGGTTGATCGAGAAGTTAAATCATCGGCATTCGCATGGGGATCTGATTTTTGATTTCGCCAAGGAATTTCCGTTAAAACGATGCTTTTTGTGGAGAAAAAGTTCAGATTTTTCTTTTTCTCTTTTGATTGTTCTGCTTTTGATTGTGCATTTGGTGTCGTTTTGTGATTGGTTGTTTCGATCGAGGTAAATGGAAAGTGATGTCGTATGCGGAAAATGGGTTGCGTTTGGTGACCAAAGAAATGTCGTATTCGTTGGGGTTGGCTACATTTTGGAATCTTGCTGATTTTGAAACCAACAAGGATGTAATATCAATTTTGTTTGTGTTTGTTGTTGCTTGCTTTGATCAATGACTAGAGAAATTTCGTGTCAAATATGAACAGGGTTAGCAAGTTTTAGCTATCTTTTGGTATAGTTTTTATGGTAGGACATTCTTTGATCCACATCTGATCAAGTGACTTGAAGAACTTGCTTAGCTGAATTTGATCCAATCTTTGGTTGAGCAATCAAAGCTAGGAATTGTGAGGTTTGATAGTTCTATTAGCCAAAGTTGTCTATTTCTTATTGGCTTGCGCTATAATTGCACAAATACTAGCAAGACTGACATTGCATTACACTACAAATTACTGATTCCAAACCCACAAGTAATGTATATAGAGGTTTTGTTTGTGTTTGTTGTTGCTTGGTTTGATCGGTAACTGAATATTTCATGTCAAATATAGAAAGAGTTGTTGTGCATGACACAAGTTGTTTGGTTTTGATTGGCATGGACTAGAACTAAATTGAATTTAACCGTCATGAGTGACTAATATTACAATACATTTTGTACTTTTATCGTTGGGATCTTTCTGATCCAATGTTTGTGTATGGATAGGTCTCTGGCCATGGATTCTAAATCGGTTGTGGCCTTAATTGAAGCGTCCTCTGGGGTTCATTTTTCGGGATTTCACATGAATGGTTTGGTGGAGAAAATGCATTCATCAGAGGTGGAGCAACCAACAACCTCTCCCACAGAAAACATCCATATGCAACCTTTTGTCATAGGTATTGTTAGATGTCCAAACTATGTTCTTACGACATGCTTTTTTTTTTTTTCCCCCTTCTGTTGATTTTCTAACTTGACTTGGCAAGTAAGCACCAGCCTTGTATGTTCCTTGATCTAAACCTTCTTTGCTAAGTAGTATATTAACCATTGTTTTTTTCAAATCATTCTTGTACTTGTTTATTTGTAAATGATCCTCTCTGCTAAAGAAAGAATAGAAATGAAACGGATACCATTATAAAGTTGTTATTGCTTCAGACGTCATAAATTTCATAGTTAATACTGGACTATGGTCTAGGCATATGTGCATTTTGTAGAAATGCATCATAGGAGGATCCATGATCATTTCTGTTTGTTTCTTCTCTACTTGAAACCATGCTTTCTGCTTTGTATGGCAGGGGTTGCTGGCGGAGCAGCATCTGGCAAGACTACCGTTTGTGATATGATTATACAGCAACTTCACGACCAGCGGGTCGTTCTTGTTAACCAGGTAACATTGTCTTGGTGTTCACATACATGTTTGGCAACTAGCTCAGGATAAAGTCTAGTAGAGTTTGCTTATATGAATATGCTTCTACACTACGTGTCATTCTTGCAACTTTTTACTTCCCTATCTTAACATGGATTCTTTTTCAGGATTCCTTCTATCATAATTTGACAGAACAAGAACTTGCACGAGTACAGGATTACAACTTCGACCATCCTGGTGAGGGGATTTCTGGTATAGTCAAATTATAATATATCTAGGACTATATAGTGTTCAACTGCATTAGAACGCGATTAAAGAGGTATGGGGTTTATGCAACTTGATGTCATTTCTTGGACCGTTAATTTTTTTTTCTTAATAAAAATTTTTCATCTTTACTGTGATATCATATGATTGATGTATTTTATTATCGACTGAAGCAGTAACTAGAATAGTAATGGTATCAATTTTCTTACTTGATGCATGTGGCTCTATTGTGTGTGTGGGTCATTTTTTTTTTTTTAATGTAGAATTCTTTTGTTTTCAGATTCCTTTGACACTGAGAAACTCTTAGCTTCTATGGATAAGTTGAGGAATGGCCAGGCTGTAGACATACCGAACTATGACTTCAAGAGTTACAAAAACAATGTGTTCCCTCCTAGAAGGGTAATGTTTGTTTTCTAGACATTTGTTTTTATTCTTGTAAATTAAAAAAAAAAAAAAAAAAAAACTACAAACGTTTTATTCTTTGTCAGTGTGAAAATTTTCTTTTCTGCATCTAGAATCCTTATTGCAAGAATCTACCGTGTAGGTAAATCCTTCAGATGTTATAATTTTGGAAGGCATTCTTATTTTCCATGATCCTCGCGTACGAGAGTTGATGAATATGAAGATCTTTGTTGATACAGGTCATTTATTCTCTTTTTACCATTTTTCTACAGGATGTTTTTAACATTTTTTCTCAATTGCATAGTGCTTTTTTTTTACATGACTACCATAAGTCTCTGGATTCAAAATGTTTATTTTATTCTTTTATATGTGTCCAATATACCCATTGTTTTGAGATATGTATGAATAGACTGGTGTCCTTTTTAACTTTTCATGTGTAGCTTTTGTGCAATGTTTTCTTATGCCACTTCATAGTGTTACTAAGTTGGGACACTTCACATTGTAAAATTTTCAGTGCAGATGCTGATGTTCGTTTGGCAAGAAGGATAAGGCGTGACACAGTTGAGAAGCACAGGGATATTGGTGCAGTTCTTGATCAGGTTTGCAACAGTTCATGTTTTTATGTTGTAAATTTATTGGAATAAAAGTCGTTACTGAAGCTATAGGAGTATGTAGGTTTAAGGTGTCAAGACATTTTATAAACCTACAATTATGGGGTCAATTATGATATTGCTGGAACTAATCAATTGGATGATATATTTTTGTCTCTTGAGTCTTGGGTAAAGTTTTGTTGTTTATTCAATCATTTCAGGCATTTCCTTAGTACTATAGTCACTCTCTCCCAGCCACCTTGGTTCCTAACCGTATACTAGTCTAAGAAGCTAAATTTTAATTTTACCTTTCCTCTAAATGTTTATTATTGTGTTAATGCAGTACTCAAAATTTGTGAAGCCTGCTTTTGACGACTTTATTCTTCCTACAAAAAAATATGCCGATATCATTATTCCTCGTGGAGGAGATAATCATGTAGCAATTGATTTGATTGTTCAACACATCCGTACAAAGCTTGGTCAACATGACCTTTGTAAAATATATCCTAATCTATATGTTATACAGTCAACTTTTCAGGTATCTCACCTTCCTTGTTCTCAGTTCAGTTCCAATTTTTGGTTTTATTATTACCATTTTGTCCAATTGTTGCTCCTTGTCTCATGCAGATACGGGGTATGCATACCCTCATACGTGATTCTGAAACAACAAAGCATGATTTTGTATTTTATGCTGATCGGCTGATTCGTTTGGTATGTATATGTTGTCTTCCACATAGGAAATTCAGTGATGAAAATAGGCAAGTTATTTACTTCATTGGTCAATGAGTATTGTTCTCAAAATTACTACCAGGTTGTTGAACATGGCCTCGGCCATCTACCATTTACAGAAAAGCAGGTGATCACCCCAACTGGTAAGCTAATTGACTTCCTTTGAAAGTTTTTTGTCAAGCATTAGAATAGAGAACCTCAAAAGACATCAAGTAATGCCACTATAATTAAAAAAAAAATGCTGCCAATGTACTAAGTTCTACAAAGACAATTGATATTACCTTCCCAACATGAAATTCAACAGCCCATGCTTTGTATCCATGTCTACTTTCCAAAGACAATGTTGTATGATGAGAAGACAAATTGTGTAAGCTAGGGACTCCAAGATAACTATTTCTTCATATTTTTGAGATATTATCATGCTATATTCGGATGATATCTTAACTAGTTTTATTCAATTTGAATAGTTATTTTGGTAAAATATCAATATCTGGTTCTTTCAAAATGGTATTTTTGGTTTACATCTTCCGCTGTGGTTGCAGGGTCTGTGTATACTGGTGTAGACTTCTGTAAGAGGTTGTGTGGTGTATCTGTCATCAGGAGGTAATATTTTCAAATCAGTAGTGGAATCTTTGCTAGAATTAGGTGTTTTGTTGTCAGTAAGTAGGATTTTTTAAAATAAAAAAGAGTTCATTCTTTTGATAATGAACATTCTCATCTCGTTCCAGCGGTGAGAGTATGGAGAATGCTTTGCGAGCATGCTGTAAAGGTATCAAGATCGGGAAAATTCTTATCCATAGAGAAGGGGACAATGGTCAACAGGTTTGGAAATCTCTTCTTGTGTCTCTGCTTGTTCTATATCTATGTATTTATGTCTTACTTCTGGCTGTTTTCTCACTACTTTCTTTACTTGGCAGCTAATCTATGAAAAGCTGCCCCAAGACATCTCAGAGAGGCATGTATTACTGTTGGATCCTATCTTAGGAACTGGTTTGTTTCTTTCTTGTTGGTTTCGTTATATTATAAGAATTTTCATTAGTTTTCACATCACCACACAAATAGTTAGACAAGTAAACCTTATTATTAGTCACACCCTTTCTTCAGGTAATTCAGCTGTTCAGGCCATTTCTTTGCTCCTAAAAAAGGGTGTACCAGAGTCCAACATCATATTTCTCAATCTTATATCTGTAAGTGAAAGCTGCTCTCAAATTCTTTGCTTTTCTAATATAGTTATTTTTTCCTCAAAATTCTTTGGTAGGATGCTGAAAATACCCTACCGTTATTCTGTATTTCCGTTAAATTTCCGTACTCTTTTATTTATTTATTTTTTTGTTTCTGATATAATTATGATATGATTTGAGCGTTCAGAGCTGCTTGGTTTCGGCGGTATATTTTTTATTGTTTATTTTTACCTCATCAGTATTTAGAGCTTTAGTCCCTAATGATTACTTTGCAAATTTGTTTCACCAGGCACCTCAGGGTATACATGTGGTGTGCAGAAGCTTCCCAAGGATTAAGATTGTGACATCTGAGATTGAAATTGGTTTGAATGAAGATTTTCGGGTCATTCCAGGCATGGGAGAGTTTGGGGACAGATATTTTGGAACAGATGATGATTGAACCAGCAAAAGAAGTGAAGTGGCTCCACCAAAAGTTAAAAAAAAAAATAAAAAAAAATCCACTTTATATATCTGCTATTTTGTCCAACCCCATTATCTTTACTCGTCATCAGTCCCTGAAAATCAGCTGAACTTGCTTTTTTGGCTAATATTCTGGTGGCTTCTACTTTCTTTAAGGGTTGAAAAATTTTTGACTTCGTTGGAAGAATCTTGGTATATCTTTATATATAAATATGTTTATTTTCTTTGCACTCTTGGGGGTTTCTTTTCTTTCTTCTCCTTCTGCCTCCTCGTCCAATGCCTTTTAATTTATGTGTTCTTCATCATGAAACGGTTGGATATTGACAAACTTTATTAGGCCATTAGTTTTTTATTTTTTGGGCCAATATTGGTCCCATGACTTGCTATACATGTGTATGGCATATACAAGGAGTGACAATCTTTGCAGTTCAAGTTTTAGCCTCCTTATGGTAATATGTATATACGAACCAGGATATTGTTCCTTACTTCTCTCACCCCAATAGTCTGAATATGCTTTTTTTAATATTATTATTTTTGGGGCCTTTCTCTCACGGATACTTATTGGTAGTGTTTTGCTTTTCGCCGTTAGATCTAATCAGTGTTTTGCTTTTTCAATGCCTATTAAGGAAATTGCTTTCTTTTATATCATTTTTTCCGCCCTTTTTTTCAAATGTTGTGGCGAACTTAAAGGAACTGCCATGACAGAAGTATGGTAGAGATTGAGTATTTGATGGGTGGTTAAAGTGAAAGCCACATACCGAGTTAAGACAAGAATGAAAATCCAAGGTAGTGGCTGAAACTTGTGAGAAGTTGGTAGAATCCAAAAAAACTGTCACTTGGTTTTTTTTCCAAGCTCTTCCAAGTTTCTCTCAAAACTATGAACGGATGAGGAACTTAGCTATATATTCCACACAATAATAACATCTATATACGTACATATATATATATATATATACATATATAATTTCTACACCATAATATTGAGTTGAGAGATAAATCTAGGGATATATAGTTGGCCACTTGGCTATGAGAGCAATCACTCATTACTTTATCAGAGGGTGATAACCCTTGTTGGTTTAGTCCTGTGACACGTGGCAGTGCATGGTATGAGGTGGATTCTGTTGGTATATTCCATGAGCGCTTGTCTATATAGATTGTGGGTTGTGTCTCTTTGTTTTTCGCACTTTGGTCCTGCAATTTTTGCACTCTTCGATTGCATAATATTCACACGCCTCTATCCAAAAACCCACCTAAAAAGCCGCAACCATGTCTGCTTTTGTTGGAAAGTATGCTGGTAAATACAATCTCTCTCTTTCTCTCTCATCATTGGTTTAGTATGTATAGGAATTGTAAGTGAGAGTTCTTTTTATATCCGTACTAGTACTATTATTCAAAAATGGAATTGTTGATTATAATAAGGAGGTGAAGTATTCAACGATACCTTGAACGTTCCAAATGATGGCTACAAAAGGTTTTCTGGAAATACCGTTTGGAACCCAGTCTTTGCAGTTTCAACCAAGTGTGTTTTTTTTTTCCACATATACTATAGTATATAGCTTTTTTTTTAATATAACTTGCAATTTTAATTATGTTCTCAAACGCTCTAATAATACAGTTACATTGGTAGAAACACAAAGTGGAGAAGAATTACTTAAGTATTGATCCTACAATGAAACAATATTTCTTGGGAATTTTGATTACATTCTAAGATTCTTTTTTCTTATATCCTCAAAATATCCGTATAAAAAGAACACCATAAACATAAGAGAGACAAATACCCCACTATTTACATTCCTCTAAACAACTTTTTCTTTTTCTTCCTTGTTTATGTAAGCATTTAAGTGTCGTATCATTCTAACATTGAGCCAAGCACAAATTGGTATGATACTAGTAACGAGAAGCATCTAGCTTTATCATTTTTTTTTGCTTTTTGTTTTTAATTACTAAATCTAATCTAGTGTCTCTCATGACTTAGCAATTTTCTCTCATTATAAGCAACATTTCTTTCGTTCCTTTTTTGTTTTTTATTTTTTATTTTTTGGTTTATGGTAAGCAATCACAATAATATTGGACCAATCACAAATTTCATGTACTAATTTTAAGAGGCATGGAGTGTTAAATTTTAGCTTTTTGCATATAATTACCAAATCTATTCTCATGTTTCTCTTCATAATAAACAATTTCTAAGTTGTATTAGAAAAATGAAAACTTTTCTTTTGTTCTTTCTTGTTTAGTATCATTGAGCATTGCACGAACATCTGATCTCATCAATGGACTCTACTATAATTTAATTTCAGCAATATTATGGAACCAATAAAATTTTTATCTACTAAATTAGAGATTCATAGAGCAACTTTAGCATTTTTTTATATAATTATCAACCCTAATCTCGTGCAATTTCTTATGAATTTTACCTCAGACGAGCTCATCAAGACAGCCAAGTACATCGCCACCCCCGGAAAGGGAATTTTGGCGGCGGACGAGAGTACCGGCACCATCGGAAAGCGCCTCGCGAGCATCAACGTCGAGAACATCGAGTCGAACCGCCAAGCCCTAAGGGAGCTCCTCTTCACCACCCCAAACGCCCTCTCCTACCTTTCCGGTGTTATCCTCTTTGAGGAGACTCTCTACCAAAAAACCTCCGACGGAAAGCCCTTCGTCGGGGTCCTCGAGGAAAACGGCGTCGTCCCGGGGATCAAGGTCGACAAGGGCACCGTCGAGCTCGCCGGAACCAACGGCGAGACCACCACACAGGGATTCGACTCCCTCGGCGCCCGGTGCAGCCAGTACTACAAGGCTGGGGCACGATTTGCCAAGTGGCGTGCGGTCCTTAAGATCGGTCCCACCGACCCGTCGGAGTTGTCCATCCAGCAGAACGCCCAGGGTTTGGCACGCTACGCCATCATCTGCCAGGAGAATGGGTTGGTGCCTATCGTTGAGCCAGAGGTGCTCACCGACGGACCCCACGACATTAAGAAGTGCGCCGCCGTCACCGAGATGGTACTCGCGGGGGTCTACAAGGCGTTGAACGACCACCATGTGCTTCTTGAGGGGACGCTCCTTAAACCCAACATGGTTACGCCCGGTTCTGATAGCCCTAAGGTACAGCACGCACATGCATGCATAAATAAGGCCCTAATTAATTATAATTAGATTACTATCTAGCTGCGAACAATATGTGTAAAAAAAATTAAAGGGAAATAAAAAAAAAGTTGTAAAAATGGCTTTGGTAATTCCAAGCATGTCTCAAAAAATCATTATCTTAATTGGGATCGAAAGTTTTTTTTTTTTTTTTTATCTGTATGATATGCACAATGTTTGAATTATTTTTGATTAATGCACAATTTTTGAACGTCATGTGACTAGTATAATGGTATTGCAAAATCAATGGAAAAATATATCACAATTTTTTTTTAATGAAATATTGACTAGTAATAGATACCCGTGATTGCTTGGTAAATCATTGACTGACATTAATTAAACACTGATTATATTTGTAAGCCTACAACCACTCAAGTTAAAAGACAATTTGAAGCTTTAAATCGCAGGTAGCAGCGGAGGTGATTGCGGAGTACACGGTAACAGCTCTCCGTCGGACAGTGCCACCGGCGGTGCCAGGGATCGTGTTCCTATCAGGCGGGCAGAGCGAGGAGGAGGCGACGCTGAACCTCAACGCGATGAACAGGATGGAGGTGTTGAAGCCATGGACATTGTCCTTCTCATTCGGGCGGGCTCTTCAGCAGAGCACACTCAAAACATGGGGAGGGAATAAGGAGAACATTGGGAAGGCTCAGGAGGCATTCTTGGCAAGGTGCAAGGCCAACTCTGAGGCCACTCTTGGCAAGTACACTGGAGGAAGTGGCAGTGGCCTTGCTTCTGAGAGCTTGTTTGTTAAGGGTTACAAGTACTAATTAATTCATGTTAAGTCTTAATTGATACCATAATCTTTCTCTTTAATTTTCTCCTCTCTCTCTCTCTCTCTCTCTCTCTCTCTCAGTATATATGGGGTTTCGGGAAAATATATGATGTGTTAATGAGTGGATTAGAAATTGTAAGTCTTTTTTTCTTTCTTTCTTTCTTTCTTGATCTTCATGCTCTCTGTAATTGGTATATATGATGTTCTACAAATTGTGTTTAATGTTCAGCTAATTGATCTTGATTTTGGTGAAGCTTTAAAATTTATACTCGCAGACGGTTGCCATAACATACTGCCTAGTATCCTGATCCAGTTATGTGATACTGTTTTATTTTTTGGTTTTTCATTATTATTTTTGGAGATTTAAATCTTAAATTACTTAAGCTTCAACATTAATGCTTTCGCAAGGCCAAGATCTCTCTCTATATATGGTGTTTTGGGAAAAGGAAAATGATAGATGTCATGAAGAAACAATTGCATGATGTATCATGAAACTTATTGGAGGTAAAAGAATTTGAACAACATAGTAATTCTAGTTTTACAATTTGTATAGAATTTAGGCACAATAATGATATGTTAAATTATAGAGTCTAATTATCACCCTAATGTAAGATTGATATTTCCGTCCTGAAAATCTTATATTGAAGCTGAACCCACTACAACAAATTCGAAATTATACAACCTTTATTTAACGACTGTTTCTCGAAAACCGTTTTGACAAGGGAAAAAAAACGCGACGAGTTGCACCTACAAAGACGAAAAACGTCGTGGCATGCGCGGGAGCTACCACTATAAACCTTGTGTGTTTTGTTTGTTTATTTTCTTTGTCGATCTTATTACTTGACCTCAGTAATATGGAATTAGTGTAGATTCGTAGTCTTAATATCATGTTGATAGAATTTTTCATAATGTGTATCCTTGCTATTTTAGAAAAACACGACAAGAAAGAGTGCTTTTTTTTTTTTTTTGATCTTTATCCTTATTCATATATTGGTTCTACAAATTGTGTCTGTTAAATCTGCTCATTATGATTATACAACTTTTAACCGTACTTAATAACTCATTAAATTTCTATCATCGCAAGTGATGCGCCAAAATCTATACCTTTGGGGTTTAATTTAGAAGAGGTGGTCTGAGGAATTGTGTGCAGATTTTGGTCTCGTAATCTGCAAAATCAGTTCAGTCAATTTTTATTAAACACGCAGGAGGTAGCGTAATATTTTAATTTATATAGTTTATGCAAGTGATATCAGAAGAAATTCAGAAGGACTTGCTTTGAAAGCCTTGGAAGAACAAGAAGTGAGACCACAAGTGATGCCTGCAATGACTTTTTTACTTATCCACACAGGATAGACAATCACTATAGCAAAACACCCCCTATGATAGCATTAAACACATAGCTTTTCTTAAAAATCGTTACTATGTAAAAAAGTAATAGATTTTTATTTTTGCAATGTTGCATTTATAAATTATTTTATTTCATAAATCCTGAAGCATTGGGTCGCAACGTAGTCCAAACATTATGTTTTGGTTATTATTATTATTATTATTATTATTATTATTTTACAAAGGTTAGCTTGTTTTAAGAATTGAACAATATAAGTTGTTATATATTATTACTTTTTTTTCTTATTACTTGGTAAATTATTGGTACTTATATGAAAAGCAAAAACACATAGACGGTGGATCATGAAAAATTTGCTCTATTTTCATTTTAAAAGAGAATTGTTTTTTGTTTGAGAATCAAAAGAGAATTGTTTTATTCAAACCTTTCAATCCAAAATTTTTTGGCCATGGATTTAAGTGAAAAAAGGACTGTGGGATTAAAAATTTCGTTTCCCACCAACCTTTCAATTTCCATATTAGTTGTCAATATATGTATGTAAATTTCATGGGAGGGAGTAAAATTTCATTTCCCTCCAAACTTTTCAATCCCCAAAATGGAGAATTAGGGGAAAAAAAACCATACATATCAGATTAAAAAAGAAAATCTTTTCACTCACTAGAACTCATTTGGGGCAAGTACTTTCAGTGGAAACTGGGTAGTTTGCACGATCGGACCTCTGATTGTTTGAACGTTTAGGTGCTAACATAGAACTCCTTGATACTTGGTTGTGGGCGTGCAGAAGATCCCAAGTTGGTTGGGCTTGTATTGTCTTTCGGCATCATTCCGTTGGGCGTTGAATCTTTGTAGAGATTCTAGTGAGTGTTTTCATGTGGTTATTAATATCCAATTTTTTGTCACAAATTTTTATACTGTTATTGTTACAATTATGGTTGTCATAATCACCTTACCTTTGAGGGCTCAATGTCCTCGTTGGCCATATTTTCGATTGGGTCAAGGCTCTGATACCATCTGTAACTACCTGCGTCTCCGCTTGGTATGATATTGTCTGTTTTGAGCTTAAGTCTGCTTGGTTTTACTCTTGAGCTTTACCCCAAAAGGCCTCATGCTATTGGGAGGTGGTGTCATTACTTATGAACCACTGCTTACGATCATTTCCAGCCATTCTTTCTTGGCCTTCTTCACCTTAAATAGAATTATGGTTTGTGACAAATTCGTACAAATTTTCACTCATTTCTTTGGGCATTTATACTTTCATTGAGTGCTTGTAGTGAGATTCAAAAAGTTATTGTTTAGTTCTACTTAATTTTGCATATATTGCTTGTAACGCTAAATTGATTCGATTACTAGAAACATAGAAGTAGTAAGCTAATGTCTTAAAAATAGATTGGTTAGTTTTGCTTGTTTGCTAGAAAGAAGAATTGGATTTCTCACGATAATATGTTAATAAAGAGCTTAGATAATTTCTAGAAATATTGAACTTGTAAGCCATTTTTTTAAAGTTTTATTTAAGTATTCTTAATGATTGATGTCTTTATACCATAATTACTCATTTTCTTTATTTTTTAAAGTTGTTAAATACTTCAACATGCAGTTGCTTTCTAACCTATGTTTTATGTTTTCTTTTAGTTTTCTAGAAAGGATGGTTTAAAATATCATAACAGCCATAGAAAATAAATGAAGTTTTATAATTTAAAGTTGCTTATAAACATAGAAGTTAACAATCAGAGACATAACTTTTACTAATAGTCAAACCTGGATTCTTCATATATTATGGTTTGTAAACTTTTACGTTTACGTTTGTGTTGATCTCTTTATATTGTGCTCTTGTCAGGTCTTTGAAGGACAAATTTAAGTCCTATCTTTGTTCAGCGTCGTAAATTCCATATCAAATGGAGGTTTGCTAGGTGGGAGTACGTTACAAGTGAAGCTTTTGGTGAAGAATGGAGTAATGTAGAAAATATTTATACTTGATCTTCTATAAGCTTAGCTAGTAGCTTATCAGGTTTTAGTTTTATGAATATGTTCAGAATATATGTTGAACAGAAATTGTTGTAGTCCAATTTTGGTGAATAAATTATGATGTAATTATTTATTGGTAGTGAATTATATAATTGAAAATTATGCGACGTGTGGCAGCTTTGTCTATTTTATTGGATAAATCCAAGGGGATTGTATAGTAAATTGATCTTTGAAGGTCAATAAGGCACCTAATAACTAATAATGCATGGTCTGCAGTTAGTAGACATTTTCACAACCACTTAGAAAAGCTGCAAAAATGAAAAAAAAAAAAACAAGTCAAGAAAGCTATAGGAAACACTTTATATAGCATTTTTAATAACCGTTTGAAAACGCTATAATATTTTGACTTTTAATAGCATAAGCTGTGTTAGCGTTTGCTAAAACACTTTTATAGCGTTTACCAGGGATAATTGTTTTAGTGAATGTGTAAGCTAAGGTTCTTGTGTCTATATAACAAAGTCTTTGGTGTGTTTGTTAGTAATTTTAAATAAATTGATAAACAAATGGATAATTTTTTCACTTGATCCTTGTTAGATCTGTTTTGTGTTTTTTTTTTTTTATTGGTAATAATCACAATCAATAGCTTTCACTCTAACATTAAGATAGGATTCTTTTCATGGTATACTGTCCTCCAGTACCTATTTGTAGGTCACGTTGGTCATACATAGTTTCAAGTTACTAAGTACAGATTGACTTAGGGTAGTTTTGTTGAAGATGAAGCATGCACCACTTCTTCCTTCTAGTTGAGATAAGGATTAACAAAATTTTCCAAGTAAAACTACATCCACTTTAGGTTTCAATTCAAAATGATAATATTTGTACACCGAAAAAAAGGTTCAGCTTTAACTATTCTGAAATTGTACAAAGATATCAAGTCCGAAATGTTAAAATCATAGAGCAAATACCTAAAGCTTTTTTTTTATAAAAAAATAAAAAAAAATCCGGATGCATCTATAGTTTTGGTAATGATGTTTGTAAGTTGCTTTTAGTTGAAACATGTTTAGACCAAACCTTATTTTCAATTAATTCTCTAATAAAATATGGCTGGTAAATCTTGAAAAATAATCTACACACAAATAAATATCTTATACTTTAAGTACAATCCACTTGCATAGGACACCTGAGATCCATATGAAGTAATTGAAGTACCTTAGATGTAGTGATTTGAAGGACTTCTTTGTGTGTTGTTCTTAGTTGCTTACTAAATTGGCACGACTCACAAATTCCAGGTTGCTTTTTGTTGAGTTTGCAAACACCTTATATTCACATGCATTTCTATTTCATGTTCATCAAAAGTAGTCTTGTGACAAGAATGTGTCAACATATAACTATGCCGTTTTGAAGAACGGTTGGGGCAAACAGTTTTAGTCTGAGAACTGTAGCATATGAGAGCTTTATACTATAGTAATTTTTGTTTTTTACGTGAAATTTTTACTGTAGAGTTCCTTCTGAGCCAGGATCAAACTCTTCTTTTGAGTATGATTGGGCCCTGCAGTGGTAGAACCTGGTGAACCGGGCGTACTACTTCCCAACCTTCTGTGAACCTTGCTTCTCTTATGATTTTTGCTACTTTCTTTATCAAAGTGATTGATATCAAAGAGAGTCTTTTGGTACTCTGTTGATATGTTTTAATCACCAATTATGTCTTTACCACTATCAAAATATCATGAATTAGAGCCCATCTAATTTCTTAACCCAAATCTGTCTTAGAATTTTTTCTTTTGATCAATTTTAATTTTAGAAGTATTTTTTGGTTTGGGGGAAAAAATGATGGTTTGGATATCATGTCACTTCCAAAAAAAAAAAAAGAATTTAAAGCATTTAGATTAAGAAGGCAGCTTGAAAACGGTAGATTTGTTTTGGCAAACGAGGACGAACAAATTACATAATAAATGTTTATTTTATGTAACAATTTGGTCACACACCAGTGAATTGGACGTAAATTGTAAAATCCGTACATGTATAATACAGATCACATTGATTTGTGCAGATGAGATTGGATGAACATCCGAATTTAAAAGTTAAAGGACCAAATAGAGATCGAGATTAAAATTGAGAAACCATTACTATTGTTATATTTGATTTGAAGTTCAAACTGGAATTCAAACATTTCTCCTACCGTGTGTGAGAGAGAAATTTGACTTTCTGTCCTTTTTTTTTCTTTTTTGAGAGAGTTTTTTTTTTTTCAAACCATGAATATTAAGACATAGTGTGGTAATTAAAAACTCTTTTTAGTTTAATTTTGTGGAAAAAATATTGTAATAAAAAGATTGAAACCATGAAAATTGGTTGGAACTGTTTTTTGTTAAACAAGCCCTAAACTGCTTATTTTCCCTCATTCAATGTCTACGAAACAACATGAGGACCTAAATCCTTAGGTCCAGGAATTTAAGTGCTTATTGTCTTTGTAGGGCTCGTTTGTTTCGATACTCGAATCACGATTTGAATCATTTTACTGCAGTATTTTTTCTCACAAAAATTTAAATATTTATTTAAATATTATATTTAAATACTCAAACCACCGTAAATAAGCTCTCCCTTCGAAGAGCTCAGGTACTTAATATCGAGGAGGTAGGCCTTTTTTTTTTTTTCATTTTTTTCCCCCCTAAAAAGCCTCTTTTAAAAAAACGACACGTCGTTGCATATACTAAACCTGTCGTTCTCTCCCAAACTCTCAGAAAATAAAAAATGTGGAAATTATACCATTTTGACTCGGAACTCCCATAGAGCTCTGTCTTTTCTTCAGTTCGTTAAATCCTGACCGCAAATCTCACTCTCTCTCTCTCTCTAGACAAACAATCAAAAAACCTTCTCAAATCTTTCCTTTTCCTCCCTCCGTTTGGATTCCGAGAATCCTCGCGAGTCACCGAGAAAATAAACAGAACCAGAAACATGTCCACTTCTTCCTCCATTTCCGCCTCCTTCCGACTCTTCACCACCAAAATCCCAACCTCCTTCTTCCTCCTCCCCCACAAATCCTCCCCAAGCCCTTATCTTTCCCCCTTCTCCCGACGAATCTCCTTCGAGAGAATCGCCACCGCCAATCCGCCGCAATTGTCAGTCTCATCCTCCTCATCGCCATCCTCGACTTCACTGCAACCCGTCGAAGAACAAGAAGAAGAAGAACTCCTCCCGAAGCTTCGAGAAATCGTGCGGCTGTTCCAATCAGTACCGGAGCCGAAGGCGAAGTACGAGCAGCTTTTGTTCTACGGAAAGAATTTGAAGCCTCTCGACGAGGTTTACAAGACGAGGAAGAATAAAGTCGAAGGTTGTGTCTCGCAGGTTTGGGTTAGGGCTTACCTTGATTCGGAGAGGAACGTGGTTTTCGAGGCCGATTCGGACTCGGTACTCACTAAGGGACTCGCCGCTTTGCTTGTTAATGGATTGTCGGGGAGGCCGGCTGAGGAGGTGGTTAGGGTTTCGCCTGAGTTCGTCGTCCGATTAGGGCTTCAACAGAGCTTGACGCCGTCGAGGAACAACGGATTCTTGAATATGTTGAAGTTGATGCAGAGGAAGGCGCTAGAGTTGCTAGTGGAAGCCGAAAAGGGCCGGGAGAGTTCAAATTCGGAGGAAACAAACAGTTTTGGGGACAAATTCAATGGTTCGGAGGGCCAACTAGAGGCGGAAAAGAGCGAAAGGAGCAGAATTGGGGCGAATTCGGAGCCGAAAAGCAGTGAAGGAGTCGAAAGTTCCAGTCTTGGAGAGAAATTTGAGGATTTGGGTGTTCGAACTAGTGCGAGGAGAGAAATCGAGGGGAATTCGGGGAATTTGGGGAGGAGGGGAATGAGGATTAGGGAGAAGTTGGAGAGGGAGCTTAGTCCTGTGGAGTTGGAAGTGGAGGATATGTCATATCAGCATGCTGGGCATGCTGGGGTGAGAGGGAATGAAGATGGGGAGACTCATTTCAATGTGAGAATTGTGTCAAAGGAGTTTGAAGGGAAGAGTTTGGTGAAGAGGCATAGGCTTGTTTATGGGTTGCTGCAAGAGGAGTTGCAGAGTGGGCTTCATGCTTTGTCAATTGTGGCAAAGACACCTTCTGAAGTTGGTGGGCAATAAAGGAGGAGTTCTTGTGGGCTCAGAGAAAAAGAAAAAAAAAAAGAGGTTTAATTTTTGTTTCAAAGAAACTTTGGTTTATTATAAGCATTGTATTCAATAGCATTTTCTTCATGATATAGGCAGATTGTAAACATATTGTCAATTGAATTTTTATAAAAGCAATAACGATACATATTTTGGGGATGTTTCTAGTATTATTCTGATTTTCGTCCTTATGTTCATGTAATGCCATTCTTTGAGGTTGATGTTCTGCAAGGATTAATTGAATTGGCTTATCTTGAACCCATGTTTTGGGAATGGTTGTAGTGTACTATTCTTGTTTTGTTCCTTGTGTTCATGAAATGTTATGCTTTGAGGTTGATATTCTGCAAGGATTAATTGAATTGGCTTATCTTGAACAAAGATTCGGGGAGCTTTCTACGTGCTTATGACTCGTAAGGAGTGCTAAATTGAAGTGTTATGTCTGGAATTTTATGTAATAGCCATTTATTAAAGTAAAAAGTGGGGTAATGAAAAAGGGAATGCTTATTGGGTTTTTGGTAGGTAGAAGATGCATACTTTAACACCAAGGTTATTGTCACGTTAATTTAATTTGCCCTCATCCAATGCAGTTTTTCCATAGGTCTCCTTTGGACTTTTAAAGTTTTTATTATAGTTTTGTGTATTTTTTGTTTTCTTCCGTTCACTTGCTGTGTATAAATATTTGGGCTCTCCGTCAATAACTTGAACAACTTAGTTTGAGAATTTTCTGTCTGGTCATTTGTCAACTCTTATTTAAAATGTCAAGTTGCACCTGCCAGTCAATTTGCCTTAACCTTCCGTCAGCTGATTAATATTTAAATTCTCCCTTTTAATATGTTGGTGATTATAACAAAACTGTGAAAATTGGGAAGCTTTTATCTGTATTTGAAGGTTGGTTTAGATTGGTAGCTCATGAAGGTTGGCTATGGAAGTTGAAGTTCATCTTTGACTGGTTGATGTTTATTGCTCTCACCATTTATTGTGATCTCACACTGCTTGAACTAGAAAAATAACAATTCAGTTAGCCAAAGAGTTGATGGCCATGAAACAGTTAAGGGACAACCATAGACTTGGTGATTTAAAGATAGAACAGGTGGCTCCTCCCCTGCTGCCACCACCTCCACCACTGCCCTGGTTCTGGGCTAGGAAGGCTGTTCCAGAGAGCGTAACAAAGCAAGAAATTGCCATGTTCTGGAGGCAGAAACACATCAAGGAAGAAGAGCATCTCCTTGCTGCTATCAAGGCTGCCGCACGCATTAAGGCCCGCAATCTTTCGGTAAGATTTTATTATGAAAGGCTAAAAAAATGGCATATATGCATCCTTCCATTGAAGAGCACAACCATGAATTCTACTGAGATCTATAGGACTGTTGAAACATGACTAAACACCTAACTTGACTTTAGAATTTATATATCAGAAAGCCCTTTTCAGGGGAGACACAAAAAAGGTTGAAAGATTAGTTTCTCTCAAGTTCTCTGTAGTAAAAAATCTCCTTCCATTTATTAAGGAAATATTTACTAAAGTATAATGTTTGGTTTTGGATATGGGTCTTTTCTATACGAGTGAAATAGGGATCATAGCCACCTCCAAACTTTACAACATCTTGATTTTGTTACAATCTAACTCGTCAATATAGGAAGAAGATTACAAATACTTTGAAGAGTCCTTGAAGGATCAGGAAAAAGAGGCTGTGGCGAACTCTGATGCCGCTAGCAACGGCAACAAGGATCGGAGGGGCAACGAAATTTGCGTGGGAATTAAGGACTGGTTAGTTGATATTTTTCTTCACTTAGAGAAGTTAAAAGAGATGTGATTCTTGCATAACAGGTTTGTACCCGTCTGCTTTTTCTAAAGGGATTCTTCCGTTAAACCTATGCAGGTGGACAAAAAGCAAGTATGCATACTTGAACCAACCGCCAATCGAGTCGAAGCTTCCTCCCAAACGAAGAACCTCCACTTACGTTCCGAATTGTATTTCTTACAAGCCCACTCCCATCTATCCTACCTCTCTTGGTGTATTTTAGACGATCTAAGACCCTTCAATTGACCGAGTTTCATAAATTATTTGAGCTGTGTTTTCTGTCCCGAATTTTTGTGTCATATTCCTAGGATAAGTTTGCTTCTTGCAGGTCCTGTAAAGACCAGTGCCCGTTTGTTCGCATTTTCCAGTGTAAATTCTGTAGCAGCAAGTCTATTTCGTCTAGTTGTTCACCATATTAAGAAAGCTGCATCTGGGTTAAGTTTAGTTGTAAGTCCAAAATGCTTAGACACGAAAATACAATAAGAAGCTGCTTCAACCTATCTAAAGGGAAAATGTAATAGTAAACTTAAATGATTTATATATCAAATCA
Source organism: Artocarpus heterophyllus (assembly GCA_025403435.1). NCBI lineage: Eukaryota > Viridiplantae > Streptophyta > Magnoliopsida > Rosales > Moraceae > Artocarpus > Artocarpus heterophyllus. The sequence goes on along the minus strand of CM046332.1, from coordinate 27,261,817 downwards.
TGTGTAAAACTAGTTTCTCTTGTAAAAAGTATTGGATGTCTCTGATGCTTGCATTACTTGTCCCACTCACTGGCTCCCTTTTCTACATTCTACTTTATCATCAAAATCTTCCATTTTTCCATAGTCCTATGTTTAAGACATGAACTTAAATTTAACGCTTTAGCATCAACGTGATTGTGAACCAAAAACAATGCCTTGCATGTTTTATTTTTCTGTCTTATTGATTATCCTTCAAAACTATTTTTAACAATCTTTTTCAAAATTTATTTTTCATTTTTAGTTTTTAGCGTTTATTATGTGATCAAATTTTTAAATGTAGATGATACAACAAAATAGTAAACAAAAAATTCAAGACAACAGACGTGGACTCTATATTATTATATTGAAACTTGTGATGGATAAAATTTATCTGGTACTTGCTTAGCAATACGAGGTAGTAGGTGATGACCAAGTGGCGGCCAATTTGTGGTATTTTTTATTTTATTTTCACATTATGTAATTCATTATCGTAGAGTACTAATTAGTAGAAGAAATTGTAAAACTGACCGGAGAACTAACTAATTAAAAAAAAAAAAAGTATTCAACACGCCACTTGACAAGATTCTAGGTGAAGGGAAAAGCGTGCCATGGGAGTTGATTAGTGGATTGGCTAAATCAACTTCTGAGCAAGGCTGCTTATAAAATAAATAAATAACTAAGCCGGTTTACGAAGAGTTGGAGAATGGATAATGAAAACAGTAAAGGATCCTATTTTGGAATTATTTGGTCTGTTGGAGTCGACTCATATACTTGTATTAGGTTCGAGTGGATTCCTGTATCACTTATTTAGTCAAAAGTCATTTAAGGTTTGTTTGACACACCGTATTTTATTGTACTGTATTGTATTATATTTTTTATATATAATACAATATAATACAATACGATGTGTCAAACATGCTTTTAGATTCATATTGTCATAACTCACTGCCAATTTAAGAGTGCTTTTGAAAGCATTTTGCACATAAACTAATACAACTAGAGCGTTTGTTAGAAGTTTATAACTAGAGCGTTTGTTAGAAGTTTATAAAAATACTTTGTACAAAAATCAACACTTTTTAAAGTATTTTGAAAAACTTAAAATTTATAGCTTTTAAATTCTGCTTCGGCTTCTGCTTTTACTCTTAAGTAAAAGTAGTACTTCTAAAAAAAATATACAAGAATCCTAAATCAGGTCATTTAATGATTAATTTACTTTCACAATCTATTTATTTGTGCTTTACTTTTGTCAATTTAGATCATTAATTTTATACTTCTTATTCATTAAAATTAAAGTTGTTAAATACTTTTGTCCAAGTTTTACAAAAATTTAATTAAAAATTGAATAAATCGAGTTATGTTCATGTCTATTATGTTAGCGATTTCAATGGAATTCGAGTCGTAACATGAATCGTAACCAATCAATTGAATTTCCTTTCAAATATCTTAATATTTATCGATTAAAATAATGTTAAAGTAGGCTCATGGTGGAATGTTGTAGGACACACATGAAACATGATTGAATTATGCATGAAACTTAACAAAGAAAAATGAAAAAAAAAAGGTGTTGTGACTGACAAGGAAATCACCATAGGATTCTAGTTGATTCCGCATCTATGACCGGCTAATCTTTTTCCACATTTTCAGCTTTAGCACATCGTAAACCAAAAAAAGTTTCCAATTTTAAAACCGGAATAATAGAGGCTCCTTTTCCTTTTTTCTTTTTTTTTTTTTTGGTCGTTTCTTCTTTTCTCCTACTTGGCGGGGCGATTTGCGATTTGCGATTTGCGATTTGCGATTTGAGATTTATTAATTTAACATATTGCGGCTCCTTTTTTTTTAGTTTCATTTTAGGTTATTTTTATAATACAGAATGCAATTTTGTTTCATCGCATAACAAAAGTGTTTAACATAAAATTAACTTTTAATAATCTGATCTATAATTGAAAGTAATTTTATATCACATATTGTAAATTCTTAACGTAAACGGTTATAGATCATATAGTTAAATTCTTAATTCAACTGCTAAAACATTATGCTAAGCGGATGAAGCAACATTGTGTTCTCAATTCCTCTCATGTTATTTTCATAATTTTGGTGATTTATGCTAACTTTTAGTACGGCTCAGCTAGCCAACAAAGATTAGATCCAAAATCTCTAAATAACGAAGTTTTGACAATTTGTGGTTTCATACTTTTGTTCTTATATTTTTTTTGCCAACTTAATCGTTGAATTTATAAAATAACAACAATTAATGTCAACTATTTATGGGACAAAATTTTAAACAGAATTATTAAGGTATTTTTAACACCTATGCCCTTACTCTTATAGTATTTTTAACTATCTATACCCCCTAAATTCTCGTAATATTGCACTTCATTTAATTAAAACTTTGTTTTTCCATTTTTAGTAATTTATCCCTTAATTAATTACCTCCCTAGTGATTGAACAATTTTTCAAAACAATTAAATCAAGGTAAATTATTTTTTTAAGAAATTCAGGAACTATTTTGTCACGACAGCAAATTAGAGACATAAATATGAAATCACAAAAAGTAGAATTAAAAACCTAATGACATTGATAAGAACATTGGACTAATTTGACAAAGATCCTGTCTATGAATTCAACAAATTGTTTGAAACAATAAAACTTCCATCACCGCTAAAAAAGAATGTTCCTGCGTTCATATACGTAGTGAATAAGTTATGATGTATATATATATATATAATTACATATCTCAAGCAAAGCAGATTAATCGCCATAAAGAAATAGGCAAAGATCAATAATATTGTCTCATAATATGGAGAGATTTCCATGATAGGAACCGGAAAGGCTCTGTTTCTCAGCCGTCACATATGCATCAGAAATTGTCTTTCGCCGTACTTTTTGTTTTGATGTAATTTAACGGTTGGAAAACATGCATGATCAGTATAAGGTCCTACTTTAAAAAGACATAGGCGGGATATAATCTTCATCTCTTTGTCTTGCAGCTTCTAGCAACTAAAACACCTGTAGGAGGACCTGTCATTTGCAGTTGGCATCTACTATGCAACCAGTAAGAAACACGTATAATCCCAAGTGTTGCCCTAACCTTGAAAGTTGCTCTTATGTTGTAGTTAACCCTATTGCTTTGCACTTGGGTTCTAAGTGCGACAGCGTGGTTTTGAGGCAAGTAAACCAAGCTTGATATCAGGTGAATTGACTCTAACCTTGTTTCTCTAGGCCTTTGAGTGAAGGGCTGAAGAGACTGAGTTGATATGGGCCTATCCGCAAAGTAAAGCTCTATTGCCAAGTACTCGAACCTCACATCGAGTTTTCGATTAGGGTTTGAGAAATTTGCAAGGAAGGTGAAGTCTCCGTTGAAGTATTCGGGCGAGTCGAAGTAGATGGTGCTTAGGCGCGCGTTTGGGGTGTCAAAGAGTGGTATTTTTGGTTTGACGACTAGGAAGATGATGAGAGTTGAGATTCCAAAGAAGATAAGAACGAGGCTGAATATGAGGCACAGAACCGCGCCGCACCAAACTATGGGGTTGGTGCGGCGAGGACGAGTTTGTATGAGTATTGGCTGCTTTGATGAGTTCTTGGTGCGGATAATGTTTGGAGTTTTGGGGTTTCTTGTTTCACTATTTGCATGAGATTGCTTTGAGATGATTATTTGGTTGAGGGACACCGGTGTGACATGCTTTTTTGGCTGCGGCGGCGATGGAGGTGGGGGAGGACTTGGAGATTGAGAAGGAGCAGGCAGGCTTAGCATCTTTGTGGATGAATGATGTTAAGAGCAGAAGGAAAGCACTGAAGAAGCAAGGCTAAGAGGGTAGTATGTTTAAATAATTAGGTAGTCCATTAAACTAAGTAAAGTGGAAAAGGAGCTTTTGCTTGAGGTGGGAGGGTGGTGGGGTCAGTATGCTTTTGTTTTTTGGGTATTGGGAAAAGAAGGTTTATGTGGAGCTAAAGTTGGGGTTTGAATGTTGTTGCTTTTGGAATTAGGGTAGGTGTGTAGCAGCAATTAGCACTGTTTGATAAAGTCCAAAAAGAAGTGAGGCCTTGTCCTGAAAAATGGATCATTACCTTCACTTTTTTTGTGAACTCCAAATTTGTTTAGACTAGTCAAGTGGCAGTACATGTGTCAAGGAACGCTCAATCAAATAAGTGGTCTAGATTGTGCGAGCCTTTATTTTTGCGGGGTCTTCCTCCTAAAGCGCTTTTGTTTAAAACAACAACAACAACAACAGCAAATTCCAGCCTTATCCCTAGATTGTGCTCTGTGTAGCTTAGAGAAATTTACTTCAAATAATATTTTTTAAAAACTTAAAAAAATATTATGTTTCAAAATATTTGAAGTAAATAGCACATTTGTATCGAAAATACAGCCTATTTACACCGTATATATGGTTTGTTTAACTATAAATATATTATTACCTCAAATATTTTAAAATAGGCTATTCACTAAAAAAAAAAAAAAGTTTCAAAAGAAAGTATTAGTGTCTTTCCCCCGTAGATTATCGCCAGGAGAGATAGTTCTCCCAGACTTGGGCCCTGTTAAAGTCAGGCGATCTTTTCGAAATGGCGCATTAGGTTTGAGGTTTTTTCATACCCTTAAGAATAACAACCGGCCATTTATTTATGTTCAAGATTTACTTTTTAAAAATATACACATATTTATTTGTATCATAATTTAATATAAAATATGATTAATAATATAATATAACTTGTTTCAAGTATTATATGAATAAATATAATTTTTAAAAGTGTGACATGTAACAATTATTTACATTATCAAAAGTTTTTTAAAGTAAACATTATAAAAAAAAAAGTGAATACCGTATTTGATGGTGAATATTGTACTTCCTTGATGTTTACTTCAATTGTGTCAAAAATATCCTATTTATTTCAAAAACATCATAATTAATATGCAATTTGCCTCTTTATCCCCTCTAAGAAAGAGAAGACTTATGGCTTGTTTGGGATGGATTCTTAAAAGTTGTTTTTGACTTTCTGAGTCCAAAATTGTTTCTGAAAGTGTTTAAATGATTTGTCAGAAGTACTTTTGTTCTTCAAAAATACTTCTTGTTAAAGTCATAAAGGGCCAGTTTGATAGTTTTTTGCTGTGCTGTAAACCATACGCAAGTAGGCATAATTTGGTAATGTTTTTCAAAATTGTTGTAAGAACTAGAAGCATAATAGTAGGTATTTAGTAAAGTATGTATAAAATTGCTAAGGATATGTAAAAAGACAAAAATAAATATATTTTACAAAGCATATTTATAGTTTTAATTTTTTAATCAATTTTATTTTTAAGGTTAAAATACGTAATATTTGAACAATATTTATAAAAAAAATTGCTTATTAGGAAAATATTAAACAAAACTTACATAAACTAATAAAACCAAAAAAATTAAATTCATAAAAAAAGATTGTGGCTTATAAAAGATGGTCTTTAAAGAAAACAAAAATCTAATAGAATAAGGAAAAAAATTGCAAGCCAACAACGTCAAAGGGAGGAAAAAACTGCATCTACCTTCTTATGACGATATCAACTTTTCAAAGCATCAAAAGTATTTTAGGTTAGTAATTATAAATTATTATTATTAAGGTTATTTTGCTAATTTTAAATTATAAAGCAGAAATTGGTGTAAAAAAAGCAACCGTTAACTTGCTTCTTAAATTTTCCTATTGGGTAGAAGTTTTTAGAAGCATCTTTTCAAAAACAAAGTTTACTAATCACTCTAAGCTATTACAAAAGCTAAAGGCGACCTACAAAAATAATACCAAACAGGCTTAAAATATGACTTCGCAAAAAAGCAATTCTAAAATAAACTTTAAAACTTATATCAAAATATTAATAATACATTGTAAGTTATAATATTTTTGTAATTTTGAAAAAAAATGGAACTATTTTCATTTATTAAACCATTTTTGAAAATATAATTTCAAACAATTATGTTTTTTTTTTCTATTAATTAAAAATATAAGCAAAAGCTGTGCAAACGGTGCTTTAACGGCAGCAAATTGAAGGCAAAAAGAAGGTTGACAGTTTGTCAAAATATTCTCACTGAATAAACATGTATCTGGACTTATTTCAAAATAGAAAATGTATCTGGAGTGAGGGGTGTCCTTGCATCATAAAGAGAAAAAGCCTTTGAAGCTCACTGAATAAGGTCTCAAGCAATTAATTGAAATTAAACGACAACCAACAAAAGGGAATAAAACGACGCAAGTTGCTCAGCGACTTATCACAAACGACATAACCAGCACAGACTGTTCCAAACGACCCGGAATCAATCATAATAATCAAGCATTTGAAAGCCAAGTCAAAAAGAAAATAGAAATGTTTACTCGAAAACTACAACAACCTTTTAAAAACAATAGGACGATACTGATCATAAAACGGCAATAACCTACACAGGACACAAACTGGAAAAAACAACATAATAAATACTAAACGACGATAACCTCCCATCCCAAACTATTCCTTTTTTTTTTTTTTTTTTTCATAATGCACCATAAACTTTCAATCTTAACAAAATATATCTTAAATTTTAAAATTATTGATAAGTAAGTTTCAATAGCTAACAAGTGTTAAAAAGCATAAACAATTAAAAATTTAGGGTGCATTATGCAAAAAGCAAATAGTTTAGGGTATAACAATATAATTTACTTTTGTAATTTTGTTAATTGGTTTGTTATCAAATTCAAAGTATCAGACGTGACGGAAGCTTAATTTAGATAGATTAGAGCAATAAAAATAGAAAGAATGGGTTTATTGATAAATTGATTTCAAATGAATGTCATTAAAATAGCTTCAAGAGTTGTTGATTGATGCAGAGTAAAAATTGCTAATAATATCTAGATTTTGAATGGGATAAAAATAAATAGAGCAAAAAATAATAGTTTTTAATAAATAACCCACTTAGATTAAAACAAAATTTATTTTTATATAGAATGATGGAAAGAGAAACACGAAAGAGCAACAACATAACAAAAAACAAAAACGAAAAGCAAGGGAAGAAGAAAAAGGAGAAAACATAAAATTAGAAAAATTTAAGTGTTTAAAAAGAATACATGATTCCAAAAGTATTATGTCCTTTAATATTTTTATAAGTGTGTTATTTGTTTATATTAAGAATTAAAAATGTGTTACTTGGTGCAATTGTTCTTTTTATATTGAATAGCGTCTGGTTTTCATTACAAAAGCATGAATTTATTTATTAGGACAAAACAGAAAATGAGAAACTAAAAACAAAATTTTATATAATTTTAAAAATTGTACAATGTGAAATTTTCCAAAAAATGAAAATTCCTAAAAATAAAAAATGCAAAATTAAAACTATCTAAACTTTTGTAAATGAGAACACGAAATTCCTATCTCAATGTATTAACAGAAATTATTAAGAAAAATAAAATGCACTTTAGAACGCTTAAATGATGGATTTGGCCAAACAACATTGTTCATCAAGGCGAAGCAATGACTTTTATGCGTTGTTCCGTTTTCATCCTAAAAACTTCTAATTTTTCATCTAAGTTTGACGTCACTAGACTTTTCGAAAACTAAAAATTTGTCTTATGCAACATAAAAGCATCACCAACTTTTGTAGGTATAGAGACTTTTGTACATATGGAGATGTAATCGTGAGACAATAATAAATCTGCTTATTTAATTAACATATTGTTGTTAACTAGGGGATGTATGAGATCATTATATAAGCAAACGTAAATAAATAGCAAGACAAAATAAACTAATTAGAGAGAAATTTATTTATAGATGTGTCTCACTTCTTTTACTTTCTTTCTCTGTATCAATATTTTTCTTCCTCTCAGTATACTCTTACAATTCTTTCCAGTCGATATGTATCATAACATGAATGAGAGCAAGCCGATTTATAGGCATACAAAGAAGTTTGCTCCGGCTGGTCATATTACAATTTGCAATGTTATACAATAATTAATCGTACCTTAATGGAAGGTGAATGTGCACTTAATGGCAGTTGGGCATGCACTTGGTTGAACTTGAATATTGGGTGGCGTCCATAATTCTAGTTTTCACAATACTCTCTCTTGGGTGTTCACCCTAAAAGAATATGCCTCATTAAAACTTTACTAGGAAAAAAACCTTATGGGTAAAAAAATCCTAGTGAAAGAAAAAGAGTACAATATTCTTATTTGTATTACGCTTGATAAATTGCCTCATTAAAAACCTTATAAGATAAAACCTAATGGGACAAAAACTTTAGGTAAGGAAAAAAGAGTACAGTGCGTAATTAACTCCCCCTCATGTAAACATAATTGGTGGTGCTTGAATATCCATAAAAGGCAATATTAGGTCGTATATAATTAGCAAGATATATCAGTGCACCAATTGCACTCAAATTTGGTACTTCATGACTAAGATGACAACATTCAAAGCAACCCCATAAAAATCTCAACCAAATCATGAATAAAAACCCTTAAGCACAGGTAAGACTTGGATTTTTACCTTGAAACTCTTAGATCTCCCTCCATACCCTTAACTTTTTTTTTCAAAACATGATTTTGGAGGTTTGTGCTTGAAAAATTATTGAAAGAATACTCATGGGAGGGGTTGTTTTGGTGGAGGAAAATGGAGCAATTTTTTTTCTTTCTTTCTTTCTTTCTTTCCTTTTTTACGTGCATCATGGAGACCAATTTTTTGGTCTCTTATTTCTTTGGTTTCTTAGTGTCCAAGTTTAATGAATATAAGAATGTTTTTTTTTTTTATTATAAAAATGATGAATCATCACCCTAATTATGATTAGGGGTAAGTTGGCCTTTTATGGTTGGGCCACATTAGTAAATGTGGTGGCCCAATCAAAACTCTCAAGGTGTCCCCTTGGTGGGTCCCATAAAAATTTTTACACAGTCTAAGTTTATACTAATAGTATTTGTCCTATATTGTCGGTGTTCTTTTCTATACTGTTCATGAGGTCCCACAACCTGTTATACTTATTTACATCCATCACATAATATAATTCTAATATTGTCTCACTTTGAACAGTCTAAATTTATACTGACAATATTTTTTTTATATTGCCAGTATATTCTTATACTACTACAACATTCCTTATTCATCCATACTCTCTAAACAGTATTATTCCTATACTACTTTAACTTAAACAGTCTAATTTCTATACTGCTTAGCCTGAAACAGTAAAATTCCACTAGTTTACTTTTGCAATGTAATTTTCATACTATATAACTCTATCAGTGTACTTCCTTACACTGCATTACTCTAATACTGTATAATTTTTCACATTATTATACAGTATTTTTCTTAAACTGTATTTTTATCTTAACATTTGTTGCAATATATTTTGCAACAATTAAGCTTTCCAGCTTATTTCTATAGCATTTCTTCTTTATTTAAGGCTATGGCATGATTCTTTCCCTTAAAAATCATGTTTTTTACTTTTATGGACGCTATCATATAAATTGGATTAAACAATAATTCTTAAATTATTGTGCTTTTACTGTCATTAAAATGCTCAGGTGTTACATATTACAGACCTATATCTCTAAAACTTAATAGGATTTCTTTTAGATCTACTGGAGAAAAACGTGTGGTTTATAATAAATTTTGTTCCTCCAGGCAACATAATGTTGGCTCTTCCGGAGCCTTTACTATACATTCACCTTTTTTGCCTTGGAATCAATATTAATAGAATCCATATTCCTCACGAAAATAAAATATAACGAGTAATAAGAATATAGTGCTTAATATTAAAATGCATAAATACTATTCATTACACTTAAGATAAGACATTACATATTTGAAATATTAAATAACATGATAGAAATAGTAATACAAGAGAAATTATTTGATACAAGTACAACTTTAGATGTCTTGAACATTTTCATTTCCAGCCAGATCATCAATTTTACTATCAGGATTCTCAAAGAAATCCGGAATATCCAATGGCATAATGTCAATAAGATTATGATGAACAATAAAATTTGGTTCTTCACATTTTTCTTTTTCTTTAATGAGGCGTGGTAAAGGTCAACAAGATGCTTAGGCATACGACTGGCACACGCCCAATGTCTTCTCATAGCACACTTATGGCAAAGATTTTCTTCGTTCTCGAAATGTTTATTTTGTGGACCTCTCCTTTTACCATGTTTCTCCTCCTTATTTTTCCACCTCTGGTGGTAAGGTGTGGATTTCTTAAAATTTGAGAAGTTATTGTTATGACCATTACGATGCCAAGAATTTTTCCAACCATTTTTATGGCCTTGTTTATAACCATGATTACTCTTATTATTATTAATTGATGCAGCATTTGGTTCAGGAATTGGTGCAGAGCTAGTTGGACGAGATTGATAATTTTTCATCAAAAGCTCATTATTTTGCTAAGCAATGATAAGACATCATATCAACTCAGAATATTTTGTCAAACCACACCCTCGATATTGTTGTTGCAGGATTATATTCGAGGCATAAAAAGTTGAATATGTCTTTTCTAATATATCTGCATCAGTAATATTTTCTCCGCTTAACTTCAACAAAGAAGTAATTCTAAATTTTGTGGACTTATATTTGTCAACTGTTTTAAAATCTGCAATCATAAGTGCATCCACTTATAGTGTGCATTTGGCAATATTACATTTTTTTGGTGGTCATACCTTTCCTTTAGACTTTGCCAAAGGCCATATGGATCCTTTACCATAAGAGATTCAATTGTTAGAGACTCATCAAGATGAAGGTAAAGGATCGGAATATCATTGCCTTACCGCGATCCTGTTAGGATGCTTCATTTCCTTCTTTGATTGTGTTTCCAAGGTTCATAGCATCAAGGTAAATTTTAACATAAGTGTCCATGGCAAGTAATTCTTGCCCAAAATTTCAAGTGCAACAAATTCTAGCTTTGAGACGTTTGACTATGAAAAACTATTGAATGACAAAATAAATTCAGTAAGAATAAAAATGATAATTTTATAACCAGTTTGACATTAGTTGGTTCTAATCAACTTTTCAGTTAAAAATGGTGTAAAGCTCTCATATGCTATAGTAAAAGCAAAAAGTTGTCACAGTATAAATCTCTTACATGCTACATTGTTTATAGTTCTAACCACTATGCCAATTACCCTATTAATCAGTTAACAAAATATTAAATATCATGTTAAGGCAAAGTGAGACTAATAATAATTATTCAATTTAAAAAAAAAATCTAGAGTCTAATAGATTGATATATAACTATGACAGAAAAACAAGAAAATTACATTCCTAGGTAAACAACAAAAACTAATGTTTTAGAGTTCATTAATTTATAATTTCTTGCACTTGTATAAGAAACGTTTGAGCAACTTGTTATCATTAGGTATATGCAATGGTGTTAAACATAATATACGGTATCACTATAGTTTCAGTTATATTTTAGAGCAGGCAATTCAAATATGCAGTGTCCTGGAGAAAAAAACAAATTCAATTGCAAGTTCAAAAATCTGAATGATGAGCTAATAGGCCGTACAACATAAGGACAAAAATATGTACACAGAAATATTATGATTATAAATGTCAATTGTGTGGAGTCAATATAGAAAAAATTAGCGAGCAATTATATATTCAAATAAAATTTTACCTTCACAAGAAACAACTGCTAGAACTTGTACTGATAACCTGTTGTAAATTAGGGGCTGTACGAGATTATTATATAAGCAATGTAAATAAATAGTAAGACAAAATAAACCAATTAGAGAGAAATTTATTTATTGATGTATCTCACTTCTTTTACTTTCTCTATCTTTCTTTCTCTCTATCAATATTTTTCTTCCTCTCAATATACTCTTATAATTCCTTCTAGTTGATACGTAATGTAGCATGAATGAGACCAAGCCTATTTATAGGCACACAAAGAAGTTTGCTCCAGATGGTCATATTACAATTTACAATGTTATACGATAATTAATCATGCCTTAACAAAAGGTGAATGTCCACTTAATGATAGTTGGATATGCACTTGGTGAAAGTTGATACAAGGTGGCATGCATAATTATAGTTTTCACAATTGTGACACCCGTTATTTTTCTAACAGATATTATTATAATTAAATTAATTAGTGTGCCAATCAACATTTTGTTTCATCTAAAATTTATTTTACATTATTTATTTCTACCTATTTTTAAATTTTCTAAAATTTTTCTATACCTATTTAATATATTGACCAAAATGCTCTTGAAATTTTAATTTAATTACAAAAATGCCATTTGGCATTATTAGACAAAGTCTTTGAAGGAGACTTGATTGTTACCTGCTCTCATCCCTTTTGTCATCTCTTTCTTTTCTTTTTCTTTTCCTTTTCTTTCTTCTTCTCTCACTCTCGTCTCTCCCTTTCTCTCCCTACTTTTTATCTTCACCCTTTTCCTTTTCACTCCATGGTGACTCAATCAAGGGAAATCCAAGAAGAAAATCAAGTAATACCTTAAAGCTATTTTCTCGCTAGATTCACAAAACAAAGATCAAGGACTTTTGCAAGCAAAATCACTAATTTTCTTCAAGCTTGAGGTAAGATTTTCTAAGCTAAAACTCTGATATAAATTTGTGTTTTAGCATGAGATTTGTGAAAAATGTGTGTTTGATGTTTGTAGGTAATTACACAATGTTTTTGGAAGCTTGATTTATATAGATCTTTGTTTAAAATGAGTTTTTGAATTAGTTTTGAGAAGTTTAATTTTTGGTTTAGATTTGAATGTTCAGTATGAAAATTTAAAGAAAGATAATCTATACGTGTTTGAGTGTAATATTTCATAGTTTTTATACATTTTTAATGTCTTGGAAGTTGATAAAAATGGTCGGATTAAATTGTAAAGTTCGAAGCCTTTGAAAATAGAAAACTAGATATTTAGAAATTCTTCTGTTAGCAAGCCAAACTTATCAATCGGTAGGTCAGATTCGTTGGCAGGTTTGGTAGGCCGAATCCTATTGGTCGGTAGGCCGTACTTTGCCAAACTGGCAGGCCGAACCTTATAAATTGGCAAGTCAAAAAAGAGGTCTAAAATGTGTAGTTTAATAGGCAGACCGATCAAGCAGTTCAAACTCATCTGTTTTTCGTCGTTTTATGTTATGAAATATTCCAAGGATTTCATATCACTGATTATGGCAAACTAATAAGAATAGATGGTAAATTAATATGATTATAGATTAGGAATTAAGTTAAAGTATAGTTATTTTATACGTCGTAGGATAACAAAATACTTAGAGCTTATGCGGTGAACTTGGTATCACAAACTGGAAGTTATCAACATTGTATTCGCCAAAAGGTAGAGAATCTATCACTCATCTTTTCTGAGATTTTATGGAATTAAAATTAGTTTTTTACACTGCAAGATATATATATATATATGTTGAACTGTTATTATATGAATATTACTTATGATAAAATAACATGAACTCGTCGTGTAATGTACAACAAAAAATAAATTGATTTGACATGTATTGAATGAATTGAGAAGCATAATTACGAAATACACTCTATACATAACAGTAGTGATTATGAGAGGAATGGTAAGACGTGAAGAGGGCAACGGTTACGTTCTTGAGTACGAATACCCTAAAAGGTCAAATAGGGGAGAGGCGATGGCACTCCCTTGGGTCGAAAGTTTCTGAATGCATTGTACAAGAATCGACTTGGTGAGGGTTCGGGGCTTGATGTCCCCTCACCGAACACTCTTGGAATGATTGAAGAGTAGAAAAATGCATCCATTTGGGTTTTGTTGAGTTGAGTGATATGATACTCTATTGCACGGTAGATACAGATGAGCATTATTAAATCCTGAACTAATATGTATATATATGTATGGAACTTAGTAAGAATAATCATAGGGTATCCACTAGAAATGAACATGATAATATTGAAAACTAACTAACTATGCAGGTATTAATGTGGCGATGATAAAAACTTAAAAGTGAGTAATGGTTTTCCCACTGAGCATGCCGTCGCTCATCCTCCTATATTTTTATCTTTTCATGACTCACAAAATTTGAGATGACAATGAGAGATATAGTTGAGGAAGTTGTGTATTTGTATTCAGTTAGAATCTCTGCTTTTACTGAAAATGCTCTTCTTGAAATGTAAGCATTGTATGTTACTTTTTACGACGGTATTAAGATGTATTGAGAGTTGAAATAATGATGATGACAGTTTTATGTTATTAATTTAAAGGTGCTACATTAAACTATAGTTTGTTATTATTTATATTTTTATTTTGATTTGAAAGTTCTCATTTAAGTCTCGAGAAAATTTGTTTTAAAGTTTTATTTTTATTTTGATCTTTATTTAATTTATTAAAAACGGTTAACCTCCATTTAGTGGTGTTACAACAATACATATAAACTTCTTTAAACTGGCCTCAAAAAATTTAAAAGATCCAACATTGTTGTTAATTTTTAGTGTGTCTTTCTCTCTCTCTATATATGTATATATTAAATCTCCCCTATGGGAACTTCTCGATAGATATTCTCACTATTAATACATGTTTTAAAATTATTAAATCATATTTGGAAGGGAAGAAATTTCTTTTTGTTCATGACGACGTTTGGAATGAGAACTATCAACTGTGGGAACTTCTAAAAAGCCCTTTTGAATCTGGAGCACAAGGAAGTAAGATCATTGTGACCACACGAAGCAAAATTGTTGCATCAAAGATGGGTACTCTTCAAACACGTGAGCCACTGACAATGTCAGATGATGATTGCTGGCAGTTTTTTGCAAAACATGTCTTTACTAATATAGAGTCGGATGCACGTTCTGAATTGCAAAAAATTGGCATTGAAATTGTCAAAAAGTGCAAGGGACTTCCCTTAGCAGTGAAATCAATTGCTGGTTTTTTGCGTTCTGTATCAGATGCAGATGAATGGAGAAAGATCCGAGACAGTGATGTATGGGAATTGCAGTTTCGGGAAGATCAGAAGAACAAGATTCCTCCAGCTTTGTGGTTGAGTTACTATTTTTTGCCTGCACAGTTAAAGCGATGCCTTGCTTTCTGCTCAATATTCCCCAAGGATTATGAGTTCAATGGAGATGATAGAGAAAAATTAATCTTGCTATGGATGGCTGAAGGACTTTTGCATGTTGAAGGAAAAAGGATGGAAGATGTTGGAGAAGAGTACCTAGATGATCTAGTATCAAGGTCATTCTTCCAACAATCAAATAGGTATGGACAATCAATTCTTCACATGCATGATCTTGTGCATGATTTAGCTATCCGTATGTCAGGTGAGTTTTATTTTATACCTGATGGTTGTAGTGAGTTGCATAATTGCAGTAGCAAGATTTGTCATTTGTCATATAGAGGAAAGTATGGTGAGACGATGAAATTGGAATCCTTACCCCCAACCAAGTGTTTACGTACGTTCCTAGCTTTACCATTGTCACGTGATTGGGAATTCCACAGAATGTCGATGCAAGAGGTTCAAGCAAAAATGTTGCTAAGAGCTGGAAGATGCTTGAGAGTGCTCTCTTTATTTGATTCTTCTAACATGGAGCACCTTAATTCAATTGAAAATCTAAAGCATTTAAGGTACTTAGACTTGTCTTATACAAGTCTGAAAGAGCTACCTGTTTCCATTTGTACGCTGTACAATTTGCAGACACTATTACTGTTAGAATGTAGAAATCTTGTACAATTGCCAGCCAAGATGTGTAGCTTAATCAGCTTGCGTCATCTCGTGATCAGAGGCACGTCTTTAAAAGAGATGCCGCCACATATGTGCAATTTGACAGATCTCCAGACATTAAGTGATTTTGTCTTGGGGAAAAACAGTGGCTCTAGGATCAAAGAGCTAGGAGCATTGAGGCTTTTGCGTGGAAGCCTCTGTATTTCAGGGCTCGAAAACGTGGTGGATGTTGAAGATGTTTTAGAAGCTGATTTGAAGAAAAAAGATCGTCTTACTGAGCTTATTTTGAGATGGAAAGGCGGTGAAACTGATGATACATCAAAAGAAAGGGAAGTACTTAATGCACTTGAACCGCATAGAAAGCTGAAGAAACTAGCAATCCAAGGTTACAGAGGCACTATATTCCCAGATTGGACGGCACATGATTCGTTTGGTGACATGGCTGACGTTAATTTAGATTGTCAAAACTGTTGCTTGTTTCCCCCATTTTGGCAGCTATCTGCCCTCAGAAGACTTGAAATTGACGGAATGAATGTGTCAAGTATAGAAAATGAGTGCTCTAGTGCTTCATTGACTAAGCCATTCGCACTCTTAGAAAGGTTATTTATGCGTGCTATGTATGCACTGGAGGTGTGGCCTAATGGAGCAAACCAAGAAGGCGGGCTTTTCCCTTGTCTCAAGGATATTTTTTTGGAATCTTGTGACAAACTAAACGTGGGATTACCAGCTGGTTGTCTTCCTTCATTGGAAAGAGTTCTAATTTTGTGTTGCAAAGAAATGGTGGGTGTATTTCCAACAAGTCAAGATATTGACACCGCATATCCCTCCCTTGAGTCCATTGGCTTACATGGATGTGAAAAAGTGGAGTCGTTTTCAGAAATGGGGCTGCCTTCTAATTTAAAACAACTTGAAATTGATGGATGTGAAAAGCTCATAGCGAACCGCATGAGGTGGAATCTCCAAAGACTCCCCAATCTTCAATCCTTAAGTTTTGATGCACGTGAACAATTGGGCGTAGTGGATTCATTTCCCGAGGAAGGGCTGCTTCCATCATCTTTGACTTATCTCTCCCTACAATTCTGGCACTTTGAAAACCTTAAATCCCTAAATGGCAAAGGCCTTCGACACCTCACCTCCCTACAAACTTTAAGCATCTATGGCTGTAAAAAACTAGAGTCTTTGCCAGAAGATAGCCTGCCCTCTTCAATTTCTCGTTTGTATATCAATCGGTGTCCTCTGCTAAGGGAGCGGTGCCAGAGAGAAACGGGGGAAGATTGGCCAAAGATTCAACGTATCCCCAACATATATATTCATTGTAAACAAATATGATGTCGGTGCACTCTGAATTGATTGGAAATAATTTTCTTCTTACCAAGGTAGTTTAATCGGCTTTTGATATATTGTTATTTTAGTTTCAATTTCAGTAAATAATATGTTATTTGCATAGCATAATGACGCCATATACATATAATATATATATATATATATTGTGCTATAATTTTCTATATCGTTCATTTGCATATGTATACACATCTTTTCCCCAAAAGTTGTATTCCTATCCTTTTTGAGATGATCTCTTTATCTGATCTTACTCTATTAATTGAAAAAACAAAATTATTATTTTTATTAATCATAGTCCAATTTAACTACCAAGTTTAGGTGATTCTTTTAGTAGTTCAGCTAAATTTTGCATTTTTATTTTTACATTTAATCAGCTTTCCAATTTGGCTTACCCATTTCAATGAACTTTTGCAGGTTGACAGTTCAGCCAGAGAACCAGAAGTTTTGTTGTGAATCAAATTTTGAAAAATGATTTCCATAATGCCAAGCTTCATGTTTACGCTGTTGATATTGTGCTATTGCTCCATCATGATCTCACAAACGCAAGTTGTTCATTTAATTAAGGTACAAAGCGAATAAATTATTCTTTTGCCACTCTGATTATAGTCCAATTTTAATATTACATTGTGGTTGCTCTTGTGCAGGATGCACGAAACAGATGGTTGGAGATTTCACGTGGAGAATAATAGGTACTTGTATGCTTCTTTTTGTTTCATGATTATGCTTTCATATAAAGAATATATTAATTGTTGGATATTGGTTATAAAGTGATAAGAATATTGTGTAAGTTCTTTTGTTTTTTATCAGCAATACCGAGCAACCAACTTAGATTCTTAACACAATTTTATTTTATTTTATTTATTTGTTTATTTTTTTAAGAATAGCTTCTCTTTCTGTGCTCTTGTAGATGCTTCTCGTTTCTCTGAGTATCTCGTTTGCAAAATGTTCAACGTTGAACCAAGACACCAAAGGCCTACGTTACAGAGCATTCTTCCCTGCATGATGAAAATTTTTCTCATGAATGGTTGGCCAATAATGTAAGTATTAGCAAATTCAAAGTTTTGACTATTGTATTTTTTTTTTTCCAAACTTTGAGGTAACATTTGTTTTTTGTTTTTATGATGAAGCTTAAGAAAATATCTTTACCTTAATCTAGATGGTAACTGTTGCTCATGACTAAACCAATTAGGCAATTAGGGGATTGTTTTATATATGTTTTGAGAAGAAACTATATGAAGAAATGAAAAACCAATCAGTGGATTGTTTTAAATTCCATAGAACATTTGTTTCATGTTTGTTCGCTTTTCTAGATTGTAATCGATGGAAGGAACACAAGTGAGGTGGACAATGAGGGAAGTCAATTGCCAACCTTCGTGTAGATGGCATAAAAAATTAAAGAGACCCAATTGACCCTATGGCTTCAAAGCTGGATTCTTGAATGCATTTTGTAAGTTTGCTTGATTCCTTACTTCCATATGTTCCATTATGGCTGATTTTAGTCTAGCATAATGCTTTGAGTTGCATACAAAAGGCACAGACAAGATATGAAAACTACACATGTTGGAGAAAATTTTTGCGTAAACTTTGGAAATATATTAGCTCAGTTATTTACAAGTCATTCTTTAATTTTGACTTAAATTGCTTACCATGTTTTCCCAATTGACTGCCCAAATCCAAATGAAATAAATGTGGTGTAGACAAGTACCCAGGGGACAATAATTGTCTGTAAAAGTTGAAGGAATTGATGTAACAAAATCAATTATGTTAAAGTATATTGATGACCATATCTTTTATAACATATTCGAATGTCAATTGCTTATATGATCAGTTTTATTTTTTCTTTTTTTGTTTTATATATCTAAGGCTAAAGAAATGAACAAAATCAACTGTCAGAATGGCCAAGGTTTCAAAATAAACAGGGAAGCTCCACAAATGATATGGTCAGCCAACCATGTAAGAATTGTCTGTAGGAACCTGACCTGTTTTTTTTTTTTTACTAATTTTCTTTTTCTTCTGTTAGTCTCGGTCGTTCCATTTATTATTTTTTATTTTTCTTCCAAGGTTTATGTGGCGGTAGACACATGACGAGGAAAGCAGTGCAGTCTTTAAAGCAGAAGCCACTAATACACATGTGAGTTTGTTTAATTTTGACGAGGAAAGCAGTGCAGTCTTTAAAGCAGAAGCCATTAATACACATGTGAGTTTGTTTAATTTTGATCACTAAAGCCAGATATGATCCCCTTATGTCTTGGATACGTTGTCATTCATGTGAAACACTTGTTAAGATATGCACCAGTTCCACAATCTGTCAATGAAAGAAGACAATAATTAGCTTCAAATTCATTATTTCGGCTTGCGGCAAGCTACTAAGCCTAGTACAGGTTGAATATGTTATGCTTTTATGAGCTATCATCTGTACAATAAGGACACATCCAAGCCATATTAGTTTTACAACTTTAAATTACTCATTTCAGGTGTCAAGTCTACGGTCGTATTTCATATTTTCTTTGAGAATTTCCACAATTCACTTTTGCATGTTACATTTTAGAGCAAGTATTTATTAGCTGTTGATATCTTTGTTTGCACTGCAGACCACCCTGTGATTGGAATTGGAGGCATCAAGTGCTGTGATTGGCTGACTAACCCCAAGCTGCAGTGCTTTACAATGCTTTCTGAATGATGACAGTTTGGAGTTCACATTCAATGCTTTCCTTGATGAGATATGGCCACATTTCCAATTTGTTCAAGATCATGGTTAAACCAAAAAGCAGTAATTGTTGTCTATGCGTTTCAACTTGTTCGGTACTTCAATTGAAGAAGCTTTGCATGGATTTGGCGTTCAAAGCATTAGAAGAGTTGAGTCTATATATTGACACGTTGGAAGCCGTGGGCATTACAGAAGATCGACGAGTGGAAACATCAGAAAGGCTTGTGTCGTGTGGAAGTTGTAAATTCTAGGAGAATGGTTACCGCGATGCATGAATGTCCATGTTCATCATAATCGGATGTCTGAGAGTTTTTCTATTTTTTGATCCAGAACATTTGAAAATTGCGTTATTCAAGAAAATCTTGCGATCAATTTCTTGCTGTAAAACTAGTGTTTGCGGTGTGAGAGTGAGAGACTAAACTGATTGTACCAATTATGTAGTTTTGACCAAGTGGATGTAGGACACAATGTCCGAACCACTATAAATTGTTTGTGTCTCATTCTTGAATGTTTTTTGTTTTGTTTTTTTTTGTTTTGACTAGTTTTTCATCTGCAGCAACGAGAAGTGAATACCTTTCTTTTACTGAAGTCCATCAAACAATTGGACGTGAAGTTAAAAGGGGATTTTGCATGAGAAATTAGAAAAGCTTACATGAAAGTTTGTTTCCATAGGTTATTGTATTTTATTTGTGGGAAAACAGAGAATATTAGTTAACATTTTTTTTGTTGAAAAAACTAGCCGGGTACTAAAGAAAGAATATACATACACACACAGAGTCATGTATTAAAAGGAAGAAAAGAATGTTTAGGGAGGACTCGGAATGAGCCCTTTATTACTCTTGTTCGTCTTTCCTATTTTCCTCTGTTCTATTCCTTCTCCCCTGTTTTCAGTATTGGATGTTATGTTCAAAGGACATGTATATGTTCCGTCTTTCAGCTACTATTTTTATTGATCCATGTCATTGAGGTTTTGATGATAGGAAAATGAATTGTTTTGTTACAGAGTGTTACATATTGCACTCAGCAAATATTGAAAAATACCATCGGATGAAAACGACAATAAAATAACAAAATGAAAATGACACCAATTAAAAAACCATAAGAAACTCCAAGAATAAAGACGATACAAAAGCCTTTGTAAGCATATTAACGACAATGATTAAAAAAAAAAGAAAAAAAGAAAAACAGATAGGGCAACGACGACAATAAAAAAATTTTAAATTTCAAATGGAAAATAATTTAGTGTTGACAACATCTACAATACTTCAACACACTGAGAGATATATAATAGCTGAAAACGCCCCAAACAGAAAACAAAAATAAATGAAAAAAAAATTAAAACGACACAGAACATCCAACAACAAGAAGTCAACGTCGATATACAAGAACGACAAAAGCATATAGACATTAAACGACGGAAACGCAAAACCAACAGGAAGATATAAAACCGACAATAACTTGTAATCACAAGCTTTTTACATTTGAAGACAAGCATGGAGTTGCTAGAAGCTCACGCGCTTCCATCTAAGTTTTCAAGTTTATAATGAGCTACAAAAATATGTCGTATGCTCTGTTAATTCCTTTGCAAGTTATAGGTCTTTCTTTTTTATTTTTATTTTTTTTGTGGGGAGAGGAGGCGAGGGACACTTCAAAGGTGAGGTCATGTTACAGAAATATTGAGCAGAAATTGTTACTATATTCAAAGGTGTTTCCTTATTGTTGCTTTATGGTACTCGTTTTCTTGTCGTCCTTAATTTACATTATTATTCAACCTAGGAGCATTTTTAGTCTTATTCCCTTCAATGCCAATTAACTTCCAACTTTATAGGGTGTTTGATAGGATGATTAGAACTATTGGTTAGAATTATTTTTACTGTAGCATGTGAGAACTTTACACTGTAGTGATTTTTTTTCTTATTACTATAGCATGTGAGAGCTTTACGTTGTTCATAACTGAGAAAGTGGTCCGAACCATGGTCTGGACCGAGCTGCTAAACACCCTCTTAGTTTTTTGGACAAAAATAATGAGAAATGTTACTTTTTCAAAACTAATTGCTATAAATAATAGGTATAGAAAATTTTTATAGTAAATGTGAAATTTATGGTGTAAATAATTTATTTATCCATTTCATTTACTGTATAAATAATTTTTATTTATACAATAAATGGATTTAAGGTGCAAATAGTGTATTTATCCTCTTGTTTACACTGCAAATATTTCTTATTTACGTAGTAAATAAGATTTCCATCATAAATCTGCTATTGAGATTTTATCACTTCCAAGTTTTGCACATGGGCTATATCCATTGTAAATATGCTATTTCTTATTTACGTAGTAACTAAGTAATTTCCATTCAAATAAACAGAATTAAACCTATGTCATTCGTACATGGGTCACTTATAAAAGGTGAAAATGAGATTTTATTACTCCCAAGTTTTATTTTACATTTACACTCCCAATTAGAGTTTTTTTTTTTTTTTAATCATATGGAATCAAAAATTCCTTTTTATCATATAATCTCAATTTAAATATTCTAACTGAGATTCTTATAAATGTTGCTACTTTGGCTTATACATGAATTTATTGAATCATAAACTTTTAGTTTAGCACATTAAATAATTATTTTTAATTAGTTAAGTGTACTATCATAACACATTTGCTATATATTTCATACATAAAGTATAAAAAATTATGCATTTATAATGTTATTTATTTCTAAAGTCTTATAGTTATTAAGATTTTCAAACTATGTGTTAATTAGAAAAATTCATGATTATAAATCATGGCTATGTCACGATTTAAACTTGTAAATTTTCTAGTCCTAACAGAAGATTTCTAATCTTGAACTTACTTCTTACAGTTTTCACGTAGTTCTCGCAAAAACTTTGAACTTACAACTCCAAACTTATAGTTCCTTATGAATTAATGGTATAGTCATAGAAAAATCCATAATTAATCATATTTATTAATTTCTGTATTTTTTTTTGTCATTACAAATAGTTCTTGAAGGTTTGTGCTCAACGTGTAGATTGGTCCCTGTGAGGCTGTAAAATGTAGGGCCCTATAAATGCAAGTTTTAGAAATTATTTTACACGGTCAATGCAATTCTTTTTTTTTTTTTTAAATGCCGTGGGCGTAACTTTCGTTGCTTGACTTGATCGACTGGTATATTTGTCTCTCAACTGAGATTATTCCGATCCTGCAATTTTGAATGAAGAGCTTTCCTTGATATACTATGAATTGAATTGTCTTGCAAATCTTCCTTGATTCAGAGTGTGAAAGCGTATAAGGACTTCTGAGCCATAACAGAAACAAAGAGGTTGATACAGACAAGCTTTTTGTCTTGATCTTGGAAATGTTTTTCTCTCTTCCTTTCCCTGAAAGTTCTGACGTGCTTTTCTTTAGTGAAACTGTTGTTCATGCTGAATTTTCATCGTTAGAAGTGACTGTGGAAATGCTCAATTATTGGAGTGGGGACCGACGAATTTAAAACACTTTGGCCAGTCTTTCTAATAGAACTACTTTCGTGGACTTACTGGCTTTGTAACTTGCTTGCAATGCTGGTTCCCCCACATTTCATGGAAATTTTGCATTCTTTAAATGCTATGAACCAAGATGGGTTTGTTTGGAAATTTTCATTCTTTCTGGGCCAAGGTATCTCTAACTTGCCAATATCTCAAGAAAAGTAAGTATTAGAGGGGTCAATGGTGCTCTTGATAGCATTGATCATATCACTGCAAGACTTTTACTTGAGATGCTCATGTACGTATAATATATGCCATGGGTTTACCGGTTTTAGTGTGACGTATTCGCAACCTTAATTCTCTTGGGAACAAAAAGGGCAAGAAAAAAAAGAAGAAGAAAAGAACACATGAAATTAACAGTTCACCTTTAATATGAAAATTACGTGTATTTTCAGCCGTTGTAGAAAATTCACTACAATTGAAGCAGTTTAGAAAAGAAAATCCTGCAAATAAAAAAAAATGACCCTTAATGAAAATTCGGACAATAAGCCACTGCATAAATAACTTGAATTAACATTAAATTAGACTCCACAACTTAACATTTAGTATCCGGATGCTTTAATTTGATCTCTCTTCCAATATAACTGCACCACAATGAGAAATAGTCCATTTTCATGGCCATTGATTTCCTCAATCCTACTCGGCCTTTGTACACTCATAGTTTTGGCGAATGTTGTCTTGCCTCTCAACAATCTTTCTTGCTGCAATTGAAGGACAGCCTAAAATTTCTTAAGTGATGATTCAAAAAAGCTCTTGAATTGGAACAAAATTGTTGCTCTTGGGAGGCGTAACTTATGAAGAGGGCTGTGCTACCCATCTTGACTTAAGTAACAAGGGACTCTATGGTACTCTTGACAATTCAAGCGTTTTTTTTTCTTTTAATGATCCTACTTACATGGTTGTTACTTAAACTGCTTAAGTGAGTAATTAGTGGATATTTCCGCAAATAAACACCATTATCTCAATAAACACCGAATATCCCATAAGTTGGGGAATATGACGTGGGGGCGTCTACAACTAAATAGCTCTAGAACACTAGAGCATATGATAAGCTGACCAGGACAAAACTGGTGATTGCAATAAAATTTTAAATGTCGTAAAGTTGTACAAATAAACTCGACGATAAATGCAAATTTTTTAGAAACCATTTTACACGGTCAATGCTTTTGACAGCTTGTTATAAAGGAAGTCTTTTTTTTTCTTTTTTTTTTTCATGCCGTAGGCGTAACACTCCCTGCTTGACTTGATTGTGTAACACCCCGAAATTTATTTAATGTTAATGTAATGTAAATGATGAATTAGTGTGCCATAATTAACGTTTTAACATTTATTAGATTATTTGGTTGGATTTTTCATTTTTGGTTGTTTTGTTAAAATTGATGCATTTAAAGGATTTCCTATTTGTCTTAAAATGATGTTTTGAGTTTTAAAACACCGCAATTTGTAAAATGTTAAAAATACTCCGTTTTGTAAAACCGTGGGCGGCACATGGTTTTCGTACAGTAAAACCGCCCACCGATTTTCTCTATTTATTTTCCTCTTCTCTCTCTCTCTCCTCACTCTCCCGCAATCCCTCTCTCTCTTTCCTCTCTCTCTCGGCAGCCCCTCTCTCTCTCAATCTCTTTCAAAAATTTTGAAAGCACATTCGAATCCAAGCTTCGGGTTAGCGAGGAGGAAGCTCGGGGACGTGATTCGGCAACCGAGATCGCGGATTGAAGCTTCGATTCGAGGTTAGATTCGAAATTTCAAAACTTTTTATAAAATTTTCAATTTTGTGCATTTTTGAAATCTAGGTTTGTTTTAGCTTAGAAAACCGTGGATTTGTGTTAGATAAACTTAGAACAACTAGAATCTAAGCTTAGATTGAAGAAAAACGGATTGAATTCAAGATTTTTCATTTTTCTCCTCATTTTCTCATTTTCGGATTTTTGAGGATTTTGAATTCAAATCTTGTTTAAATGATTCCAAACATGTTTTAGAATGTTTTTCTATCAACTATAATTGTTTTTCATGCCTGGGAATTGAGAAAAACAGGTTGGAATCCAGATTTGGATTTTGGAGATCGAGAAACCCATGGCTGGGATTTCTGGATTTTCCCAGTTCGGCAGGCCGAAGTTCATGTTCGGCAGGCCGGAGTAATGATCGGCAGGCCGGTGTTCTTCCGACCGACAGGCCAAATCTGAGGAACTGTTCGGCAGGCCGAACCTTGCTTCCGGCAGGCCGAACTGTGCAGTTCGGCAGGCCGAAGCAGTGCGTCCGGCAGGCCGACCGAGGCATAGAAAATTTTGTAATTTTTACCCGTTTTCACTGTTTTGAACCCTGATTTAAATCCCAACCTTATAGGATAATTTTAAAGGTACAAATGGCACACTAGGACATCATGAAATGATTTAATAACATAGAATGTCTCAAACTAGATATTGATCGACTTAGTTTGTATCTAGAATCGTTCGTGGTTCCGTGGAGCTAACGTATAGCGGACCGGGATTACGGTGTGGGGTACCGGCACGAGTATTGAGGTAGGACTTCTATCCCATTTCTTTGGTAGCTTGGTTTTGAAATAATTTGGCTTGAAAAGAATTTCTATCAAAATGTTTTCAACGGTTGTTTGAAAATAGTTTTATCGATTATATTTTAATATACCGTGACTATGAAATGGAATCCATAATAAATGTAACTGACAACACTCGGTAATTGGGTTTTGAATGATAATGATAATAAACACTAAGGCATGATGCCATATCAGAGATCGGGTCGTGTAGCGATCGACCTTGGGGGCAGGTCCCGAAACCCAGCTGGGCCACTACGGTGGTGATATCATGGTTTGCCTAGGTAAAAGTAAAATGGTGTTTTGATTTGACGAGTAGACTGTTCTGTGTCAGGACGGTTCTACTCAAATTATTTATTTATTTATTTATTTATTTATTTAAGTTTCCTTTGAATAACTTCAAATAATGCTATGTTTCTTTGCGTTAAACTATTTTTATAAAACATAGTCCTACTGAGCCTTTCGCTCACGTTTTATTGTTTTAACTTTCCCCCATCTAGGTGGTTTCCCCTTTAGGTTTGGAGAAGATTCTTCGGACCGAACTCAGGAGCAATAGGAGGATTTATTTATATTCTGTATTTATTTAATCAAGGCATGTAAGGCTTAACTTTATTTGCACTTGGACTGTAATTGTATTCATGATATTGTCAGAACCATGTGTGTGCACAAGTTGTGGGTTGTGGAACCCCTACTCGCGATTTTTATTTAATATTATTATTTGTTTAATATCTATAAATTCTTTATAAAATGTGGTGGAAAACTTCTTATTTTTCATGTAATTTGAATCTTAAACCATTGGTTTTTAATTAAATTCTCTTTTAATTAATCTAAATATTCCGCCACGTCACCTCCCGTACTCTGGGGCGTGACAGATTGACTGGTCCATTTGTCTCTCGACTGGTATATTTGACTTTCCATATGAAGAAAGACTAGGAAGATGTTGGATCAGTTGCCTCCTAGAAAAGTTGAAAACAACATTAGCCAATAATAAGCAATTAGATTTTATATCCAGTTCGATCTTTGTCAAGTATTAATCGAGCAAGTTATCTATTATTAAAAAATAAAAATAAAAATAAAGTAAAACAACTAATAAAGGTATAATAAATATTAATTTCACTAGATTATACACTTTGAAGCTGTGCCGGATTGGTCATTGGCCTCGAATACAGATTGACCCTATATTACACCATCTATAGGCCTGAAGAAAGGAAAAAAAGAAAAATATATTTAATACACCAAACACGTGCTTGTTTGTTTCGCAGTTTCAATTCACAGTCAAACTTTATGTTATAGTATTTTCTCACACAAAATTTTAAATTTTCCATTTAACGTGGGCGAGACGTAAATTGAAAAGTTTGTGCTCAACGTGTAGATTGGTCCCTATAAGGTTGCAAAAGGTAGGGCCCTTTAAATGCAAGTTTTAGAAACCATTTTACACGGTCAATGCTTTTGGCAGCTTGTAATAAAGGAAGTCTTTTTTATGCCATCGGCGCAACCGTCCTTGCTTGAATTGATTGACTGGTCTATTTGTCTCTCAACTGAGATTATTCTGATCCCGCAAATTAATCTCCGTTTTTTTTAATAAACCTTAACATATGAAATTTCTGCAAAAGTCATGTGCAGAATCTTTAATTGCAGTAATAAATATTTAGAAAAATGGCCATGCATTAATAGAAAACCACTAACATTTGGACAATTGCAGTGTTAAAATTATGATTCGATGGTTAAAATATCATGCTCCACCGATGAAGCAAAATTACATTTTCTATTATAAAAATTTTCCTAAAAAAATATTTGAGGATAAGCCAAAAATCTATTAAAGAAAAAGGATGATTTTAAGTGAAAGACGAATGTTAATAAAAGAAGTCTTCGTAATACTATTGCTTTTGTATCACCACTTAACTGACCATGGTCTATATCCGTCTCTGCCTCATAATTTTCTTTTACGCATTTTAATATAAGGTTCTTTTATACTTGTATTATATATACACATATAATATGAGCATTCGGAAAATCCGTTGCTATCACATCAATTATGTGTCAATAAACTTAATCAAATAATAAAATTTAAGAAAGCAGTTGGGTGGTTAGCCATCTTCTATTTAAAGCTAATCAATGCAAATATCAACTTTGTCCTTATCATTGAAGCTACGTTCATACGAAGAAAGGATAGGAAGATGTTGGATCAATTGCTTCCTGGAAAAGTTGAAAACAACATTTAGCCAATAATGAGTAATTAGGTTTTATACCTAGTTCCATCGTTGCCAAGTATTAAGTAACGCAAATTTTTTTCTTTGCCACAAAACGAACGTCAAGAAAAAAACGATATGAACATATATGACAACCTGACAAAGAAGATTTGAAATCAAATAAGCAATATTAGGGAAACAGGAGCATGATATATATTCAACCAGAAAGATGAGTAACAATCCGTTGAAATCTTCAACAAAACGCGTCATCTTCAGTGTTGAAAAATAATGGGTCTCTATGGATGCTTCTTGATTAAGAGAGAGAGAGAAATCGCTATTTAACTGATGGATTAAATCCTACTGCATAAAAAATAGTAGGTTTTAGTCTAAAAAATACATCACATATTAGACTTAAGCCCACAATTTTATGAGTAGTAAGGTTCTAACTCCGTGACGATGTAAAAGTTTTTTCATTGCATAAATCAGTTTAACCATTGACAATTAAAAAAAAAAAACAAAGTAAAGAAAAAGACTTCATGCGTCCATGATAGGCTCATGTCGGATATACCTTAATTTCGTGTTGTTTTCACGAGGATGTGAAGTAATTTGGTAATTGCCAAATTACTAATATAACTTGTATTTGTAATTTATTAGTAATAACTATGTTGAGCAAAAAAAAAAAAAAAGTATCAATCAAGTTTTATTATTATTATTATTATTTGTTACGAAAATAATGCGATAAAAACAAAGGACAAAAACATACAGAGAATTTACATGGAAACTCAAAAAGGAAAAAACCACGGGCAGAGGAGAAGAAAATCACAAAACTCGTGAAAATTACAATGGAAGCGTTAGGGAGGCTAAAAACTTGCTAATTAATTAAACCGTAACGCAATACATCATATATATAGGTATAGCTAAAACCCTATGGGTCTAAAAGCATAAAATAAACAGCCCAAAAATAACACTCCATACCGCTGGGGTTCTGCCCCCGCACCCCTAGCGAGATCAGTAGTGGGCTACGGACCCTATCGGCCCGATCCCTCCTCTACCACCACAGATCTTATGAAAAATCTTACTTTTGTTTTTCATCACAATTGTCACACCGCAAACTTTTCGGGTCAGACCAAATTGAATTCGAGTCACCATACTCTAACATCATTCATGTTGAACATTCATCGTTGGAACAACTGACCGTAGAAATGCTCAATTATTTAAGGAGGGCCCGATGAATTTAAAACCGTTTTGGCCGCTTGAAATAAAGAAAAAGTCATTCTATCCACTTTCGTAACTTGACTTGACTGACTTGTCCATTTTTGTCTCTATCTCATAATTAATTTCCCAGATGACAATTCCATTCATAGTTCCATGGTTTTTGATAAAAGGGAAACTATTTAGCGTTTTTTGTTTGTTCCCCCACATTTCCTGGAAATTTTCATTCTTTAAATGCTATGAACCTAAATTAGAAGGGTATGTTTGGTCTCACTTGTGTAGGGTCGCATATAACTGATTACTGGGCCAAGTTATCTTCAAATTGTCAATATCTTAAGAACGGTACTAACTTTAGACTGGTCAATGGCGCTTTTGATACCGTTGATCATAGCTCAGCAAGACTACTTTTGATTGAGATACTCATGCATATACAATATATATGGCTTGGGAATTTACTGGTTTTAGCACCCGAATAAGCTAATTTGATCTCTCTTTCTTATAGCTACGCCACAATGGGACATACTCCACCATTTCCATCTCCTTTCATTTGCTTAATCCTACTCGGCCTTTGTACACTGGTTTCTGGCAAATGTCTTGCCTCTCAACAATCTTTGTTGCTCCAATTGAAGGACAGCTTGAGTTTCTCCAGTGATTCTTCAACAAAGCTCGTGAATTGGAACGAAAGTTCTGATTGTTGCTCCTGGGAAGGTATAACTTGTGAAGAGGGCCATGTCACCCATCTCGACTTAAGTTCTGAGGGAATCAATGGTGAGCTTGACAATTCAAGCATTCTTTTCAATCTCCAACACCTCAAGAGCCTTGTTTTGTCCAGTAACGACTTCAACTCTACGATCCCCTCAAGGATTGGTGCCCTCACAAATTTGAGTCATTTGGATCTTGCATATGCAGGCTTTCGAGGGCAAATACCCCTTGACATATCCCGCCTAAGAAGCTTGTCGGTTATTAATCTAGAAGGTAACAATTTTTCTTCCCAAGTCCCACAATTCTTTACGAAATTCTCAAATTTGACTTTGTTGAATCTTCGTGATTGCGGGTTGCAAGGAACATTTCCTAGCGGGATCTTCCAGGTACCAACACTACAGATCATTGACATATCTTCCAATGAATTTCTTGAGGGTACTCTACCAGAGTTTCAAATAGATAATTCTCTTCAAGAATTATCTCTCTCTTCCACTAAATTTGGGGGGAGGTTACCAACATCTCTTGGTAACCTTTGGAACTTGTCCACATTAGACCTTTACATGTGCCAATTTAACGGCACACTTCCAAGTTCCACGTCGAGCCTCACCCAATTAGTTTATGTTGATCTATCAAGTAATAATTTTACAGGCCTAGTCCCACCATTTGACTTTTCCACCAAACTTTTTCTGTTAGATCTCTCTAATAATAGTTTAGGTGGAGAACTTCCATTGTCTCTGTTTGCTCATCCATCTTTGGAAACAATTTGCCTGGCCAATAATCAATTTAATGGATCCATTCTTGAGTTTAAAACAAAATCTTCTTCGTTATTGGATACCCTGGACTTGAGTCACAACAATCTAGAAGGGATAATTCCAACATCAATCTTCAAACTTCGAAACCTAACCTCCTTAGATTTGTCCTACAACAAGTTCAATGACACCAAACACCAACAAATATTTCAAGGGTATAACAGCCTTCTATCTCTTAATCTTTCATGTAACAACCTGAAATATTTTCCTGATCTAAGGAACCTAACAGAGTTACAAGAATTAAATCTTTCCTACAACCATATTTCAGAAAAGCTACGTAAAGATTTTTTTCTCAACTTATCTCTCCAAAACCTTGACCTGCACTTCAACCAACTACAAGGTAACATCCCTATTCTTCCACAATCTCTTGAATATCTGGACTTGTCTAGCAATAATTTCAGTTCCCTTCAATATAATAATTTTAATAACCTTTCAACGATTAGTTTCTTTTCCCTCTCAAAAAATAACCTTACAGGAGTTATACCTGAAGGCATATGTGGCATTGATTACCCTTTTGCTCTTGATTTGTCACACAACAATCTACATGGAAAAATACCATCATGTTTAATTGAAAAAAGCGACTCCAGTAATACGTTGAATTTGCGCAAGAACAACTTGGAAGGCCCAATTCCTGATGTGTTCCCCATGGGATGTACATTAGAGGCACTAATTCTGGATGGAAATTTCATTGATGGGACGATTCCAAAATCTCTAGCCAATTGCAATGCATTGGAGGTTTTGGACCTTGGGAACAATGATCTAATGGGTGAATTCCCTTGCCTTTTGATGAACACATCCACTTTGCAAATCCTTAGTCTCCGATCCAACAAGTTTTATGGCAGTATTGAGTGTCCAAATGCAAATGAAAGCTGGCCGAGGCTTCAAATATTTGACGTAGCTCACAATAATTTAAGTGGACAACTACCAAGACGATGGTTAACAAAATTGCAGAAAATGAAGGCTGACAAAGGTAACATCCATTTGGAGGTTCTAGGCTCTACCAGCGGAAATTGTAGTGTGTATGAAAAACGATGCTATAGTGACCGTCAACATGGGTATTTTCAAAATGGTAAACGTGAGTATGGCACACAATGCACTAGTGACCCTCAGCATCCGTGTAATCCATATGGGTATATTGGCCGTGGCCGTGGCTATCAATATGTGTATACCATGACGGTGACCTTCAAAGGGCAAGTGAGGGAGTTGCAGAAGATCATAGATATCTTCACTTCCATTGATCTTTCTAGAAACAATTTCCATGGACAAATGCCTCCAGAATTGGGAGAACTCCGTGCACTTTACTTCCTCAACTTGTCCTATAATGCTATCACAGGCCAAATCCCTTCTTCTATAGGGAGCTTGCTAAATCTGGAGTCATTGGACCTCTCGTGGAACAATCTCAATGGAACAATTCCAATGCAACTTCGGAGCCTCAATTTCCTCCAAGTTCTAAACCTCTCATTCAATCAACTGGTTGGAATGATCCCAACAGGCAGTCAAATTCAGACATTACCCGAAGATTCCTTCATAGGGAACAAAGGATTATACGGGTGTCCCTTGAAAAGAAACTGCTCATACAAAGCGGCATTTGGGACATCAATTCCAAACGCAACGAGAGACAGCCTTTCAAATTCTAATACAAAGATTGATTGGAGTTTGTTAAGTGTTGAAGTTGGACTCTTGACAGGGTTCGGACTTGTTGTCTCGCCGCTAGTGTTTTCTCGGAGATGGAGGATATGGTACTACGAACGTGTTGATGACATCATTTTCAAGATATTTCCTTTAGCTGTGTCAAGGAAGTGGTTTTTGTGGACGGCTATGTGACCAGCAATAGAAGCATTCCTGGTGATCATTTACATGTTTGTCCTCCTCTTTTTCTTTTCTTTTTTTGTTTGTTTGTTGTGTGAAAATAAGACTTGCATTCTCCTGTTTGATGAGCTGTGTGTAAGGTATAATGCAAGTAAGTTGTACCAATGTATAATATAACACAGTGGCATGTACTGAATGAGAAATGTTCTGTAGTACCCTCACATTTTTCTTTTCTCTTTTTTGGGTAGAAAAGCATCCAAGACATTTTTCTTTTCTTAGTCGTGTGAGACAATGCAATAGTTGACTAAATTTATTCGACTTATAAAAATGGCTATAAAATTAATATATATATATATAACTAATAACAGATTTTTCAATACTTCTCTATATTTCTTCAACATTTCGCGGAAATTTGTACCAAATACACAATAAATCTTATGTTATTGAAATCGGTATTCGATCTTCTTCTTTACGTAGTTTGAAATTTTTGTAGAATTATTTTTACATCCAAAGAATATTCCAACTCCTCAAAATCCAAAATGTCTTCCAAAATCTGTCTCTGTCTTTCCACCTTTCTTTTCATCCTTGCATTTTTTGTCTATACATTTTTGCTTTCCCTCTTTTGTTAAATGCGATATTTATAAATACTGTTTTTCCTAAATAGGGATTACCCTGTTGAAATAATTTCTTCTTATAAATGTCTCTGTCTAAACTTTGTCCTTAAAACGTCTCAAATATAAACATTTTGTAACATGGCCATATGAATAAAGCTTTGTTTGGTAAGATAGTTGGAACTAACAAATTCTAACTGCTACGTTGTAAAGTAAAAAATTTGCTAATAGTATAAAACTCTCATATACTACAAAATTTTGGTTTTAACTTGTAGTTCTAACTACGTTTCAAAATACTCTGTAATTGATCTCGTTAAAGGAAGAAATGTTTTGTCCTCTTTCTTTCCTTTTCTTTGCTCCTGCTCCCCCACTTTATGTGTCTCTAATTTAACAACAGTATAAAATATAATATTATTATCATAATTACAATTTCATTATGATTATATTTAAAATATTCTCAATTTTTGTGTAGAAAATTAATTTTCCCTCAATAATTTGGCGGTGTAATTTTTCAAAAAATATAAACCATATCTAGAGAAAAGCC
This sequence comes from Artocarpus heterophyllus, assembly GCA_025403435.1. Lineage (NCBI taxonomy): Eukaryota > Viridiplantae > Streptophyta > Magnoliopsida > Rosales > Moraceae > Artocarpus > Artocarpus heterophyllus. Next base: position 27,228,180 of record CM046332.1, on the reverse strand, counting down.
ACAAGAAGATAAAAGTGACATGAAGATAGCAAGTACAACATTGAACACCGACGAACTATTGAAACGAATAAAGAAAAAACAATATAGTGAAATTAATCATTGGTCTCTAAACTATTTTCTTTTTCTACAATTAGTCCATGTACTCAAAAGTATTTTAACTTAACCCCTTGAACTTTTTTCTTGTCTGAAATTTAGTCCTTTAGTTATATTCAATTAAATTTTGGATAGAAAAAGTTAGGATTATTTTCATAAAACCCCTGACCTATGTCCCCTATTTAGCTTTGATCCTCGGTCTTTTAAAACTGCCTAACGCAACCCTTGAACTATAAAAAAAGCGGTCACTTTGCCCCCTCCATCTAATTTCATCTATATCATTAACGGAATTGCTGACGTGACATGTAATTAAAATATTAAAAATATATTAAATTTATAACTAAATATATAGACACAATTAAAAAATAAAAAGATACATTTTATTTTAATTTTTTTTCCTGTTATTCCTCTCCCTTTTTTCCTGTCGATCTATCTCTCTTTATTCTCTTTCATCTTCTTTCGCTATCTCTGCTTTCTCTCTCTCTCTCTCAATTTGGCTAGCAACGGGGTGGGGCAGAGCAACCGTATGGACTGGGCAATGCAATAGGTTGGGGTGGTTGTAGTGGGCTGGTGGGGGGCAAATGAGGGTGGGCAACAAAAGGTGGGTTGGTAGCAGTGTGGTGGGAGTGATGATGGTGTGCTAGGTGACTGGGGGTTTCAGTTTCTTTATTTGAGTTCTTTTCTGCTTTGTTAATTAATAATAGAAATGGTTTTTATTTAGTGTGAATTTGTATTTCTAGTTTATTGGTTTGAGTTAATTATATGTGGTTCCCATTGTCTATAAACTGTTGACAAAAAAACTAGCTGTTAAGTTCCTTAAATTGTTTTGGCTTGATGTTAAATGGCATTGTCATTGTAATTTAAGGATGACTTGCTACCATTGTTGGAAAAGCCTATCTACAGACCTAAATTCTTTAGTAAAGAACATAAAATTTGTTTACAGTAGAGAGAGAGAGAGCGAGAGATGAGGAAGAGAGAGAGTAAAAAATTAGAAAAAAAAATAAAATAATTTTTTTAATATTTAATTATTTATATGTAATTATAATTCTAATATAACTTTTAAGTTTTCAAAAAATATATATAATTTTTAATATTTAATTAATTACATGCCTTATCAACAATTCCATTACAGATATAGACAGAATTAAACAAAGGGGGCAAAGTAACCGGTTTTTTTTTTATAGTTCAAGGAATATTTTAGGCTGTTTTAAAAGATCAGGAGGCAAAGTGAAATAGGGTACATAGGTCAGGAGGATTTATGAAAATAATCCTAACTTTTTCTACCCAAATTTTAATAAAATATAATTAAGGGACTTAATTTTAGACAAGGAAAAATTGAAGGGTTAAGTTTAAAATAGTTTTGAGTAGGGAACAATAATTTTCTGTAGAAGTTGAAGGAATTGATGTAACAAAATCGATTATGTTAAAGTATATTAATGACCATATATCTTTTATAACATAATCAAATGTTAATTGCTTATATGATCAGTCTTTTTTATTTTTTTATTTTATATATCAAGGCTAAAGAAATGAACGAAATTAACTGTCAGAACGGCCAAGGTTTCGAAATAAACAGGGAAGCTACAAAAAGGATATGGTCAGCCAACCATGTAAGAATTGTCTGTAGGAACCTGACTTTTTTTTTTTTTTTTTTGGTACTAAATTTCTTTTTCTTCTGTTAGTCTCGGTCTCTCCATTTATTATTTATTAATTTTTCTTCCCCAGGTTTTTGTGGCGGAAGACACATGACGAGGAAAGCAGTACAGTCTCTAAAGCAGAAGCCATGAATACACATGTGAGTTTGTTAATTTTGATCTCTAAAGCCAAATATGATCACCTTGTGTCTTGGATATGTTGTCGTTGATGTGAAACGCTTGTTAAGGTATGCACCAGTTCCACAATCTGTCAATTACAAAGTCTAGCACAGGTTAAAAATGTTATGCCTTTATGAGCTATCATCTGTACAATAAGGGCACATCCAAGCCATATTAGTTTGACAACTTTAAATTACTCATTTCAGGTGTCAAGTTTACAGTCGTATTTCATATTTTCTAAGAGAATTTTCACAATTCACTTTTGCATGTTACGTTTTAGAGCAAGTATTTATTAGCCGTTGATATCTTTGTTTGCACTGCAGACTACCCTGTGATTGGAATTTGAGGCATCAAGTGCAGTGATTGGCTGACTAACCCCGAGCCGAAGTGCTTTGCAATGCTTTCCTAGATTAGATATGGCCACATGTCCAATTTGTTCAAGATCATGGTTAAACCAAAAACCAGTAATTGTTGTCTATGCGTTTCAAATTGTTCAGTACTTCAATTGAAGAAGCTTTGCATGGATTTGGCGTTCAAAGCATTAGAAGAGTTGAGTCTATATATTGACACGTTGGAAGCCGTGGGCATTACAGAAGATCAAAGAGTGGAAAGATCAGAAACACTTGTGTCATATGGAAGTTGTAAATTCTAGGAGAATGGTGACCGCTATGTATAAATGTCCTTTTTTTTTTTTTTTTGATCCAGAACATTTGAAAATTGCGTTATTCAAGGGAATCTTGCGATCAATTTCTTGCTGTAAAACTAGTGTTTGCGGTGTGAGAGTGAGAGACTAAACTGATTGTACAAATTATGTAGTTTTGACCAAGTGGATGTAGGACACAATGTCTGAACCGCTATAAATCGTTTGTGTCTCATTCTTGAATGTTTTTTGTTTTGTTTTGTTTTTCTTTTTGTTTTGACTAGTTGTTCATCTGCAGCAACGAGAAGTGAATGCCTTTCTTTTTACTGAAGTCCATCAAACAATTGGACGTGAAGTTAAAAGGGGATTTTGCATGAGAAATTAGAAAAGCTTACATGAAAGTTTGTTTCCATAGGTTATTGTATTTTATTTGTGGGAAAACAGAGAATATTAGTTAACATTTTTTTGTTGAAAAAACTAGCCGGGTACTAAAGAAAGAATATACATACACACACAGAGTCATGTATTAAAAGGAAGAAAAGAACGTTTAGGGAGGACTCGGAATGAGCCCTTTATTACTCTTGTTCGTCTTTCCTATTTTCCTCTGTTCTATTCCTTCTCCCCTGTTTTCAGTATTGGATGTTATGTTCAAAGGACATGTATATGTACCATCTTTCAGCTACTATTTTTATTTATCCATGTCATTGAGGTTTTGATGATAGGAAAATGAATTGTTTTGTTACAGAGTGTTACATATTGCACTTAGCAAATATTGAAAAATACCATCGGATGAAAACGACAATAAAATAACAAAATGAAAATGACACCAATTAAAAAACCATAAGAAACTCCAAGAATAAAGACGATACAAAAGCCTTTGTAAGCATATTAACGACAATGATTAAAAAAAAAAAAGAAAAAAAGAAAAACAGATAGGGCAACGACGACAATAAAAAAAATTTAAATTTCAAATGGAAAATAATTTAGTGTTGACAACATCTACAATACTTCAACACACTGAGAGATATATAATAGCTGAAAACGCCCCAACCAGAAAACAAAAATAAATGAAAAAAAAATTAAAACGACACAGAACATCCAACAACAAGAAGTCAACGTCGATATACAAGAACGACAAAAGCATATAGACATTAAACGACGGAAACGCAAAACCAACAGGAAGATATAAAAACGACAATAACTTGTAATCACAAGCTTTTTACATTTGAAGACAAGCATGGAGTTGCTAGAAGCTCACGCGCTTCCATCTAAGTTTTCAAGTTTATAATGAGCTGCAAAAATATGTCGTATGCTCTGTTAATTCCTTTGCAAGTTATAGGTCTTTCTTTTTTATTTTTATTTTTTTTGTGGGGAGAGGAGGCGAGGGACACTTCAAAGGTGAGGTCATGTTACAGAAATATTGAGCAGAAATTGTTACTATATTCAAAGGTGTTTCCTTATTGTTGCTTTATGGTACTCGTTTTCTTGTCGTCCTTAATTTACATTATTATTCAACCTAGGAGCATTTTTAGTCTTATTCCCTTCAATGCCAATTAACTTCCAACTTTATAGGGTGTTTGATAGGATGATTAGAACTATTGGTTAGAATTATTTTTACTGTAGCATGTGAGAACTTTACACTGTAGTGATTTTTTTTCTTATTACTATAGCATGTGAGAGCTTTACGTTGTTCATAACTGAGAAAGTGGTCCGAACCATGGTCTGGACCGAGCTGCTAAACACCCTCTTAGTTTTTTGGACAAAAATAATGAGAAATGTTACTTTTTCAAAACTAATTGCTATAAATAATAGGTATAGAAAATTTTTATAGTAAATGTGAAATTTATGGTGTAAATAATTTATTAATCCATTTCGTTTACTGTATAAATAATTTTTATTTATACAATAAATGGATTTAAGGTGCAAATAGTGTATTTATCCTCTTGTTTACACTGCAAATATTTCTTATTTACGTAGTAAATAAGATTTCCATCATAAATCTGCTATTAAGATTTTATCACTTCCAAGTTTTGCACATGGGCTATATCCATTGTAAATATGCTATTTCTTATTTACGTAGTAACTAAGTAATTTCCATTCAAATAAACAGAATTAAACCTATGTCATTCGTACATGGGTCACTTATAAAAGGTGAAAATGAGATTTTATTACTCCCAAGTTTTATTTTACATTTACACTCCCAATTAGAGTTTTTTTTTTTTTTTAATCATATGGAATCAAAAATTCCTTTTTATCATATAATCTCAATTTAAATATTCTAACTGAGATTCTTATAAATGTTGCTACTTTGGCTTATACATGAATTTATTGAATCATAAACTTTTAGTTTAGCACATTAAATAATTATTTTTAATTAGTTAAGTGTACTATCATAACACATTTGCTATATATTTCATACATAAAGTATAAAAAATTATGCATTTATAATGTTATTTATTTCTAAAGTCTTATAGTTATTAAGATTTTCAAACTATGTGTTAATTAGAAAAATTCATGATTATAAATCATGGCTATGTCACGATTTAAACTTGTAAATTTTCTAGTCCTAACAGAAGATTTCTAATCTTGAACTTACTTCTTACAGTTTTCACGTAGTTCTCGCAAAAACTTTGAACTTACAACTCCAAACTTATAGTTCCTTATGAATTAATGGTATAGTCATAGAAAAATCCATAATTAATCATATTTATTAATTTCTGTATTTTTTTTTGTCATTACAAATAGTTCTTGAAGGTTTGTGCTCAACGTGTAGATTGGTCCCTGTGAGGCTGTAAAATGTAGGGCCCTATAAATGCAAGTTTTAGAAATTATTTTACACGGTCAATGCAATTCTTTTTTTTTTTTTTTAAATGCCGTGGGCGTAACTTTCGTTGCTTGACTTGATCGACTGGTCTATTTGTCTCTCAACTGAGATTATTCCGATCCTGCAATTTTCAACGAAGAGCTTTCCTTGATATATTATGAATTGAATTGTCTTGCAAATCTTCCTTGATTCAGAGTGTGAAAGCGTATAAAGACTTCTGAGCCATAACAGAAACAAAGAGGTTGATACAGACAAGCTTTTTGTCTTGATCTTGGAAATGTTTTTCTCTCTTCCTTTCCCTGAAAGTTCTGACGTGCTTTTCTTTAGTGAAACTGTTGTTCATGCTGAATTTTCATCGTTAGAAGTGACTGTGGAAATGCTCAATTATTGGAGTGGGGACCGACGAATTTAAAACACTTTGGCCAGTCTTTCTAATAGAACTACTTTCGTGGACTTACTGGCTTTGTAACTTGCTTGCAATGCTGGTTCCCCCACATTTCATGGAAATTTTGCATTCTTTAAATGCTATGAACCAAGATGGGTTTGTTTGGAAATTTTCATTCTTTCTGGGCCAAGGTATCTCTAACTTGCCAATATCTTAAGAAAAGTAAGTATTAGAGGTGTCAATGGTGCTCTTGATAGCATTGATCATATCGCTGCAAGACTTTTACTTGAGATGCTCATGTACGTATAATATATGCCATGGGTTTACCGGTTTTAGTGTGACGTATTCGCAACCTTAATTCTCTTGGGAACAAAAAGGGCAAGAAAAAAAAAAAGCAGAAAAGAACACATGAAATTTAACAGTTCACCTTTAATATGAAAATTACGTGTATTTTCAGCCATTGTAGAAAATTCACTACAATTGAAGCAGTTTAGAAAAGAAAATCCTGCAAATAAAAAAAAATGACCCTTAATGAAAATCCGGACAATAAGCCACTGCAAAAATAACTTGAATTAACATTAAATTAGACTCCACAACTTAACATTTAGTATCCGGATGCTTTAATTTGATCTCTCTTCCAATATAACTGCACCACAATGAGAAATAGTCCATTTTCATGGCCATTGATTTCCTCAATCCTACTCGGCCTTTGTACACTCATAGTTTTGGTGAATGTGATCTTGCCTCTCAACAATCTTTGTTGCTGCAATTGAAGGACACCCTAAATTTCTTAAGTGATGATTCAAAAAAGCTCTTGAATTGGAACAAAATTGTTGCTCTTGGGAGGCGTAACTTATGAAGAGGGCTGTGCTACCCATCTTGACTTAAGTAACAAGGGACTCTATGGTACTCTTGACAATTCAAGCGTTTTTTTATTTTTTTTCTTTTAATGATCCTACTTACATGGTTGTTACTTAAACTGCTTAAGTGAGTAATTAGTGGATATTTCCGCAAATAAACACCATTATCTCAATAAACACCGAATAACCCATAAGTTGGGGAATATGACGTGGGGGTGTCTACAACTAAATAGCTCTAGAACACTAGAGCATATGATAAGCTGATCAGGACAAAACTGGTGATTGCAATAAAATTTTAAATGTCGTAAAGTTGTACAAATAAACTCGACGATAAATGCAAATTTTTTAGAAACCATTTTACACGGTCAATGCTTTTGGCAGCTTGTTATAAAGGAAGTCTTTTTTTTTTAATGCCGTGGGCGTAACTCTCCCTGCTTGACTTGATTGAGTGGTCTATTTGTCTCTCACCTGGTCTATTTGACTTTCCATATGAAGAAAGACTAGGAAGATGTTGGATCAGTTGCCTCCTAGAAAAGTTGGAAACAACATTAGCCAATAATAAGTAATTAGATTTTATATCCAGTTCCATCTTTGTCAAGTATTAATCGAGCAAGTTATCTATTATTAAAAAATAAAAATAAAAATAAAGTAAAACAACTAATAAAGGTATAATAAATATTAATTTCACCGGATTATACACTTTGAAGCTGTGCCGGATTGGTCATTGGCCTCGAATACAAAGTGACCCTAAATTTCACCATCTATAGGCCTGAAGAAAGGAAAAAAAGAAAAATATATTTAATACACCAAACATGTGCTTGTTTGTTTTGCAGTTTCAATTCACAGTTCAAACTTTGTGTTATAATATTTTCTCGCACAAAATTTTAAATTTCTGTTTAACTTGGGCGAGACGTAAATTGAAAAGTTTGTGCTCAACGTGTAGATTGGTCCCTATAAGGTTGCAAAAGGTAGGGCCCTTTAAATGCAAGTTTTAGAAACCATTTTACACGGTCAATGCTTTTGGCAGCTTGTAATAAAGGAAGTCTTTTTTAGGCCATCGGCGCAACCGTCCTTGCTTGAATTGATTGAATGGTCTATCTGTCTCTCAACTGAAATTATTCTGATCCCGCAAATTAATCTCAGTTTTTTTTAATAAACCTTAACATATGAAATCTCAGTTTTTTTTTTTCATGCCGTAGGCGTAACACTCCCTGCTTGACTTGATTGTGTAACACCCCGAAATTTATTTAATGTTAATGTAATGTAAATGATGAATTAGTGTGCCATAATTAACGTTTTAACATTTATTAGATTATTTGGTTGGATTTTTCATTTTTGGTTGTTTTGTTAAAATTGATGCATTTAAAGGATTTCCTATTTGTCTTAAAAATGATGTTTTGAGTTTTAAAACACCGCAATTTGTAAAATGTTAAAAATACTCCGTTTTGTAAAACCGTGGGCGGCACATGGTTTTCGTACAGTAAAACCGCCCACCGATTTTCTCTATTTATTTTCCTCTTCTCTCTCTCTCTCCTCACTCTCCCGCAATCCCTCTCTCTCTTTCCTCTCTCTCTCGGCAGCCCCTCTCTCTCTCAATCTCTTTCAAAAATTTTGAAAGCACATTCGAATCCAAGCTTCGGGTTAGCGAGGAGGAAGCTCGGGGACGTGATTCGGCAACCGAGATCGCGGATTGAAGCTTCGATTCGAGGTTAGATTCGAAATTTCAAAACTTTTTATAAAATTTTCAATTTTGTGCATTTTTGAAATCTAGGTTTGTTTTAGCTTAGAAAACCGTGGATTTGTGTTAGATAAACTTAGAACAACTAGAATCTAAGCTTAGATTGAAGAAAAACGGATTGAATTCAAGATTTTTCATTTTTCTCCTCATTTTCTCATTTTCGGATTTTTGAGGATTTTGAATTCAAATCTTGTTTAAATGATTCCAAACATGTTTTAGAATGTTTTTCTATCAACTATAATTGTTTTTCATGCCTGGGAATTGAGAAAAACAGGTTGGAATCCAGATTTGGATTTTGGAGATCGAGAAACCCATGGCTGGGATTTCTGGATTTTCCCAGTTCGGCAGGCCGAAGTTCATGTTCGGCAGGCCGGAGTAATGATCGGCAGGCCGGTGTTCTTCCGACCGACAGGCCAAATCTGAGGAACTGTTCGGCAGGCCGAACCTTGCTTCCGGCAGGCCGAACTGTGCAGTTCGGCAGGCCGAAGCAGTGCGTCCGGCAGGCCGACCGAGGCATAGAAAATTTTGTAATTTTTACCCGTTTTCACTGTTTTGAACCCTGATTTAAATCCTAACCTTATAGGATAATTTTAAAGGTACAAATGGCACACTAGGACATCATGAAATGATTTAATAACATAGAATGTCTCAAACTAGATATTGATCGACTTAGTTTGTATCTAGAATCGTTCGTGGTTCCGTGGAGCTAACGTATAGCGGACCGGGATTACGGTGTGGGGTACCGGCACGAGTATTGAGGTAGGACTTCTATCCCATTTCTTTGGTAGCTTGGTTTTGAAATAATTTGGCTTGAAAAGAATTTCTATCAAAATGTTTTCAACGGTTGTTTGAAAATAGTTTTATCGATTATATTTTAATATACCGTGACTATGAAATGGAATCCATAATAAATGTAACTGACAACACTCGGTAATTGGGTTTTGAATGATAATGATAATAAACACTAAGGCATGATGCCATATCAGAGATCGGGTCGTGTAGCGATCGACCTTGGGGGCAGGTCCCGAAACCCAGCTGGGCCACTACGGTGGTGATATCATGGTTTGCCTAGGTAAAAGTAAAATGGTGTTTTGATTTGACGAGTAGACTGTTCTGTGTCAGGACGGTTCTACTCAAATTATTTATTTATTTATTTATTTATTTATTTAAGTTTCCTTTGAATAACTTCAAATAATGCTATGTTTCTTTGCGTTAAACTATTTTTATAAAACATAGTCCTACTGAGCCTTTCGCTCACGTTTTATTGTTTTAACTTTCCCCCATCTAGGTGGTTTCCCCTTTAGGTTTGGAGAAGATTCTTCGGACCGAACTCAGGAGCAATAGGAGGATTTATTTATATTCTGTATTTATTTAATCAAGGCATGTAAGGCTTAACTTTATTTGCACTTGGACTGTAATTGTATTCATGATATTGTCAGAACCATGTGTGTGCACAAGTTGTGGGTTGTGGAACCCCTACTCGCGATTTTTATTTAATATTATTATTTGTTTAATATCTATAAATTCTTTATAAAATGTGGTGGAAAACTTCTTATTTTTCATGTAATTTGAATCTTAAACCATTGGTTTTTAATTAAATTCTCTTTTAATTAATCTAAATATTCCGCCACGTCACCTCCCGTACTCTGGGGCGTGACAGATTGACTGGTCCATTTGTCTCTCGACTGGTATATTTGACTTTCCATATGAAGAAAGACTAGGAAGATGTTGGATCAGTTGCCTCCTAGAAAAGTTGAAAACAACATTAGCCAATAATAAGCAATTAGATTTTATATCCAGTTCGATCTTTGTCAAGTATTAATCGAGCAAGTTATCTATTATTAAAAAATAAAAATAAAAATAAAGTAAAACAACTAATAAAGGTATAATAAATATTAATTTCACTAGATTATACACTTTGAAGCTGTGCCGGATTGGTCATTGGCCTCGAATACAGATTGACCCTATATTACACCATCTATAGGCCTGAAGAAAGGAAAAAAAGAAAAATATATTTAATACACCAAACACGTGCTTGTTTGTTTCGCAGTTTCAATTCACAGTCAAACTTTATGTTATAGTATTTTCTCACACAAAATTTTAAATTTTCCATTTAACGTGGGCGAGACGTAAATTGAAAAGTTTGTGCTCAACGTGTAGATTGGTCCCTATAAGGTTGCAAAAGGTAGGGCCCTTTAAATGCAAGTTTTAGAAACCATTTTACACGGTCAATGCTTTTGGCAGCTTGTAATAAAGGAAGTCTTTTTTATGCCATCGGCGCAACCGTCCTTGCTTGAATTGATTGACTGGTCTATTTGTCTCTCAACTGAGATTATTCTGATCCCGCAAATTAATCTCCGTTTTTTTTAATAAACCTTAACATATGAAATTTCTGCAAAAGTCATGTGCAGAATCTTTAATTGCAGTAATAAATATTTAGAAAAATGGCCATGCATTAATAGAAAACCACTAACATTTGGACAATTGCAGTGTTAAAATTATGATTCGATGGTTAAAATATCATGCTCCACCGATGAAGCAAAATTACATTTTCTATTATAAAAATTTTCCTAAAAAAATATTTGAGGATAAGCCAAAAATCTATTAAAGAAAAAGGATGATTTTAAGTGAAAGACGAATGTTAATAAAAGAAGTCTTCGTAATACTATTGCTTTTGTATCACCACTTAACTGACCATGGTCTATATCCGTCTCTGCCTCATAATTTTCTTTTACGCATTTTAATATAAGGTTCTTTTATACTTGTATTATATATACACATATAATATGAGCATTCGGAAAATCCGTTGCTATCACATCAATTATGTGTCAATAAACTTAATCAAATAATAAAATTTAAGAAAGCAGTTGGGTGGTTAGCCATCTTCTATTTAAAGCTAATCAATGCAAATATCAACTTTGTCCTTATCATTGAAGCTACGTTCATACGAAGAAAGGATAGGAAGATGTTGGATCAATTGCTTCCTGGAAAAGTTGAAAACAACATTTAGCCAATAATGAGTAATTAGGTTTTATACCTAGTTCCATCGTTGCCAAGTATTAAGTAACGCAAATTTTTTTCTTTGCCACAAAACGAACGTCAAGAAAAAAACGATATGAACATATATGACAACCTGACAAAGAAGATTTGAAATCAAATAAGCAATATTAGGGAAACAGGAGCATGATATATATTCAACCAGAAAGATGAGTAACAATCCGTTGAAATCTTCAACAAAACGCGTCATCTTCAGTGTTGAAAAATAATGGGTCTCTATGGATGCTTCTTGATTAAGAGAGAGAGAGAAATCGCTATTTAACTGATGGATTAAATCCTACTGCATAAAAAATAGTAGGTTTTAGTCTAAAAAATACATCACATATTAGACTTAAGCCCACAATTTTATGAGTAGTAAGGTTCTAACTCCGTGACGATGTAAAAGTTTTTTCATTGCATAAATCAGTTTAACCATTGACAATTAAAAAAAAAAAACAAAGTAAAGAAAAAGACTTCATGCGTCCATGATAGGCTCATGTCGGATATACCTTAATTTCGTGTTGTTTTCACGAGGATGTGAAGTAATTTGGTAATTGCCAAATTACTAATATAACTTGTATTTGTAATTTATTAGTAATAACTATGTTGAGCAAAAAAAAAAAAAAAGTATCAATCAAGTTTTATTATTATTATTATTATTTGTTACGAAAATAATGCGATAAAAACAAAGGACAAAAACATACAGAGAATTTACATGGAAACTCAAAAAGGAAAAAACCACGGGCAGAGGAGAAGAAAATCACAAAACTCGTGAAAATTACAATGGAAGCGTTAGGGAGGCTAAAAACTTGCTAATTAATTAAACCGTAACGCAATACATCATATATATAGGTATAGCTAAAACCCTATGGGTCTAAAAGCATAAAATAAACAGCCCAAAAATAACACTCCATACCGCTGGGGTTCTGCCCCCGCACCCCTAGCGAGATCAGTAGTGGGCTACGGACCCTATCGGCCCGATCCCTCCTCTACCACCACAGATCTTATGAAAAATCTTACTTTTGTTTTTCATCACAATTGTCACACCGCAAACTTTTCGGGTCAGACCAAATTGAATTCGAGTCACCATACTCTAACATCATTCATGTTGAACATTCATCGTTGGAACAACTGACCGTAGAAATGCTCAATTATTTAAGGAGGGCCCGATGAATTTAAAACCGTTTTGGCCGCTTGAAATAAAGAAAAAGTCATTCTATCCACTTTCGTAACTTGACTTGACTGACTTGTCCATTTTTGTCTCTATCTCATAATTAATTTCCCAGATGACAATTCCATTCATAGTTCCATGGTTTTTGATAAAAGGGAAACTATTTAGCGTTTTTTGTTTGTTCCCCCACATTTCCTGGAAATTTTCATTCTTTAAATGCTATGAACCTAAATTAGAAGGGTATGTTTGGTCTCACTTGTGTAGGGTCGCATATAACTGATTACTGGGCCAAGTTATCTTCAAATTGTCAATATCTTAAGAACGGTACTAACTTTAGACTGGTCAATGGCGCTTTTGATACCGTTGATCATAGCTCAGCAAGACTACTTTTGATTGAGATACTCATGCATATACAATATATATGGCTTGGGAATTTACTGGTTTTAGCACCCGAATAAGCTAATTTGATCTCTCTTTCTTATAGCTACGCCACAATGGGACATACTCCACCATTTCCATCTCCTTTCATTTGCTTAATCCTACTCGGCCTTTGTACACTGGTTTCTGGCAAATGTCTTGCCTCTCAACAATCTTTGTTGCTCCAATTGAAGGACAGCTTGAGTTTCTCCAGTGATTCTTCAACAAAGCTCGTGAATTGGAACGAAAGTTCTGATTGTTGCTCCTGGGAAGGTATAACTTGTGAAGAGGGCCATGTCACCCATCTCGACTTAAGTTCTGAGGGAATCAATGGTGAGCTTGACAATTCAAGCATTCTTTTCAATCTCCAACACCTCAAGAGCCTTGTTTTGTCCAGTAACGACTTCAACTCTACGATCCCCTCAAGGATTGGTGCCCTCACAAATTTGAGTCATTTGGATCTTGCATATGCAGGCTTTCGAGGGCAAATACCCCTTGACATATCCCGCCTAAGAAGCTTGTCGGTTATTAATCTAGAAGGTAACAATTTTTCTTCCCAAGTCCCACAATTCTTTACGAAATTCTCAAATTTGACTTTGTTGAATCTTCGTGATTGCGGGTTGCAAGGAACATTTCCTAGCGGGATCTTCCAGGTACCAACACTACAGATCATTGACATATCTTCCAATGAATTTCTTGAGGGTACTCTACCAGAGTTTCAAATAGATAATTCTCTTCAAGAATTATCTCTCTCTTCCACTAAATTTGGGGGGAGGTTACCAACATCTCTTGGTAACCTTTGGAACTTGTCCACATTAGACCTTTACATGTGCCAATTTAACGGCACACTTCCAAGTTCCACGTCGAGCCTCACCCAATTAGTTTATGTTGATCTATCAAGTAATAATTTTACAGGCCTAGTCCCACCATTTGACTTTTCCACCAAACTTTTTCTGTTAGATCTCTCTAATAATAGTTTAGGTGGAGAACTTCCATTGTCTCTGTTTGCTCATCCATCTTTGGAAACAATTTGCCTGGCCAATAATCAATTTAATGGATCCATTCTTGAGTTTAAAACAAAATCTTCTTCGTTATTGGATACCCTGGACTTGAGTCACAACAATCTAGAAGGGATAATTCCAACATCAATCTTCAAACTTCGAAACCTAACCTCCTTAGATTTGTCCTACAACAAGTTCAATGACACCAAACACCAACAAATATTTCAAGGGTATAACAGCCTTCTATCTCTTAATCTTTCATGTAACAACCTGAAATATTTTCCTGATCTAAGGAACCTAACAGAGTTACAAGAATTAAATCTTTCCTACAACCATATTTCAGAAAAGCTACGTAAAGATTTTTTTCTCAACTTATCTCTCCAAAACCTTGACCTGCACTTCAACCAACTACAAGGTAACATCCCTATTCTTCCACAATCTCTTGAATATCTGGACTTGTCTAGCAATAATTTCAGTTCCCTTCAATATAATAATTTTAATAACCTTTCAACGATTAGTTTCTTTTCCCTCTCAAAAAATAACCTTACAGGAGTTATACCTGAAGGCATATGTGGCATTGATTACCCTTTTGCTCTTGATTTGTCACACAACAATCTACATGGAAAAATACCATCATGTTTAATTGAAAAAAGCGACTCCAGTAATACGTTGAATTTGCGCAAGAACAACTTGGAAGGCCCAATTCCTGATGTGTTCCCCATGGGATGTACATTAGAGGCACTAATTCTGGATGGAAATTTCATTGATGGGACGATTCCAAAATCTCTAGCCAATTGCAATGCATTGGAGGTTTTGGACCTTGGGAACAATGATCTAATGGGTGAATTCCCTTGCCTTTTGATGAACACATCCACTTTGCAAATCCTTAGTCTCCGATCCAACAAGTTTTATGGCAGTATTGAGTGTCCAAATGCAAATGAAAGCTGGCCGAGGCTTCAAATATTTGACGTAGCTCACAATAATTTAAGTGGACAACTACCAAGACGATGGTTAACAAAATTGCAGAAAATGAAGGCTGACAAAGGTAACATCCATTTGGAGGTTCTAGGCTCTACCAGCGGAAATTGTAGTGTGTATGAAAAACGATGCTATAGTGACCGTCAACATGGGTATTTTCAAAATGGTAAACGTGAGTATGGCACACAATGCACTAGTGACCCTCAGCATCCGTGTAATCCATATGGGTATATTGGCCGTGGCCGTGGCTATCAATATGTGTATACCATGACGGTGACCTTCAAAGGGCAAGTGAGGGAGTTGCAGAAGATCATAGATATCTTCACTTCCATTGATCTTTCTAGAAACAATTTCCATGGACAAATGCCTCCAGAATTGGGAGAACTCCGTGCACTTTACTTCCTCAACTTGTCCTATAATGCTATCACAGGCCAAATCCCTTCTTCTATAGGGAGCTTGCTAAATCTGGAGTCATTGGACCTCTCGTGGAACAATCTCAATGGAACAATTCCAATGCAACTTCGGAGCCTCAATTTCCTCCAAGTTCTAAACCTCTCATTCAATCAACTGGTTGGAATGATCCCAACAGGCAGTCAAATTCAGACATTACCCGAAGATTCCTTCATAGGGAACAAAGGATTATACGGGTGTCCCTTGAAAAGAAACTGCTCATACAAAGCGGCATTTGGGACATCAATTCCAAACGCAACGAGAGACAGCCTTTCAAATTCTAATACAAAGATTGATTGGAGTTTGTTAAGTGTTGAAGTTGGACTCTTGACAGGGTTCGGACTTGTTGTCTCGCCGCTAGTGTTTTCTCGGAGATGGAGGATATGGTACTACGAACGTGTTGATGACATCATTTTCAAGATATTTCCTTTAGCTGTGTCAAGGAAGTGGTTTTTGTGGACGGCTATGTGACCAGCAATAGAAGCATTCCTGGTGATCATTTACATGTTTGTCCTCCTCTTTTTCTTTTCTTTTTTTGTTTGTTTGTTGTGTGAAAATAAGACTTGCATTCTCCTGTTTGATGAGCTGTGTGTAAGGTATAATGCAAGTAAGTTGTACCAATGTATAATATAACACAGTGGCATGTACTGAATGAGAAATGTTCTGTAGTACCCTCACATTTTTCTTTTCTCTTTTTTGGGTAGAAAAGCATCCAAGACATTTTTCTTTTCTTAGTCGTGTGAGACAATGCAATAGTTGACTAAATTTATTCGACTTATAAAAATGGCTATAAAATTAATATATATATATATAACTAATAACAGATTTTTCAATACTTCTCTATATTTCTTCAACATTTCGCGGAAATTTGTACCAAATACACAATAAATCTTATGTTATTGAAATCGGTATTCGATCTTCTTCTTTACGTAGTTTGAAATTTTTGTAGAATTATTTTTACATCCAAAGAATATTCCAACTCCTCAAAATCCAAAATGTCTTCCAAAATCTGTCTCTGTCTTTCCACCTTTCTTTTCATCCTTGCATTTTTTGTCTATACATTTTTGCTTTCCCTCTTTTGTTAAATGCGATATTTATAAATACTGTTTTTCCTAAATAGGGATTACCCTGTTGAAATAATTTCTTCTTATAAATGTCTCTGTCTAAACTTTGTCCTTAAAACGTCTCAAATATAAACATTTTGTAACATGGCCATATGAATAAAGCTTTGTTTGGTAAGATAGTTGGAACTAACAAATTCTAACTGCTACGTTGTAAAGTAAAAAATTTGCTAATAGTATAAAACTCTCATATACTACAAAATTTTGGTTTTAACTTGTAGTTCTAACTACGTTTCAAAATACTCTGTAATTGATCTCGTTAAAGGAAGAAATGTTTTGTCCTCTTTCTTTCCTTTTCTTTGCTCCTGCTCCCCCACTTTATGTGTCTCTAATTTAACAACAGTATAAAATATAATATTATTATCATAATTACAATTTCATTATGATTATATTTAAAATATTCTCAATTTTTGTGTAGAAAATTAATTTTCCCTCAATAATTTGGCGGTGTAATTTTTCAAAAAATATAAACCATATCTAGAGAAAAGCCACAAGAAGATAAAAGTGACATGAAGATAGCAAGTACAACATTGAACACCGACGAACTATTGAAACGAATAAAGAAAAAACAATATAGTGAAATTAATCATTGGTCTCTAAACTATTTTCTTTTTCTACAATTAGTCCATGTACTCAAAAGTATTTTAACTTAACCCCTTGAACTTTTTTCTTGTCTGAAATTTAGTCCTTTAGTTATATTCAATTAAATTTTGGATAGAAAAAGTTAGGATTATTTTCATAAAACCCCTGACCTATGTCCCCTATTTAGCTTTGATCCTCGGTCTTTTAAAACTGCCTAACGCAACCCTTGAACTATAAAAAAAGCGGTCACTTTGCCCCCTCCATCTAATTTCATCTATATCATTAACGGAATTGCTGACGTGACATGTAATTAAAATATTAAAAATATATTAAATTTATAACTAAATATATAGACACAATTAAAAAATAAAAAGATACATTTTATTTTAATTTTTTTTCCTGTTATTCCTCTCCCTTTTTTCCTGTCGATCTATCTCTCTTTATTCTCTTTCATCTTCTTTCGCTATCTCTGCTTTCTCTCTCTCTCTCTCAATTTGGCTAGCAACGGGGTGGGGCAGAGCAACCGTATGGACTGGGCAATGCAATAGGTTGGGGTGGTTGTAGTGGGCTGGTGGGGGGCAAATGAGGGTGGGCAACAAAAGGTGGGTTGGTAGCAGTGTGGTGGGAGTGATGATGGTGTGCTAGGTGACTGGGGGTTTCAGTTTCTTTATTTGAGTTCTTTTCTGCTTTGTTAATTAATAATAGAAATGGTTTTTATTTAGTGTGAATTTGTATTTCTAGTTTATTGGTTTGAGTTAATTATATGTGGTTCCCATTGTCTATAAACTGTTGACAAAAAAACTAGCTGTTAAGTTCCTTAAATTGTTTTGGCTTGATGTTAAATGGCATTGTCATTGTAATTTAAGGATGACTTGCTACCATTGTTGGAAAAGCCTATCTACAGACCTAAATTCTTTAGTAAAGAACATAAAATTTGTTTACAGTAGAGAGAGAGAGAGCGAGAGATGAGGAAGAGAGAGAGTAAAAAATTAGAAAAAAAAATAAAATAATTTTTTTAATATTTAATTATTTATATGTAATTATAATTCTAATATAACTTTTAAGTTTTCAAAAAATATATATAATTTTTAATATTTAATTAATTACATGCCTTATCAACAATTCCATTACAGATATAGACAGAATTAAACAAAGGGGGCAAAGTAACCGGTTTTTTTTTTATAGTTCAAGGAATATTTTAGGCTGTTTTAAAAGATCAGGAGGCAAAGTGAAATAGGGTACATAGGTCAGGAGGATTTATGAAAATAATCCTAACTTTTTCTACCCAAATTTTAATAAAATATAATTAAGGGACTTAATTTTAGACAAGGAAAAATTGAAGGGTTAAGTTTAAAATAGTTTTGAGTAGGGAACAATAATTTTCTGTAGAAGTTGAAGGAATTGATGTAACAAAATCGATTATGTTAAAGTATATTAATGACCATATATCTTTTATAACATAATCAAATGTTAATTGCTTATATGATCAGTCTTTTTTATTTTTTTATTTTATATATCAAGGCTAAAGAAATGAACGAAATTAACTGTCAGAACGGCCAAGGTTTCGAAATAAACAGGGAAGCTACAAAAAGGATATGGTCAGCCAACCATGTAAGAATTGTCTGTAGGAACCTGACTTTTTTTTTTTTTTTTTTGGTACTAAATTTCTTTTTCTTCTGTTAGTCTCGGTCTCTCCATTTATTATTTATTAATTTTTCTTCCCCAGGTTTTTGTGGCGGAAGACACATGACGAGGAAAGCAGTACAGTCTCTAAAGCAGAAGCCATGAATACACATGTGAGTTTGTTAATTTTGATCTCTAAAGCCAAATATGATCACCTTGTGTCTTGGATATGTTGTCGTTGATGTGAAACGCTTGTTAAGGTATGCACCAGTTCCACAATCTGTCAATTACAAAGTCTAGCACAGGTTAAAAATGTTATGCCTTTATGAGCTATCATCTGTACAATAAGGGCACATCCAAGCCATATTAGTTTGACAACTTTAAATTACTCATTTCAGGTGTCAAGTTTACAGTCGTATTTCATATTTTCTAAGAGAATTTTCACAATTCACTTTTGCATGTTACGTTTTAGAGCAAGTATTTATTAGCCGTTGATATCTTTGTTTGCACTGCAGACTACCCTGTGATTGGAATTTGAGGCATCAAGTGCAGTGATTGGCTGACTAACCCCGAGCCGAAGTGCTTTGCAATGCTTTCCTAGATTAGATATGGCCACATTTCCAATTTGTTCAAGATCATGGTTAAACCAAAAACCAGTAATTGTTGTCTATGCGTTTCAAATTGTTCAGTACTTCAATTGAAGAAGCTTTGCATGGATTTGGCGTTCAAAGCATTAGAAGAGTTGAGTCTATATATTGACACGTTGGAAGCCGTGGGCATTACAGAAGATCAAAGAGTGGAAAGATCAGAAACACTTGTGTCATATGGAAGTTGTAAATTCTAGGAGAATGGTGACCGCTATGTATAAATGTCCTTTTTTTTTTTTTTTTGATCCAGAACATTTGAAAATTGCGTTATTCAAGGGAATCTTGCGATCAATTTCTTGCTGTAAAACTAGTGTTTGCGGTGTGAGAGTGAGAGACTAAACTGATTGTACAAATTATGTAGTTTTGACCAAGTGGATGTAGGACACAATGTCTGAACCGCTATAAATCGTTTGTGTCTCATTCTTGAATGTTTTTTGTTTTGTTTTGTTTTTCTTTTTGTTTTGACTAGTTGTTCATCTGCAGCAACGAGAAGTGAATGCCTTTCTTTTACTGAAGTCCATCAAACAATTGGACGTGAAGTTAAAAGGGGATTTTGCATGAGAAATTAGAAAAGCTTACATGAAAGTTTGTTTCCATAGGTTATTGTATTTTATTTGTGGGAAAACAGAGAATATTAGTTAACATTTTTTTGTTGAAAAAACTAGCCGGGTACTAAAGAAAGAATATACATACACACACAGAGTCATGTATTAAAAGGAAGAAAAGAACGTTTAGGGAGGACTCGGAATGAGCCCTTTATTACTCTTGTTCGTCTTTCCTATTTTCCTCTGTTCTATTCCTTCTCCCCTGTTTTCAGTATTGGATGTTATGTTCAAAGGACATGTATATGTACCATCTTTCAGCTACTATTTTTATTTATCCATGTCATTGAGGTTTTGATGATAGGAAAATGAATTGTTTTGTTACAGAGTGTTACATATTGCACTTAGCAAATATTGAAAAATACCATCGGATGAAAACGACAATAAAATAACAAAATGAAAATGACACCAATTAAAAAACCATAAGAAACTCCAAGAATAACGATGATACAAAAGCCTTTGTAAGCATATTAACGACAATGATTAAAAAAAAAAAAAGAAAAAAAGAAAAATAGATAGGGCAACGACGACAATAAAAAAAATTTAAATTTCAAATGGAAAATAATTTAGTGTTGACAACATCTACAATACTTCAACACACTGAGAGATATATAATAGCTGAAAACGCCCCAAACAGAAAACAAAAATAAATGAAAAAAAAAATTAAAACAACTCAGAACATCCAACAACAAGAAGTCAACGTCGATATACAAGAACGACAAAAGCATATAGACATTAAACGACGGAAACGCAAAACCAACAGGAAGATATAAAAACGACAATAACTTGTAATCACAAGCTTTTTACATTTGAAGACAAGCATGGAGTTGCTAGAAGCTCACGCGCTTCCATCTAAGTTTTCAAGTTTATAATGAGCTACAAAAATATGTCGTATGCTCTGTTAATTCCTTTGCAAGTTATAGGTCTTTCTTTTTTATTTTTATTTTTTTTGTGGGGAGAGGAGGCGAGGGACACTTCAAAGGTGAGGTCATGTTACAGAAATATTGAGCAGAAATTGTTACTATATTCAAAGGTGTTTCCTTATTGTTGCTTTATGGTACTCGTTTTCTTGTCGTCCTTAATTTACATTATTATTCAACCTAGGAGCATTTTTAGTCTTATTCCCTTCAATGCCAATTAGCTTTTAGTTTTATAGGGTGTTTGATAGGGTGATTAGAACCGTTAGTTAGAATTATTTTTACTGTAGCATGTAAAAACTTTACACTGTAGCGATTTTTTAATTTATTTATTATTACTGTAGCATGTGAGAGCTTTACACTGTTCATAACTAAAAAAGTGGTCCGAACCATGGTCCAAACCCAGCTGGCTAAACACCCTCTTAGTTTCTTCGACAAAAATAATGAGAAACGTTACTTTTTCAAAACTAATTGCTATAAATAATAGGTATTGAAAATTTTTTATGGTAAATGTGAAATTTGTGGTGTACATAATTTATTTACCTTTTTATTTACTGTGTAAATAATTTTTGTTTATACAATAAATGGATTTATGGTGTAAATAGTGTATTTATCTTTTTGTTTACACTGTAAATATTTCTTATTTACGTAGTAAATAAGAATTCCATCATAAATCTGCCATTGAGATTTTATCACTTCCAAGTTTTGCACGTGGGCTATTTCTATTGTAAATATGCTATTTCTTATTTACATAGTAAATAAGTTATTTCCATTCAGATAAACAAAATTAAACCTATGTGATTAGTACATTGGTCACTTATAAAAGGTGAAAATGAGATTTTATTACTCCCAAGTCTTATTTTACGTTTACACTCCCAATTAGAGTTTTTTTTTTTTAATCTAAACTCTCATTTTGGGAAGGTTTGTATGTACATGTCTTCTCATCTTTAATGTGTAACTCTCATTTAATAAGCAGATATTGTTCACTGATATTTTCCTATCTTTAATGTATAACTCATCTTTTTATTATTTAAATTCAGATATTTGCAAACAATATCAACTTATAAAATGAGTTATGCATTAAAGATGAAAAGAAATGTGCAGATAAATCCTTCTTAAATAAGAGTTCAGATAAAAAAGACTTAAGTGAGAGTGTATTTGAAACAAAACTTGAGAGTAATAAAATCTTTTATTTTTACGCTTACAAGTGATCTATGTACCAATTATGTAGGTTTGATTCCGTTTATTTGAATGAAAAATCAAAAGTTCAGGGGCAAAATTAGGAGCTTTGAAAGTTTAGAGGGTAAAGTGGTGATTTTAAAAGTTTATAGATAAAATAAAAAGCTTTGAAAGTTTGAAGAGTAAAGTAATGATTTCAAAACTTCAAGTGACAAAATGTGAGCCCTTATAATTTACAGGCCTAAAAAGATAAAACATTTTTTGAGGACCGTCTACACCAACATAACATCTTTGAATAAGATAATAAGAATATATTATATTAAACGTAACATCAAGCTTTAATCAAGTAATATTGTGGTGATATTTTTCTTTGAACATTATCAAACACTAATTTGTGTTTAGACTAAGAGTGTGTTTGTTTCAATTTTCAAATCACGGTTCGAATCATTTTGCTACAGTATTTTCTCTCACAAAAACTTAAATCTTTATTTTAATACTCTACTCAAATACTCGTTCAAAACGCACCCTAATTCTTTTGTCCAAACATGAATAAACTAAAATGTAAAAGTGCTGAAGACCGTCAAGAAAAGACAAGAAAGCAAAAACCAGACAACAATCTGAGTGGATACGACAAAAATATATGACACCGACATAGATTTAAAACGACTACATGACATAAAATTGACAATAACCTTGCAAGGGAAGTAAAAGACAGAGCACAAAAAAAGAAAAAGAATAAACAAAATAATAAAAAAAAAGGTGATGAACTATAAGAAAAGATTACAAAATCAATGAAACGACAGAAACATGGAAAAAACGACAACAAATTTGTATCACGTCTTTTCATATTTACTTGTTAATCATTTTAATCTAAAGTTTTTCAATCTTATGAGGGACTAAATATGCCTTATATATTCTCTGAAAATTTTAAGTTAAGCTTCTCTTCATTCTTCTTCAAATATACAAAACCATTTACTCAGTGTTTTACTAATTAATACATATGTGTTGCTAATTTCACTAAGGAAAAACCATTTGCTATTTCATCAGTTACGTGTCATATGGATTTGAGCCATGAAATAAATTAATCAAATAATAAAATTTAAGAAAGCTGTTGGGCGGTTAGTTTTCTTTTATTTACAAAGTAACCAAATAGCTTCTCAACACAAATTTCAATTCTGTCCTTATCATTTGAAGCTACTTTCCATATGAACAAAAACTAGGAAGATGATGGATCAATTGCCTCCTAGAAAAGTTGAAAACAACATTAGCCAATAATAAGTAATTAGATTTTATATCTAGTTCCAGCTTTGTCAAGTATTAATCGAGTAAGTTATCTATTATTAAAAAAATAAAAATACAGGCAAAACAACTAATAAAGATTAATTTCAGTAATATATTTCACTGGATTATACACTTGAAGCGGTGTCGGATTGGTCATTGGCCTAGAATACAAATTGACCATAAATTTCGCCGTCTATAGGCCTGAAGAAAGGGAAAAAAAATTGAAAAATATATTTAATAAACCAGAATATTGAAGAAACACATGAGCTCGTTTGTTTTGTAGCTTCAACTCATAGTTCAAACTTTGTGCCAAAGCATTTTCTCATACAAAATTTTGAATTTTCTTTTTAAATTGGGCCAGACATAAATTCAAAGTTGGGATCTATATACAAATGCCACAAAAAATAAAATTTGAACTGACTTATGCCAAAAATATATATATATATATATTTGTGGAGGATATCACTGCGACAACATTACACCATATTTGGTATTACAAATATATCCTAACTAGTACACGGTATCTACAATATTGATTCAAAATCTAAAATGAAGGCAAAACAGTGAAATTCAATTTTCTTTTTTTTTTTTTAGTTGCAGTCGTGGCATTGAATGAAAGAAGTTTTGAAAGGCAGCAAACATTGATCCACTCCCATATTAGGTGGCAGCAAGTATAAATAGTATAATGACCCTACCTACGTGACCATTACTTAACTATATAATTGTAAACTTAAACATACTTTAACATAAAGTATTGAAATTGTAGAATAATTTTTTTTTAAACAAAACATTGATAATAAATTCTTAACATATTTCCTTAGAAGGAAATAATAATTATTTCCTAAAACTTAATTCCATAAATCTAATATTTCAATATTAAATTCTCAAATGTGATAATAACATAATAATAGTTATTGCGTTTTAACATAATCATAATTTCTAAAGACTTAATTCCTTACATACATCATCCATTTTTTTCTTAAAACATAATAACAATCATTCCTTAAAAATTTTCTTTTAAACATAAAGATAATAATTTAAGAATTATTTCCTTTAAAAGTTCATTAATTTAAATGAGAATATTTAAAAAACAATTCTAAATTAAATATCGTTATAAATACCTAATTTAAATGCTTTTTAAAACCTCCTTAAAATTATCATAATATATTTTTCTTATTATTTATTATCTTAAAACTAACATTTTGATTTCCTAAAACTTAATCTTTTTAAACTTAACACACGAATAACTTCTTATAATCTATTCTCTTAAGTCTAACATATAGTTTCTTAAAACACAACTACTTAAAGTTTCATAATAATAAATTCATAAAACATATTCATTAAAAGGTAACAGATCACTAATCATGTATTTTCATAAATTTTTATGAAAAAACATAGAACAATTTATTTAAAACTATTCATACTATAGGCAAGATTGTTACTTACTTGGACTCTAAGTTGAGCGGGTCCAGTTGTTTCTCATCGTATCTATAGTTTGTGAAGCATCCTCGATAGTGGTCCTTGAGCAACCGTGGATGGCTAGGAATACTTCATGAAGATTGTAACTTACTTGGACTCTGAGCTAAGCGGGTCCAGTTGTTTCTCATCGTATCTATAGTTTGTGAAGCATCCTCGATAGTGGTCCTTGAGCAACCGTGGATGGCTAGGAATACTTCATGGAGATTTATAATTGCTGAAAATATCATTCTAGAATCTGTTACTATAGTTTGAGTCGCACCAACCCGCATGCAATCGGTACTATATGATTTTTAACGGAGTAGAATTAGCTCGAAGGGAGGGCACCATCATATTCAAGATGTCAAAAAAAGTCAAAAGGTGGCCTCAGATCATTGATTAGAGATCAAAAGCACAAAACCTAAGGCCCACTAGAGCCGGACCATTCACGGCGGTGCATGGCAGCGCGTGCGGCAGCTCTGGGCATCGATTGGAGTTGAAACTCTAGTTCCTGGTTGTTTTGGAGCTCATGAGAGTATTGGCAACATCTACTTCATTCAATTCAACCTCCAAGTATGCTTATCAAGTTGCTGCCAGCGATGGAAAAATGCAAACTCATTCTTGGCTCTCTAGCCGAGGAATCTTAAAATTGGATTGCACCTTTTGTTCCTTGGGCTTCTTTGAACAAGATGGTGGTTTTAGTACACCACACCATCACCTGGAATAGTGGTCCCATGTGCCTCGCAATGGTGTTTCACAGCCACAAATCTATACTTTTAACCATGTTTCAATTCTGATTTGAGGTGCAAGCATGGGTGGAGCTTGTTCCCCTTGTTCTGATGATCATGTAGGAATAAGAATCTCGTCGATCAGATGCCAGACGATGAAGATATCTCGTTGAAAAATTTTGGGTTTTTCTACCACTTTGACTGGTGAGTGTAGCTTCCTCCGGTGGAGTTGTGAGAGGCACAACACATCGTTAGACTCAGCTTGATGAGAGCTTTTTGTTGGTTTAGGATGTGTCAAAAATTGATGCCAAATTCTTCGACTGAACTAGAGGAGAGAGAGAGAGTAGAGAGAGTGTGTGGTTGATTTCTTGTGAAATTTTTCTTTTTGCCATATTTTTCATGTATTAATAGAGACTATTACTAGTCTTTGATGTCTAGGCTATGTTGTGGTTGGGTTGATTAAATTTTTGACCTGTAACTTTGAAATTGCACTTTTAAAACTGTAAAATTCTTGGTCTTTTTGAAATAAAATAATAATTTCTCACTAATTTTGAACTTACTAATATCTATGTGCTGACATAAAATCATTTTTATGATTCTAAACTTATTTTCTGAATTTCATAATTTTATTTAGAAATGTAAAACATTGACAGTTTTGTTTCCAAAATCAAACATTAACTATTTTCACAACATTATATACACACACACGCACTAAGAATAACATCTTGTATTTTAAACTTTGATCCAAAACTTAAAATCCGTTTTTTTAAATAATCTTTCATAGATTTTAAAACATTAAAATGTTAATTAAAATATGTATTTCTCATTAAAAATTTTCCTATTATTGACTTCTAATTTTATCATAAAAGTAATAGTAGTAATTTATAAAAATTTTCATAAATTAAATTGACTATCTGCAAATCAATTTAATTCAAAATCTAGACTTAGCACAACTATGTACTTTACATGTATAACCTAAATTGTTCCTTATAAAATACCGTTTATGACTCTGCATCTAATCTATAGATACTTTTTAAACTTTCCGTAATCACTTTACGGATTGAAATTTTTCCGTTTGTGATTTTGCATTTGCCTTAAAGGCTCATGCAATGTTTGTAAATTCCGTTAGCATTTTTATGATGATGATGATGATGATGATGATAATAATAATAATAATAATAATATATTATTATTATTATTATTATTATTATTATTATAAATGTCACACAGTTATTTACACTAGTAAGTAATTAACTATGCATGTATAAGACATCATGAATTATTGAATTTCTAATAATTCTTACGACTTAGAAAATCCTTGTCATATCTTATGATCTCATAAAAAATAAAGATCAATCTTGCGTACATAAACTTTATGCTTACCATTTCTTAATCATGGTATTGTGTCATTGGTTACGTGTTGACCTGGACTAGCATCGTATAGGAATTCTATATAATCATATAGAGTCAAAATTCCTTTTTATTATATAATCTCAATTTAAATATTCTAGCGGAGATTCTTATAAATGTTGCTACTTTGGCTTATACATGAATTTATTGAATCATAAACTTTTAGTTTAGCACATTAAATAATTATTTTTATTTAGTTAAGTGTACAATCATAACATCACATTTGCTATATATTTTATACATAAAGTATATAAAATTATGCATTTATAATGTTATTTATTTCTAAAGTCCTATAGTTATTAAGACTTTCAAATTTTGTGTTAATTAGAAAAATTCATGATTATAAATCATGGTTATGTCACGATTTAAACTTGTAAATTTTCTAGTCCTAACAGAAGATTTCTAATCTTGAACTTACTTCTTATAGTTTTCACGTAGTTCTCACAAAAACTTTGAACTTACAACTCCAAACTTATAGTTCCTTATGAATTAATGGTATAGTCATAGAAAAATCCATAATTAATCATATTTATTAATTTCTGTATTTTTTTTGTCATTACAAATAGTTCTTGAAGGTTTGTGCTCAACGTGTAGATTGGTCCCTGTGAGGCTGTAAAATGTAGGGCCCTATAAATGCAAGTTTTAGAAATTATTTTACACGGTCAATGCAATTCTTTTTTTTTTTTTTTAAATGCCGTGGGCGTAACTTTCGTTGCTTGACTTGATCGACTGGTCTATTTGTCTCTCAAATGAGATTATTCCGATCCTGCAATTTTCAATGAAGAGCTTTCCTTGATATATTAGGAATTGAATTGTCTTGCAAATCTTCCTTGATTCAGAGTGTGAAAGCGTATAAAGACTTCAGAGCCATAACAGAAACAAAGAGGTTGATACAGACAAGCTTTTTGTCTTGATCTTGGAAATGTTTTTCTCTCTTCCTTTCCCTGAAAGTTCTGACGTGCTTTTCTTTCGTGAAACTGTTGTTCATGTTGAATTTTCATCGTTAGAACTGACTGTGGAAATGCTTAATTATTGGAGTGGGGACCGACGAATTTAAAACACTTTGGCCAGTCTTTCTAATAGAACTACTTTCGTGGACTTACTGGTTTTGTAACTTGCTTGCAATGCTGGTTCCCCCACATTTCCTGGAAATTTTGCATTCTTTAAATGCTATGAACCAAGATGGGTTTGTTTGGAAATTTTCATTCTTTCTGGGCCAAGGTATCTCTAACTTGCCAATATCTCAAGAAAAGTAAGTATTAGAGGGGTCAATGGTGCTCTTGATAGCATTGATCATATCACTGCAAGACTTTTACTTGAGACGCTCATGTACGTATAATATATGCCATGGGTTTACCGGTTTTAGTGTGACGTCTTCGCAACCTTAATTCTCTTGGGAACAAAAAGGGCAAGAAAAAAAAAAAGCAGAAAAGAACACATGAAATTTAACAATTCACCTTTAATATGAAAATTACGTGTATTTTCAGCCGTTGTAGAAAATTCACTACAATTGAAGCAGTTTACAAAAGAAAATCCTGCAAATAAAAAAAAATTACCCTTAATGAAAATCCGGACAATAATCCACTGCATAAATAACTTGAATTAATATTAAATTAGACTCCACAACTTAACATTTAGTATCCGGATGCTTTAATTTGATCTCTCTTCCAATATAACTGCACCACAATGAGAAATAGTCCATTTTCATGGCCATTGATTTCCTCAATCCTACTCGGCCTTTGTACACTCATAGTTTTGGCAAATGTGATCTTGCCTCTCAACAATCTTTGTTTCTGCAATTGAAGGACACCCTAAATTTCTTAAGTGATGATTCAAAAAAGCTCTTGAATTGGAACAAAATTGTTGCTCTTGGGAGGCGTAACTTGTGAAGAGGGCTGTGCTACCCATCTTGACTTAAGTAACAAGGGAATCTGTGGTACTCTTGACAATTCAAGCGTTTTTTTTTTTCTTTTAATGATCCTACTGACATGGTTGTTGCTTAAACTGCTTAAGTGAGTAATTAGTGGATATTTCCGCAGACAAACACCATTATCTCAATAAACACCGAATATCCCATAAGTTGGGGAATATGACGTGGTGGCGTCTACAACTAAATAGCTCTAGAACACTAGAGCATATGATAAGCTGATCAGGACAAAACTGGTGATTGCAATAAAATTTTAAATGTCGTAAAGTTGTACAAATAAACTCGACGATAAATGCAAATTTTTTAGAAACCATTTTACACGGTCAATGCTTTTGACAGCTTGTTATAAAGGAAGTCTTTTTTTTTTCTTTTTTTTTTTCATGCCGTAGGCGTAACACTCCCTGCTTGACTTGATTGTGTAACGCCCCGAAATTTATTTAATGTTAATGTAATGTAAATGATGAATTAGTGTGCCATAATTAACGTTTTAACATTTATTAGATTATTTGGTTGGATTTTTCATTTTTGGTTGTTTTGTTAAAATTGATGCATTTAAAGGATTTCCTATTTGTCTTAAAATGATGTTTTGAGTTTTAAAATACCGCAATTTGTAAAATGTTAAAAATACTCCGTTTTGTAAAACCGTGGGCGGCACATGGTTTTCGCACAGTAAAACCGCCCATCGATTTTCTCTATTTATTTTCCTCTTCTCTCTCTCTCTCTCCTCACTCTCCCGCAATCCCTCTCTCTCTCGGCAGCCCCTCTCTCTCTCAATCTCTTTCAAAAATTTTGAAAGCACATTCGAATCCAAGCTTCGGGTTAGCGAGGAGGAAGCTCGGGGACGTGATTCGGCAACCGAGATCGAGAATTGAAGCTTCGATTCGAGGTTAGATTCGAAATTTCAAAACTTTTTATAAAATTTTCAATTTTGTGCATTTTTGAAATCTAGGTTTGTTTTAGCTTAGAAAACCGTGGATTTGTGTTAGATAAACTTAGAACAACTAGAATCTAAGCTTAGATTGAAGAAAAACGGATTGAATTCAAGATTTTTCATTTTTCTCCTCATTTTCTCATTTTTGGATTTTTGAGGATTTCGAGTTCAAATCTTGTTTAAATGATTCCAAACATGTTTTAGAATGTTTTTCTATCAACTATAATTGTTTTTCATGCCTGGGAATTGAGAAAAACAGGTTGGAATCCAGATTTAGATTTTGGGGATCGAGAAACCCGTGGCTGGGATTTCTGGATTTTTCCAGTTCGATAGGCCGAAGTTCATGTTCGACAGGCCGGAGTGATGATCGGCAGGCCGGTGTTCTTCCGACCGGCAGGCCAAATCTGGGGAACTGTTCGGCAGGCCGAACCTTGCTTCGGGCAGGCCAAACTGTGCAGTTCGGCAAGCCGAAGCAGGGCGTCCGGCAGGCCGACCGAGGCATGGAAAATTTTGTGATTTTTACCCGTTTTCACTGTTTTGAACCCTGATTTAAATCCCAACCTTATAGGATAATTTTAAAGGTACAAATGGCACACTAGGACATCATGAAATGATTTAATAACATAGAATGTCTCAAACTAGATATTGATCGACTTAGTTTGTATCTAGAATCGTTCGTGGTTCCGTGGAGCTAACGTATAGCGGACCGGGATTACGGTGTGGGATACCGGCACGAGTATTGAGGTAGGACTTCTATCCCATTTCTTTCGTAGCCTGGTTTTGAAATAATTTGGCTTGAAAAGAATTTCTATCAAAATGTTTTCAACGGTTGTTTGAAAATAGTTTTATCGGTTATATTTTAATATACCGTGACTATGAAATGGAATCCATAATAAATGTAACTGACAACACTCGGTAATTGGGTTTTGAATGATAATGATAATAAACACTAAGGCATGATGCCATATCAGAGATCGGGTCGTGTAGCGATCGACCTTGGGGGCAGGTCCCGAAACTCAGCTGGGCCACTACGGTGGTGATATCATGATTTGCCTAGGTAAAAGTAAAATGGTGTTTTGATTTGACGAGTAGACTGTTCTGTGTCAGGACGGTTCTACTCAAATTTGTTTATTTATTTATTTATTTATTTAAGTTTTCTTTGAATAACTTGAAATAATGCTATGTTTCTTTGCGTTAAACTATTTTTATAAAACATAGTCCTACTGAGCCTTTCGCTCACGTTTTATTGTTTTAACTTTCCCCCATCTAGGTGGTTTCCCCTTTAGGTTTGGAGAAGATTCTTTGGACCGAACTCAGGAGCAAGAGGAGGATTTATTTATATTCTGTATTTATTTAATCAAGGAATGTAAGGCTTAACTTTATTTGCACTTGGACTGTAATTGTATTCATGATATTGTTAGAACCATATGTGTGCACAAGTTGTGGGTTGTGGAACCCCTACTCGCGATTTTTATTTAATATTATTATTTGTTTAATATTTATAAATTCTTTATAAAATGTGGTGGAAAACTTCTTATTTTTCATGTAATTTGAATCTTAAACCATTGGTTTTTAATTAAATTCTCTTTTAATTAATCTAAATATTCCGCCACGTCACCTCCCGTACTCCGAGGCGTGACAGAATGGTATCAGAGCTCAAGGTTATGAACCTTGGGAATTGTGCACACATAGGTTTGACAATGAAATGCCTCTGACAGTCCAAATTTTGTTTTCAGAAGTGAGAGAATGGCACCTAGACGTCGTTCGACTGCTGACACTGAGTTCGAAAATGACGAGAGCATGATGAGGTCTATGTTTGCGGCTTTTCGGCAGATGGCAGCCAGGGCTAGACCGAAAGACTCTAGTGTTGGTAGTCGGCATGCTTTCTTTAAGGAATTCTGGCGGGCGTCTATTCCGACTTTTGATGGCAATGGGGATCCGCAGCTAGCTGAATATTGGTTGGATTCGATCTTGAAGCATCTAGATACCCTTGGTGTGCCTAAGGAGTATCGAGTGGAATTCGCGGCGTATAAGCTCGAGGGTGGCGCTAACACTTGGTGGAAGCAGACTAAGCGTCTGGAGCGCGGTCGCGATATCAGTTGGGACAAGTTCAAAGAGCTGTTCTATGATCGGTATTTTTCGCAGGGGTATAGAGATCAGAAGGCAGCTGAGTTCTACAGATTGCAGCAGAGTGATATGTCAGTTCGGGAGTATGAGGCAAAGTTTAACGAGTTGGCTAGGTTTGCTCCATCAGCGGTGGCATCGGAGTGCAAGAAATGCATCAAGTTCCAGGAAGGACTCAAGGCTCCTATTCGGCGGCAGTTGGTTGCTCTACGGCTTAGGAGTTTCGGAGAGCTGGTGTCGTCGGCGATCTCCGTGGAGAATGATTACGTGCAGTATTGTGAGGACCGAGCCAAGGCTTCAGGAGGACCGCAGAGGAGTGGCAGGAAGAGCACCAGTAGTCGTCCAGCTCCGGGGAAAGGCAAGCAAGGCGGTGCAACCAGTGGCAGCAGCAGTTCGTCTGGCAGCGTGCGCAGCAATCCCTACAGCTTTCATTGTCATTTCTGTCAGCAGCCCGGACACATCAAGAGGAATTGCCCGATCAGGAGTGCTCGTCTTGGATCACAGACCGGGGAGGATGCCAGTCGTTCATCTCAACCTCAGCCTCATACTCTACCTCCGCCTCCGCAGTACCCGCAGTTGCAGTATCCGCAGTTTTCTCCTCAGCAATTCTCATATCCGACACGGGGGCAGCAGCCGTAGTATTTTCAGCGCAGTGTTCCTCAGTATAGAGCTCCGAGTACAGGTAGTGTGCAGTCGTCTCCATCTCAGCAGCATCGGCCAAGTAATGCAGGACCCAGCAATGTAGGTAGAGGAAAAGGGAAAGCGCCTGTGCAGGTTCATGCAATGGCATCTGGAGGGTCAGATTCTCAGACTGGTAACGCGGTTGTCGATGGTATGGTTTTGGTTTCCAGATCTCTAGCTCGTGTTTTATTCGATACCGGTGCCTCTCATTCTCTCATTTCGAGTTCTTTTGTACATGCCTTGGGATTAGAGATAGAAGAGTTTGATGAACCCCTAGTTATAACTTCTCCCTTGGGGCGGGTGTGTGTAAATTGTATGTGTAAATCATGTAAAATAAAGATTGGGGATGAGATTCTGAAAAGTGATTTGATTGTACTCCCCATGAGTTCCTATGATGTAATCTTAGGGATGGACTAGTTGTCCAGGTATAGTGCAGTGGTGGACTGCCAACTTAGGAAAGTGACCCTAGTGTCAGATAGGGGGGCGGTAATCACTTACCAGGGTGGTAGTGATTGGTTAATGAGTGAGCGTCTCATGAAGTCGTGTTTAGGAGGGCGAAGGAATCTAGATTGTTTTGCTTTTCTTGCCAATCTAGATTGCGAGCCCTATGTTTCGAGGGGTAGTGCAGTGATTCCGGTGGTTGATGAGTTCGAGGATGTTTTCCCCGACGAGTTGCCAGGGTTACCACCGCATCGGGAGATTGAGTTTGGTATCGAGTTGTTTCCAGGGACATCACCGATTTCTATGGCACCTTATCGGATGGCGCCGGCAGAAATGAAGGAATTGAGGAAGCAACTTCAGGAGCTTGCTGGTAAAGGGTATATTCGGAACAGCACATCTCCGTGGGGAGCACCGGTTTTGTTCGCTAAGAAGCACGATGGGACTCTCAAGTTATGTGTGGATTATCGGCAGCTAAATCGTGTTACGGTGAAGAACAAGTATCCCTTGCGTAGGATTGATGAGCTATTTGATCAGTTGGGAGGTTCGCGATACTTCTCGAAGATTGATTTACGTTCAGGTTATCATCAGCTCAGGATCAAGGAAGAGGATATCCCTAAGACAACTTTTAGGACTCGGTATGGGCATTTCGAGTTTCTGATTATGTCTTTCGGGTTGACGAATGCTCCAGCAGCTTTTATGGATTTGATGAACAGGGTATTTAAGCCGTATCTGGATCAGTTTGTGATCGTGTTCATCGACGACATTCTTGTGTATTCTAAGACATGGGAGGAGCATGAGCAGCATCTTCAGATCGTGCTTCAGACTCTGCAGGAGCACCAGTTGTATGCTAAGAGGGAAAAGTGTTAGTTTTGGTTGACTGAGGTCAAATTTCTAGGTCATGTCATTTCGGAGCATGGTATTTCAGTGGATCCATCCAAGATTGAGGCTATATTGGAGTGGGAACGACCAAGGAATGTAGCAGAGATTCGCAGCTTCTTAGGTCTCGCTGGATATTACAGGAAATTTGTGAAGGATTTTTCGAAGATTGCAGCTCCGTTGACGAGATTGATCAAGAAGAATGTCAGGTTTGAGTGGAATGAAGATTGTGAGTCTGCTTTTCAGGAATTGAAGAACCGGTTGACTTCAACTCCAGTGTTGGTTATTCCTAGCAGTGACGAGCCGTATGAGGTTTATCCTGATGCTTCAGGGCGCGGACTTGGATGCGTGTTGATGCAGCATGGACGTGTGGTTGCGTACGGATCAAGACAGCTACGACCTCACGAGTGGAACTATCCTACTCACGATTTAGAGCTTGCGGCGGTGATCTACGCGCTGAAGATTTGGAGGTGTTACTTGTATGGAGCATCGTTTCAGGTCTTCTCCGATAACAAGAGTTTGAGATATTTGTTCACTCAGAGGGATCTTATTCTGAGGCAGCGCAGATGGGTAGAATACATGGAGGATTATGATTTTGCGTTACAGTATCATCCCGGGAAGGCTAATGTGGTCGCGAACGCGCTTAGCAGGAAGTCTTCAGGAGTTCTTGCTTGTTTGATTTTTGAGGACTGGAGCAGGGATGCGACAGTGAGTGAGTATCGGCTATTGTATCATGAAGACGGTGATCGAGTTTCGTTATATCATGTGAAAGCGACTCCAGCTCTTGTTCGAATGGTGAAGCAAAGTCAGTGGCAGGATCGACATTTGCAGGGGATTTGGTCACGGATTCAGAACGGGGAGCAGTTTGAAGAATGGAGCGTGCATGCAGATGGATCGTTGTACTTCCAGGAGCGTCTTACAGTTCCAGTTATCGCCGAGGTGACGAAAGCCGTTCTAGATGAAGCTCATAGGTCTCAGTTTGCTATTCATCCAGGGAGCACCAAGATGTATCGCGATTTGAAGAGGCAGCATTGGTGGAGAGGCATGAAGAAAGATGTTCGCGAGTACGAGGCCAAGTGTTCGATATGTCTTCAGGTGAAAGCCGAGCATCAGAAGCCTGCAGGTCAGCTTCAGCCGCTTCCTATTCCAGAGTGGAAATGGGAGCATGTGACGATAGATTTCCTCACAGGTTTGCCGAGGACGGAGCAGCGGCACGATGCAGTTTGGGTTGTGGTCGACAGGTTGACGAAATCGGCGCATTTCATTCCGTTTAAGTCGACGTGTTCGAGGAAGATTCTCGGGGAGTTGTATATGCAGAACATTGTGAGGTTGTATGGAGTTCCTTTGTCCATCACCTCTGATCGAGACACCAGGTTTAATGCTAAGTACTGGAGGAGTTTTCAAGAGGCTTTGGGTACGGATTTGAACTTCAGTACGGCGTTTCATCCTCAGACTGATGGGCAGTCTGAGCGGGTTATCCAGGTTCTCGACGATATGTTGCGTGCTTGTGCGTTGGACTTCGGCGGGAATTGGAAGCAATGTTTGCATTTGGCGGAGTTCGCGTACAACAACAGTTATCAGGAGAGTATCGGTATGGCACCATTTGAGGCGTTGTATGGGCGACCGTGTCGGTCACCTGTGTGTTGGGCCGAGCCAGAAGATAGAGTTATTCTTGGGCCAGATGAGATTCGTGACAGCAACGAGAAAGTCGCAGTGATTCGAGGTCGGTTGAGGGCAGCTCAGAGTCGGCAGAAGAGCTACGCGGATAGAAGACGTAGACCTTTAGAGTTCCCGGTTGGAGATTTTGTTCTCTTGAGGGTATCACCTCGTAAGGGAACTATGCGGTTCGGAGTGAGTGGGAAGCTCGTGCCGAGGTATATCGGGCCGTTCGAGATCACTCAGCGTGTTGGCGTGGTCGCTTATCGGCTTGATCTTCCACCCGAACTTTCTCATGTGCACGATGTGTTTCATGTGTCGATGCTTAGGAAGTGTCCACCTGAGCAGGGCAAAGTAGTTTCGTTTCGCGATGTATAGGTTCAGGAAGATACGACATATGAAGAAGTGCCGATTCAGATTATCGACCGGAAAGTAATTAGTTTGCGTCATTGTGAAATACCGTTGGTAAAGGTCGTGTGGCAGCATCATGGGGTTGATGAAGCCACTTGGGAGTTAGAGTCGAGTATGCGGGAGCTGTATCCGCATTTGTTTTGTTTTTGAAGTGAGTTGTAAATTTCGAGGGCGAAATTTCTTTTTAGGGGTGGAGAGTTGTAACGCCCCGAAATTTATTTAATGTTAATGTAATGTAAATGATGAATTAGTGTGCCATAATTAACGTTTTAACATTTATTAGATTATTTGGTTGGATTTTTCATTTTTGGTTGTTTTGTTAAAATTGATGCATTTAAAGGATTTCCTATTTGTCTTAAAATGATGTTTTGAGTTTTAAAACACCGCAATTTGTAAAATGTTAAAAATACTCCGTTTTGCAAAACCGTGGGCGGCACATGGTTTTCGCACAGTAAAACCGCCCACCGATTTTCTCTATTTATTTTCCTCTTCTCTCTCTCTCTCCTCACTCTCCCGCAATCCCTCTCTCTCTTTCCTCTCTCTCTCGGCAGCCCCTCTCTCTCTCAATCTCTTTCAAAAATTTTGAAAGCACATTCGAATCCAAGCTTCGGATTAGCGAGGAGGAAGCTCGGGGACGTGATTCGGCAACTGAGATCGCGGATTGAAGCTTCGATTCGAGGTTAGATTCGAAATTTCAAAACTTTTTACAAAATTTTTAATTTTGTGTATTTTTGAAATCTAGGTTTGTTTTAGCTTAGAAAACCGTGGATTTGTGTTAGATAAACTTAGAACAACTAGAATCTAAGCTTAGATTGAATAAAAACGGATTGAATTCAAGATTTTTCATTTTTCTCCTCATTTTCTCATTTTCGGATTTTTGAGGACTTCGAGTTCAAATCTTGTTTAAATGATTCCAAACATGTTTTAGAATGTTTTTCTATCAACTATAATTGTTTTTCATGCCTGGGAATTGAGAAAAACAGGTTGGAATCCAGATTTGGATTTTGGGGATCGAGAAACCCGTGGCTGGGATTTCTGGATTTTCCCAGTTCGGCAGGCCGAAGTTCATGTTCGGCAGGCCGAAGTGATGATCGGCAGGCCGGTGTTCTTCCGACCAGCAGGCCAAATCTGGGGAACTGTTCGGCAGGCCGAACCTTGCTTCCGGCAGGCCGAACTGTACAGTTCGGCAGGCCGAAGCAAGGCGTCCGGCAGGCCGACCGAGGCATGAAAAATTTTGTGATTTTTACCCGTTTTCACTGTTTTGAACCCTGATTTAAATCCCAACCTTATAGGATAATTTTAAAGGTACAAATGGCACACTAGGACATCATGAAATGATTTAATAACATAGAATGTCTCAAACTAGATATTGATCGACTTAGTTTGTATCTAGAATCGTTCGTGGTTCCGTGGAGCTAACGTATAGCAGACCGAGATTACGGTGTGGGGTACCGGCACGAGTATTGAGGTAGGACTTCTATCCCATTTCTTTGGTAGCCTGGTTTTGAAATAATTTGGCTTGAAAAGAATTTCTATCAAAATGTTTTCAACGGTTGTTTGAAAATAGTTTTATCGGTTATATTTTAATATACCGTGACTATGAAATGGAATCCATAATAAATGTAACTGAAAACACTCGGTAATTGGGTTTTGAATGATAATGATAATAAACACTAAGGCATGATGCCATATCAGAGATCGGGTCGTGTAGCGATCGACCTTGGGGGCAGGTCTCGAAACCCAGCTGGGCCACTACGGTGGTGATATCATGGTTTGCCTAGGTAAAAGTAAAATGGTGTTTTGATTTGACGAGTAGACTTTTCTGTGTCAGGACGGTTCTACTCAAATTGTTTATTTATTTATTTATTTAATTAAGTTTCCTTTGAATAACTTCAAATAATGCTATGTTTCTTTGCGTTAAACTATTTTTATAAAACATAGTCCTACTGAGCCTTTCGCTCACGTTTTATTGTTTTAACTTTCCCCCATTTAGGTGGTTTTCCCTTTAGGTTTGGAGAAGATTCTTCGGACCGAACTCAGGAGCAATAGGAGGATTTATTTATATTCTGTATTTATTTAATCAAGGCATGTAAGGCTTAACTTTATTTGTACTTGGACTGTAATTGTATTCATGATATTGTCAGAACCATGTGTGTGCACAAGTTGTGGGTTGTGGAACCCCTACTCGCGATTTTTATTTAATATTATTATTTGTTTAATATCTATAAATTCTTTATAAAATGTGGTGGAAAACTTCTTATTTTTCATGTAATTTGAATCTTAAACCATTGGTTTTTAATTAAATTCTCTTTTAATTAATCTAAATATTCCGCCACGTCACCTCCCGTACTCCGGGGCGTGACAGATTGACTGGTCCATTTGTCTCTCGACTGGTCTATTTGACTTTCCATATGAAGAAAGACTAGGAAGATGTTGGATCAGTTGCCTCCTAGAAAAGTTGAAAACAACATTAGCCAATAATAAGTAATTAGATTTTATATCCAGTTCGATCTTTGTCAAGTATTAATCGAGCAAGTTATCTATTATTAAAAAATAAAAATAAAAATAAAGTAAAACAACTAATAAAGGTATAATAAATATTAATTTCACTGGATTATACACTTTGAAGCTGTGCCGGATTGGTCATTGGCCTCGAATACAGATTGACCCTAAATTACACCATCTATAGGCCTGAAGAAGGAAAAAAAGAAAAATATATTTAATACACCAAACACGTGCTTATTTGTTTCGCAGTTTCAATTCACAGTTCAAACTTTATGTTATAGTATTTTTTCACACAAAATTTTAAATTTTCTATTTAACTTGGGCGAGACGTAAATTGAAAAGCTTGTGCTCAACGTGTAGATTGGTCCCTATAAGGTTGCAAAAGGTAGGGCCCTTTAAATGCAAATTTTAGAAACCATTTTACACGGTCAATGCTTTTGGCAGCTTGTAATAAAGGAAGTCTTTTTTATGCCATCGGCGCAACCGTCCTTGCTTGAATTGATTGACTGGTCTATTTGTCTCTCAACTGAGATTATTCTGATCCCGCAAATTAATCTCAGTTTTTTTTAATAAACCTTAACATATGAAATTTCTGCAAAAGTCATGTGCAGAATCTTTAATTGCAGTAATAAATATTTAGAAAAATGGCCATGCATTAATAGAAAACCACTAACATTTGGACAATTGCAGTGTTAAAATTATGATTCGATGGTTAAAATATCATGCTCCACGAAGCAAAATTACATTTTCTATTATAAAAATTTTCCTAAAAAAATATTTGAGGATAAGCCAAAAATCTATTAAAGAAAAAGGATGATTTTAAGTGAAAGACGAATGTTAATAAAAGAAGTCTTCGTAATACTATTGCTTTTGTATCACCACTTAACTGACCATGGTCTATATCCGTCTCTGCCTCATAATTTTCTTTTACGCATTTTAATATAAGGTTCTTTTATACTTGTATTATATATACACATATATAATATGAGCATTCGGAAAATCCGTTGCTATCACATCAATTATGTGTCAATAAACTTAATCAAATAATAAAATTTAAGAAAGCAGTTGGGTGGTTAGCCATCTTCTATTTAAAGCTAATCAATGCAAATATCAACTTTGTCCTTATGATTGAAGCTACGTTCATACGAAGAAAGGCTATAAAGATGTTGGATCAATTGCTTCCTGGAAAAGTTGAAAACAACATTTAGCCAATAATAAGTAATTAGGTTTTATACCTAGTTCCATCGTTGCCAAGTATTAAGTAACACAAATTTTTTTTTTTGCCACAAAACGAAGAACAAGGAAAAAATGATATGAACATATATGACAACCTGACAAAGAAGATTTGAAATCAAATAAGCAATATTAGGGAAACATGAGCATGATATATATTCAACCAGAAAGATGAGTAACAATCCATTGAAATCTTCGACAAAAGGCGTCATCTTCAGTGTTGAAAAATAATGGGTCTCTATGGATGCTTCTTGATTAAGAGAGAGAGAGAAATCGCTACTTAACTGATGGATTGAATCCTACTGCACAAAAAATAGTAGGTTTCAGTCTAAAAAAGACATCACATGTTAGACTTAAGCCCACAATTTTATGAGTAGTAAGGTTCTAACTCCATGACGATGTAAAAGTTTTTTTATTGCATAAATCAGTTTAACCATTGACAATTAAAAAAAAACAAAGGAAAGAAAAAGACTTCATGCGTCCATGATAGGCTCATGTCGGATATACCTTAATTTCGTGTTGTTTTCACGAGGATGTGAAGTAATTTAGTAATTGCCAAATTACTAATATAACTTGTATTCGTAATTTATTAGTAATAACTATGTTGAGCAAAAAAAAAAAAAAGTATCAATCAAGTTTTATTATTATTATTATTATTTGTTACAAAAATAATGCGATAGAAACAAAGAAC
This sequence comes from Artocarpus heterophyllus, assembly GCA_025403435.1. Taxonomy (NCBI): domain Eukaryota; kingdom Viridiplantae; phylum Streptophyta; class Magnoliopsida; order Rosales; family Moraceae; genus Artocarpus; species Artocarpus heterophyllus. The sequence continues at coordinate 27,187,752 of CM046332.1, read as the reverse complement.
AAAAACACACAGAAAATTTACGTAGAAACCCAAAACGGGAAAAAACCACAGGCAGAGGAGAAGAAAAACACTAAACTCGTGAAAATTACTATGGAGGCGTTAGGGAGGCTAAAAACTCGCTAATTAATTAAACCGTAACGTAATACATCATATATATAGGTATAGCTAAAACCCTATGGGCCTAAAAACATAAACTAAATGGCTCAAAAACAATGCTCCGTACCGCTGGGGCTCTGCCCCCGCACCTCTAACGAGATCAATAGTGGGCTACGGACCCTATTAGCCCGATCCCTCCTCTATCACCATAGATCTCATGAAAAATCTTACTTTTATTTTTCATCACAATTGTCGCACCGTAAACTTTTCAAGTTAGACCAAACTGAATTCGAGTCTTCGTATTCTAACATCATTCATGTTGAACATTCATCGTTGGAACAACTGACCGTAGAAATGCTCAATTATTTAAGTAGGGCCCGATGAATTTAAAACCGTTTTGGCCGCTTGAAATAAAGAAAAAGTCTTTCTATCTACTTTCGTAACTTGACTTGACTGACTTGTCCATTTTTGTCTCTATCTCATAATTAATTTCCCAGATGACAATTCCATTCATAGTTCCACGGGTTTTGATAAAAAGGAAACTATTTAGCGTTTTTTGTTTGTTCCCCCACATTTCCTGGAAATTTTCATTCTTTAAATGCTATGAACCTAAATTAGAAGGGTATGTTTGGTCTCACTTGTGTAGGGTCGCATATAACTGATTACTGGGCCAAGTTATCCTCAAATTGTCAATATCTTAAGAACGGTGCTAACTTTAGACTGGTCAACGGCGCTTTTGATACCGTTGATCATAGCTCAGCAAGACTACTTTTGATTGAGATACTCATGCACATACAATATATATGGCTTGGGAATTTACTGGTTTTAGCACCCGAATAAGCTAATTTGATCTGTCTTTCTAATAACTACGCCACAATGAGAAATACTCCACCATTTCCATCTCCTTTCATTTGCTTAATCCTACTCGGCCTTTGTACACTCGTGGTTTCTGGCGAATGTCTTGCCTCTCAACAATCTTTGTTGCTCCAATTGAAGGACAGCTTGAGTTTCTCCAGTAATTCTTCAACAAAGCTCGTGAATTGGAACGAAAGTTCTGATTGTTGCTCTTGGGAAGGTGTAACTTGTGAAGAGGGCTATGTCACCCATCTCGACTTAAGTAATAAGGGAATCGATGGTAGGCTTGACAATTCAAGCGTTCTTTTCAATCTCCAAAATCTTAAGAGCCTTGATCTGTCGTTTAACGACTTCAACTCTACGATCCCCTCAAGAATTGGTAGCCTCACAAATTTGAGACATCTAAATCTAGCATACGCGGACTTTGTGGGGCAAGTACCAATTGAAATATCCCGCCTAAGAAGCCTGGTCACTCTTCATTTATTCTACCTTGAGGTCCCAAATCTGAGCATTCTGGTTCAGAACCTCTCCAAGCTTGAAGAAATATATCTTGATGGTGCTAGGATATCAACACCAGGAAACAGGTGGTGCCAAGCATTGTCATCCTCCTTGCCTAACCTAAGGGTATTGAGCTTATCTTATGGGTATGTTCCTGGACCATTAGATCAGTCGCTTGTGGAGCTTCAATCTTTGTCTGTCATTGATCTAGAAGGTACCAATTTGTCTTCTCCAGTCCCACAATCCTTCGCAAAATTCTCAAATTTGACTTTGTTGAAACTTTGTGATTGCGGGTTGCAAGGACTATTTCCCAACGAGATCTTCCAGGTACCATCACTCCAGATTATTGACATCTCTTCCAATGAATTTCTTGAGGGTACTCTACCAGAGTTTCAAATAAATAATTCTCTTCAAGAATTCTCTCTCTCTTCCACTAATTTTAGGGGGAGGTTACCAACATCTCTTGGTAACCTTTGGAACTTGTCCACATTAGACCTTTCCATGTGCCAATTTAACGGCACACTTCCAATTTCCATGTCAAACCTCACCCAATTAGTTCATGTTGATCTATCAAGTAATAATTTTACAGGCCCAGTCCCATCATTTAACTTTTCCACCAAACTTTCCCTGTTAAATCTCTCTAATAATAGTTTAGGTGGAGAACTTCCATTGTCTCTGTTTGCTCATCCATCTTTGGAAACAATTTGCCTGGCCAATAATCAATTTAGTGGATCCATTCTTGAGTTTAAAACAAAATCTTCTTCGTTATTGGATACCCTGGACTTGAGTCACAACAATCTAGAAGGGATAATTCCAACATCAATCTTCAAACTTCGAAACCTAGCCTCCTTAGATTTGTCCTACAACAAGTTCAATGACACCAAACACCAACAAATATTTCAAGGGTATAACAGCCTTCTAACTCTTAATCTTTCTTGTAACAACCTGAAATATTTTCCCGATCTAAAGAACCTACCAGAGTTACAAGAATTAAATCTTTCCTACAACCATATTTCAGAAAAGCTACGTAAAGATTTTTTTCTCCCCTTATCTCTCCAATACCTTGACCTGCACTTTAACCAACTACAAGGTAACATCCCTATTCTTCCACAATCTCTTGAATATCTCGACTTGTCTAGCAATAATTTCAGTTCCCTTCAATATAATAATTTCAATAACCTTTCAACGATTAGTTTCTTTTCCCTCTCAAAAAATAACCTTACAGGAGTTATACCTGAAGGCATATGTGGCATTGATTACCCTTTTGCTCTTGATTTGTCACACAACAATCTACATGGCAAAATACCATCATGTTTAATTGAAAAAAGCGACACCATTGATACGTTGAATTTGCGCAAGAACAACTTGGAAGGCCCAATTCCTGATGTGTTCCCCATGGGATGTACATTAGAGGCACTAATTCTGGATGGAAATAACATTGATGGGGCGATTCCAAAATCTCTAGCCAATTGCAATGCATTGGAGGTTTTGGACCTTGGGAACAATGATCTGATGGGTGAATTCCCTTGCCTTTTGATGAATACATCCACTTTGCAAGTCCTTAGTCTCCGATCCAACAAGTTTTATGGCAGTATTGAGTGTCCAAATGCAAATGAAAGCTGGCCGACGCTTCAAATATTTGACGTAGCTCACAATAATTTAAGTGGACAACTACCAAGACGATGGTTAACAAAATTGCAGAAAATGAAGGCTGACAAAGGTAACATCCATTTGGAGGTTCTAGGCTCTACCAGCGGAAATTGTAGTGTGTATGAAAAACGATGCTATAGTGACCGTCAATATGGGTATTTTGCTCGTCAAAATGGTAAACGTGAGTATGGCACACAATGCGCTAGTGACCCTCAGCATCCGTGTAATCCATATGGGCATAGTGGCCGTGGCCGTCCATATGGGTATATTGGCCATGACCGTACCTATCAATATGTGTATACCATGACGGTAACCTTCAAAGGGCAAGTGAGGGAGTTGCAGAAGATCATAGATATCTTCACTTCCATTGATCTTTCTAGAAACAATTTCCATGGACAAATGCCTCCAGAATTGGGAGAACTCCGTGCACTTTACTTCCTCAACTTGTCCTATAATGCTATCACAGGCCAAATCCCTTCTTCTATAGGGAGCTTGCGAAATCTGGAGTCGTTGGACCTCTCGTGGAACAATCTCAATGGAACAATTCCAATGCAACTTCGGAGCCTCAATTTCCTCCAAGTTCTAAACCTCTCATTCAATCAAATGGTTGGAATGATCCCAACAGGCAGTCAAATTCAGACATTCCCCGAAGATTCCTTCATAGGGAACAAAGGATTATACGGGTGTCCCTTGAAAAGAAACTGCTCAGACAAAGCGGCATTTGGGACTTCAATTCCAAACCCAACGAGAGACAGCCATTCAAATTCTAAGAGAAAGATTGATTGGAGTTTGTTAAGTGTTGAATTTGGAGTCTTGACCGGGTTCGGACTTGTTGTCTCGCCGCTAGTGTTTTCTCGGAGATGGAGGATGTGGTATTACGAACGTGTTGATGACGTCATTTTCAAGATATTTCCTTTAGCTGTGTCAAGGAAGTGGTTTTTGTGGACGGCTATGTGACCAGCAATGTCAGTGAGGAGCAGTAGATTGACTGAAGCGTTCCTGGTGATCATTTACATGTTTGTTTTCCTCTTGTTTTTTTTTTTTTTTTTTTTTTTTTGTTTGTTTGTTGTGTGAAAATAAGACTTGCATTCTCCTGTTTGATGAGCTGTGTGTAAAGTATAATGCAAGTAAGTTGTACCAATGCAGTAGTGGCATGTACTGAATGAGAAATGTTCCTGTAGTATCCTCACTTTTTTCTTTTTTCTTTTTTGGGTAGAAAAGCATTCAAGACATTTTTCTTTTCTTAGTAGTGTAACACAATGCAATAGTTGACGAAATTTAATCGTCTTATAAAAATGGCTATAAAATTAATATATATATATATATATATATGTATAAAACTAATAACAGATTTTGCAATACTTCTCTATATTTCCCCAACATTTCGCGGAAATTTGTACCAAATGCACAATAAATCTTACGTTATTGAAATCGGCATTCGATCTTCTTCTTTATGTAGTTTGAAATTTTTGTAGAATTATTTTTACACCCAAAGAATATTCCAACCCCTCAAAATCCAAAATGTCTTCCGAAATCTCTCTATCTCTGTCTTTCCACCTCTTTTTTCATCCTTGCATTTTTTGTCTATACATTTTTGCTTTCCCTCTTTTGTTAAATGCGACATTTATAAATACTGTTTTTCCTAAATAGGGATTATACTGTTGAAATAATTTCTTCTTATAAATGTCTCTGTCTAAACTTTGTCCTTACAACGTGTTAAATATATATATTTTGTAACATGGCCATATGAATAATCTTTGAGGCTTCGTTTCATAATATAGTTGGAACTAATAAATTCTAACAGCTAATTTACTACAATATAAAATTCTCATATATTATAAAATTTTAGTTTTAACTTGTAATTCAAACTACATTTCAAAATATTTTGTAATTGATCTCCTCAAAGGAAGAAATGTTCGGTCCTTTTTTTCTCTTTGCTTTTTGCCTTAGTCTTTTCGTCCTCCCTTCCTTTTCTTTGCTCCTGCTCCCCCACTTTATGTGTCTCTACTTTAACAACATTACAAAATATAATATTATAATCATAATTACAAAGTAATTATGATTATATTTAACATATTCTCAAATTTTGTGTAGAATATCAATTTCCCCACAATAATTTGGCAGTGCAATTTTTTACAAAACATAAACCATATCTAGAGAAAAGCCACAAGAAGATAAAAGCGACATGAAGATGGCGGCCCCGTTTGTTTTTGTTCTCAAAACTTTTGAAAATCTTTTATATGTTTTTTGAGGTAAAAATTTTAAAAACACTCTCAGCACAATTCTCAAAAAATTTTTATTTTTTAAAACAAAAACATTTTCACCTATTTTGAAAACAATACCAAATGGTCCCAGTAAGTACAACATTGAACACCGAAGAACTATTGAAGCAAATAAACAAAAAACAATAGAGTGAAATTCATCAATAGTCTCTAAAATTTTTTCTCTTTTTAAAATTAGTCTATATACTCAAAAGTGTTTTAACTTAACCCTTGAACTTTTTTCTTATCTCAAATTTAGTTCTTCAGTTATATTTTGTTAAATTTTGGATATAAAAAGTTAGGATTATATTCATAAAAATCCCCTGACTTATGTACCCTATTTAACTTTGATCCTCTATCTTTTAAAACCACCTTAAACAACCCTGAACTCTAAAAAACCAGTCACTCTACTCCCCTTGTCTAATTTCGTCTATATCGGTAACGAAATTTCTGACGTAGCATGTCATTAAAATATTAAAAATATATTAAATTTATAATTAAATATACAAAATAATTAAAAATTAAAAACAAAAAAAGATACATTTTCTTTTAATTTTTTCCTATTATTCCCCTCCCTCCTTCTTGTCGATCTCTCTCTCCTTATTCACTTTCATCTTCTTTTTCTATCTCTACTCTCTCTCCCTCTCAATCTGGCTGGCAACAAGGTGGCGCAGAGCAACCATGTGGGCTGGGGGATACTACAGGGTGGGGCGGTTGTAGTGGGCTGGTAGGGGCGAATGGGGATGGGCCGACGAAGGTAGGTTGGTGGCAGTACGGTGGGAGTGACGAGAGTGTCTGGTGGGTGAATTGGGGTTTCAGTTTTTTTATTTAAGTTCTTTTCTACTTTCTTAATTAATCATAGAAATGGTTTTTATTTGGTGCCAATTTGTATCTCCAGTTTCTTGGTTTGAGTTAATTATACGTGATTCTCAGTGTCTATGAGCTGTTGACAAAAAAAAGCCCGCTGTTAAGTATGTTAAATTGTTCCAGCTTGATGTTAAATAGTATTGACATTTTAGTTTAAGGATGGCTTGCTGCCATTGTTGGAAAAGTCCATTTAATGAGTTAAATTTCTTAGTGAAGAACATAAAATTTGTTTACAATAGAGAGAGAAAGTAAGAGAGAGAGTGAAAGATGAGGAAGGGAGAGAGTAAAAAAATTAGAAAAAAAAAGTAAAATAAAAATGTTTTTTAATATTTAATTATTAAACTTTTAAGTTTTCAAAAAAATATAATTTTTAATATATAATTAATTACATGTCGCAGCAACAATTTCATTACTGATATAGAAAGAATTAAAAGAAAGGGATAATGTGACTGGTTTTTTATAGTTTGAGGGATGTTTTAGGCTGTTTTAAAAGATCGGGGGAAATAGGGTACATAGGTAAGAAGGATTTATAAAAATAATCCTAATTTTTTTTATCCAAAATTTAATAGAATATCATTAAGGGATTAAATTTGAGACAAGAAAAAGTTCAAGGGTTAAGCTAAAACAATTTTAATTACATGGACTAATTTTATAAAGAGAAAAAAGTTCAGTAACTTTTAATAAATTTAATTCAAAACAATATGACATAAAAAACGACAACGATCTCAATAAACACTGATATCCCATAATTTGGGGAATATGACGTGGGGATGTTCACAACTAAATAGCTTTACTAAAACACTAGAGCATATGATAAGATGATCTTGGACAAATTACAAGAGAACATGGTGGGGGTATTTCCAACACTAGAGCATATAAAGAATGCTTTTTTTTAGATTTTCTTGAATTCTGATTTTTCAAATATTGTTTTTTTCATTTCTTGAATTTTAATTTTTCATGCTCTTATGCATGATGCAGGGACGAATATGGGTGGAGATTTCTCGTGGAGAAGGGAGAACTTGTATGCTACTTTGTTTCCTGAGGATGCTTTTATCAAACTATTGAATTATTGCTGTATGTTGGAGATAAAATCACAATAGGAGCTTGGGAAATTATTGTTATTGTAAATTTTTCTTTTTTTCCTCTAGAAAACTGTTTTTATGAAAGTTTGAGTTCTATTATTCTGGCTCATAAGATCACAAGGAACTTGTGTCATTTCTGCTCTCTTTTTTTGGGTTGAAAGACTCGTTAGATTGTCTTATTTTTTGTGTGACAGAACAAAGAATGATCAGCACTTTTTTTTTTTTTTTTACTTCCTAGTTATGATGAGTACAAATTTGGTCATTGAATGAATTTTGGTCATTTAAATGCTTCATACTATAAATTTGGAATTTTTCTCGCGGCGTTTATGTCCATTGATGAGCAATGTGAACAAGTTTTACTTTTGTCAGATAGATTGATGCACAACAGCTCTTATCTTTGTTTTTATTATTGTGCCAGGTGATACATAACTATTTTTGGACACTTGTTATTAATTCAGCTTATATTGATTATTCCTTATATTTATCTGAATCAAGGTTTGTAACATATTTTAGCAAACTTCAACAGACCCACAAATCTATACTTTTTAACCAATGTTTCAATTCTGATTTTTTTAAGTTAGTAAGAAAGCTAATTAATTAATACATTATTTATGTTTATCCTTGTTATACATGATTTCTCTTTCAATCTTTAATATCTGTTTATTTTTTTCATTACCACCTTCACTCAAGAAAGCACCAAAAAAGATTGGAGACAAATTTGCGTTGATACATTACATTTATAATGTCCAAATTTAAGCCAATTCTGTAAGTTCAATGATGTACGAAATTGCAGAATCTCCAATAAAGCACCTCAATTATTAGGGGAAAAAAAGAAAAAAATAAATAAATGAATTCCCCGACCTGCTGGGGTTATTTTCCATTCAAGTAAGAGATATGCCCAGATGAATTTTGATATTATTGCAGTTTTTGTGTCAGCGGAAACAATAAACAAATAAACTGAGCAAACTAAGAGAGACAAGGGGGACTCTTTTTTCTTTTCTTTTTTTTAACACAAAAAAGAATAAAACTAAGAGACTACAACACCAAATTTAAAAAGTTGAAGTTGCCCCCTTTTTTTTTAAGCACACTAAGAAGCTAAAGCAAATTGACTCCTCTGTTGCCCCCCACAGGCAGGGGGGATTGTTACGGTGCATATGGACAATTCCATTTCAGGTGGCCTATCTGTCGACAAATATAACAAACATTCGGTTGGAGTTGCATTCTACCGGAAGATTTAATGCTCCCACAAGTATCACTACCTTCGAAAATTCAAACCTGTAACTGGTATTCCTCTCCCACTAATGTATTCTTGAACGGAGCAAGTTGCACCAGGTTATTGTAGCCACCCACATAAGGTAAGACCAAATTGGCTCCCAGATGCTTGTAGAGTTAAATGAGCGTTCACGCTCCGCTGAAATCCTGAGACCTGTGGTTTGTCTGGTTCTTCTGAGTCAAAGGAGCATTCTTGCTGCGCTGAAATCCTGAGACCTGTGGTTGCATCTGAGGGTAATACCGAGGTAGGATCCCAGGAGGCTGTGCAAATGAAGTTGACAAATTCTTGAACGGAGGAGGCTGTCTGGCTACTGTGACCACTCGAAGGTGGGTCAAATTGGCTCTTATGTTCTCCCCCAGAGGCAAGTGGGAATTGTTACTTCCAATCTGGGCAATTTTGTTTTATGTGGCCTATTTTTTGACAATAATGACACTTAGGGCCTGCTTCCTTGTTCTCATTGGTATAGCTGCCTTGGGAACGTTGACCCTGTATATGGTCTTTCCCGCCACCTGACGAATTCATATCTGGAGCAGGCTGTGTCTGACTATTGTGAGCAACCAAAGAAGCTGGATCGAATTGGCTCTTCTGTTGTCCCCCAGAGGCAAGATGGGATAGTTGCTTCCTGTCTGGGCAATTTTGTTAAATGTGGCCCATCTGTTGACAACAATTACACACATTCGGATTGCCAGACGTTCCACCAGTCTCATTGGTACTGCTGCCTTGGGGACTTTGACCCCGTGTCCAATTTTTCCCTCCACCTGACAAGTTCAGGTCCGAAGCAGGTTGTGTCAGGCAATTGTGAACACCCACAAAAGCTGAACTGAGTTGGCTGCTCCGTTGCCCCTTGGAGGAAAGAGGGGACTTTTGTTGGTTAAACGGGCAATTCAATTTTATGTGGCCCGTCTGTTGACAAATATAACAAGTATTTGGGTTATTGCTGCGATCCCGTAACCATTCTTTCTTGCTCATTTTTTTGTCACCACTCCGTAACTTGTCTTTTTTGCAGATCTTTTTCTTGCGAACCGGTAAGTGGTCTTTCTTGCCCATCTTTTTGTTGCGAACCTGTGACTGGTCTTTCTTGTTTTTATTTTTGTTGCGAACCAGTAACTGGTCATTCTTACCCATCATTTTGTTGCGAGCCTGTGACTGGCCTTTCTTGTTTTTCTTTTTGTTGTCAACCAGTAACTGGTCTTTCTTGCCCATCCTTTTTTTGAAAACCTGTGACTGGTTTTTGTTGTTTATCTTTTTGTTGCAAACCTGTAACTTTTCTTTCTTGCCGATCTTTCTGCTGTAGCCAGTGGATCCTTTGTTGCTTCCAAAGTTGATGAAATCATCTTCTATGAGTAGATCAGCCGCAACCAACACTGAAAAGTCAATCAAAGGCAATCGAGCCAACTGTGATCTAATCATGACCTTCAGCCCTTCTCTGAACTTCACGCACTTCAAAATAAGGTTGGCCACAATGGTCGGGTCATAATTAGACATCTCAACAAATCAAGCATGATATTGCGTGACTGTCATGTTACCTTGAACCAGTTTCCCACTGTAGGTCCCTGGGATATATTTCTCTCAAAATACGGTCTCAAACTCATCCTAGGAGAGATTTGACATGTCATAACCATCCATACGCAAGTCCCAGCAATCCTCCACTAACCCCTCGAACAGATACACGGCAAATCCAACTCGGTATTCTTGTGGAGCCACCAACGTATCAAACTTCTCTTTGATTGCTTTCAACCAAGTCTCAGAGACTACATGTTCTGATGACCCTTCGAACACTGGGGGTCTCGACTTCATGAACTCCATTAGGGCGTTTGTTCGGTGAGCTTCAGGGTCTCGTCTTTCTGTGGCCCCTGGTGCACCCTGGAAGGTTTGGAACACTGCATCCAACTGTTCCATATCAAAAGTCGCTGATGATTCCATTAAGAATTTTGTCCTGGCAGATGACTCTTAGACTGCATAAATTTAAAACAATTCAAAAACAAGAAAGTGGTACTGCAAGATAACATTCCTCCATGGTTAGCTTTTCATAAAGAGTAAATAAACAAATAGCCATGCTCAATGTGTGTCTAATCATGTGAAGACATAAAAAATTCAAAAACAAGTTTTCATACATATCATACGGCACAAATAAAGAGAGCAAGTATCCAAACAATCAAAAAACATGCAACCTCTAGACAAAAATGCTATCACCCAAAGGATGTTGTGAAGCAGCTTGCAGATTGTAGAAAACAATGTCCAAAAAGACTACTTCAATTCAGATATCACTCTTATATTATTGTTTCAGTACTTGTTATGTGTGTGTGTACTCAAAATCTTTTGCAGGTTCATAGTCAAGGAAATAGAACTACAAAAGCAAAGTGTTGCTGTCAACAAATAAATAAATAAATGTGAACAAATAATTTTCAACAATTCCAAACTTCTTATCGTTTAATCGGCCACTGCATACTACAGTATTTTTTTTTAATTATGTCTGAGAATTTGCTAATCTTTTTGTTTTCCAATTTCAACTTTTTGAAATTGCTCCATGTGATTGCTATCACATGAAATTGTGTATAAAGTCACTTGATCAAGGCAGTTATTGTTGCAATGTATGCTGAAATGCCACTCTAAGTTTCATATTTTTCGGCTCAACTTTGGCCTTTTTTTTTTCCTGCACAAGCTACTTAAAGCAAGAATTGTTGCATGAAAAAAAAAAAAACAAAAACAATACCAAAAAAAAAAAACAAAAACAAAATGTTGAGAATGACTATACATAAATAACTAAAACCATCGGTTTTTTAAACATCTTACAATGCCCTGCAGGGTTAGCTTTCCATAAAAATAGCATGCCCGGTATGTCTCATCAGGTGGATATAGATGCCTCAGTCTATATGTACAGAATTAAACACATCATAACAGGCATTCAAAGTTATCAAAAACAACCCACAATAATCCAGCACATAAGGCCAGGAAGTATGGGCGAGTCAAGACTCCAAACTGTAGCCAGCTTGAAGGTTGTTCACTCAAACTAGCAACACAACAACTTCGAAACTGAGTGTACAAATGAGGTCACCACCCACTCCCCCAATGCAACATTCTTGCATAGTAATTTAGGGGTTCGGCGTGCAACATTGCACCATGTCTTCCGGACAACGGCATGATTTCGCACGAAGGCAAGAATGCATACTCAGTTTTAACACACACTCCAGGGCATATTATATTTCCAAACAACATTCATACAGGTTTAATTTCACAATAACTAACATGCCATATCAGAAGCAATAGGTTTGCATGCAATAGATTTACATATGTAACAACAGTAAACATATAACCGCTTTCAGATTCATTTAAAAAAAAATCAGGTAATAGGATCCATATGTACCACAACTCACAAACCGAGCTCTTGAATCAATTTTTCTGTTGCAAGTGAATACCCTACGCAATTCCTGTTTACCCAAACGGGATTAGTGATTCACCAAAACACTTGGAAAGAAAAATAATAAATAAAACAATCAAAGCATGAAAATGAATAAGCAGTAGGTCTCTCTCAAGCATGAAAGTTGCACAATACTATCCATCTCTATAATTCTTATTTCTATCATAAAAATTAAGAAAATGTGTAAAAATAAAAAAAAATTCAGGATGAAAACCTAATGTTCATAATTATTATCCTCAATAACCCAAAATCAAAAGTCAATCAAGAATGAAACAGATGAAATAACAAACCCACTTCAAGAAACAGAGAATTCAAGGGAATGCGCACTTACAGGATATAAAGCAACTCAAGAAAAACCATGAGACAAATCAAGGTAAGGTTTTTAAACAAACCCAAATCCAAAGTCAACGGCACTATACAAAAACCACAAGAAAACCTACAAATCGTTAATTCCCACAAAGTCCAACACACACTAATCAGAACAAACTCCACCCACAAAGAAAAATTAAACTACAGAAACCAAAACCCAAAAGAGTTGGGAAAGCCAATAATTTTCAGATTACAGCAACAATTAGCTCAAAAACCAAATGTATTAATAAGTAATCAAGCAAAAGAAAAGGAGAGAGAGAGTAGTGAAATACCTTGAGATGGAATTTTACGGAGTTCGATAAAAGCCCTCAAGAAATTGTTGATGATTTCAATGTGAAGAAACGGAATTGAAGTCGAGGCTTTTCGGGTCTGATGAAAGAGGGGTTCAATTTGGGGATTTTCGTCTGATTTTAGGATTAGGGATTTCTGTTTTGTCAATTTTGGGAAATTAGGGATTAGGGAGGAGAGAATAATATTAAAAGAATATAAGTGGACACATAAATACAACCTCTGCTTATATTACATAAATTTTAACACCGCTCAAAATCTTAATCGTAATGCTACTAAAACTCAAATAAATCTTTAAAAAAAAACACTCAATAAATTTTAAATAATTTTAATAAATAAGTCAAAATAACATTATTTTGAAATAATTCAAATTCTAAAATAACTCCAAATTTATAAATAATTTTACCACTTTTTTTAAGGAACAAAAATCAATCGAGAAAAGTTTTGTAAATTAAGCAATGAAAGTAAACTCTATTTTAAATTTTAACATCTGCCTTGACTCAATCCATAACTAAGATTAATAAATTCAAGATCAACTAAATTTATTCTATGATTAAATTTGATCGATTTAAGATTTATTTAAACTAATCTAAATTTACCTTATAATTGAATTTAATAAATCAGAATTTACTCCATTAACTCCCATCAAGCAAAACATTCTATCCATTTGTAATTAGATGTAATTACCAATGTTTTAATTAACACACCCTTAAAATGTTCTTTTGAAATAGAAAATAAAAATTATCATTGTAAGGACCCGAAAAAGCATAAAAACGACAACAAAAAGAGCATCCACTCGAAAACGACATGATCTAGAAAAGACTTCAAACTATAAACGACAAAAAATAGAGAAATGACAACAGAATTAGACTACTTTTGGGTGTTTTCCCTGTTCTATTTCCTTTCCCAGTCCTCTCCTGTTTTCAAATTGGGAAATCACATAAAGAACTACTCTATATTTTTCTTTTCAATGCAAAAATATATGAAGATGAGGAAGTGTAACTAGAAAAAGAGAGAGAGGCGCAGGAATCTTAAAGTTCCAAAAAAATTTACTTTCCATTTGGCAACCTGATTTGAACTCTTTCATTCAAACCATCTACGATATAAAGCTTTCAATAGATACAATACAAAGTTTACATGCTACGGCATTTAAGTATTTTTTTCAATTCAAACCGACATGCCCAACACCCTATAAAAAGAGTAACAATAGGCAGTTTTCGCTAACAATTAGTAAACCTATTATTTACCTTTTTAATACCACATATTTTATGTTTATTCAAACGTTATTATTTTTAGTTTTTAATCTCATAGAATGTATACTTTCATATAAGATGTAATACATAAATTTATATTATTTCCTTATCAATCTTTAATTTTGACCTAAAATTTCTTAAAATACCCTTAAATTGAAAAAGAAGAGAACATTAAAAACTTAAAAATACTTTATACTAAAGTATTTGACTTAAAAAATGTATAGAATACTTTAAAATGGGTGTTTTGTGTTTTTGCTTTTGTTTTCTTCTTATTTTTTGAAAGTCATATTTTTTTCAATCTTTTACTTAAAAAAATTTGATCATTTTAAATGTCAAAATCAACTATTAGCTGAGATAAATTACATATATATATATATGTATATTAAATCTGACTTGTTGTTATATATTCGATGAGATTAAAATAAAACATATAGTTTTTGAATTAATCTAAAACGAGGTATAAACGATAAATATTCCTTTGGTAAACATATGATGAAGTCTTCATACAACCATACATACACACACATAAATGCATACCTATATATATATATATGTATATAAGTCTTCAATAAAATTTGTTACAAAACTTCATCCCAAACGGTAATAAATTATGACACGCTGCCTCTTATTGAAAACCATAAACCGTCGCTCTTTTTCTGATGCATTTGTATAATATACTAAGATATGACCTGTACTTTTACTTAGAAGAAACAAAAGTAATTAATCCCTTCTCTCTCTTCTTTTTTTTTTTTTTTTCAGGTTCATCAACCCAAAAAAAAAAAAAAAAACCCTTCACAAGCCATGCAGGAAAAAGGCTTTATGAGTATAAATAGTTATTAATCTTCAACTAAAACAAACAAACAAGACAAAAAAAGGCATTGAAGACAAGCACACGATAAGAGGAATAATATTGATGATTATTTCAAGTATGCGTTTCTTGCCTTTTTTGCGACATGCTAATGCTACCCCTATTTTCCTATCTCAAATTTCCTGCTCCAAAAACGACAATCACATGCCACTTCCACAACAAAGAAGCACACTTTGCTAAAAGTGGGCACGTAAAGCTTGTAAACGACTTCTTAAACACTAACAAAAAATAAATGATAATATTATTTGACCATGCATGGGGACAGAGGGACCCCTATCGCCAGAACACCATTATTGACCAAATAATACTAATATTAATATTTAGAATATAATATTATCCCTTGTATTTTAGAGGCATAACAAAGTAAATAGCTAAGAATGTTAATATTATAAGATGGAATCCATTCCCTCAACAAGAAGCAGATAAATAATTCTCTTGAGTATTGATTCAGGTCTTGACTAATGAGAGCACTCAATTCATGATTAAATTCATGAATTTATTATTCATTAGAAAATCAAGGGCACTCAAGGATAAAGATATAATTAAAGAAGTTAATGAATTTTACCTAACTCTAACTATATCAATAGATGATTCAGTTCTTTGGACAAATTATATTTATAATTTCAAGAATGCAATTCCAATTTTTTAGTGGAGTAACTTTAGAATTAATAAAATTGACAAATTAATTAAGTTGTTGATTAATTATTAATTTTATTAGGGCTTGAAATTATAAGTCCATAGTTCTCCATGCCATCTCCCCATGAATTATTTGAACTTATGGTTAATAAATTATTGATTTAGTTTTAAATTAATACACATTTTGAAAATTAAATAATGTAATTATTTAATTGGATAACGCAGTGTAAGTAGGACCTATATTGAGGGCATGTGAAACAAGAATTTATCCCATGTGCTAGGCTAACTCATTTTTTAAGGTTTCTTAATTTAAGTTTCTTATTTTTTGAACTAATATTAATTTTAAATAGAAATTGTTTTTTATTTAATATTTATTTTTAAAAAAAAATCAAATTTATCCTTATACAATAAGGATCACTCATGGCTTATAGCCTGTAGGTAGAATAGACAATTTCAGACACAGCACGATGACACGATGCGAAAACAACACGATATAAACGGGTTTAGACTGCATGTTTATTAATTGGGCCATAAATGGGTTAGCACGAATAACACTAAAATAAATAGGCTAGATTCATGCTAACACGTCTAACACACTTTAACACATTTAATTAAATGAGCCGTAAACATATTGATATGGTACAACATGACCTGCCTATTTATAAAACATTTAAACTTAAAAATAAAAATATTTGAAATATTTGTAGTAGGTTAGTGTTAATTAGATATTATGTTTTTGTTAATTTTCTTTATTAGCTTTTTTTTAATCTTTTAAGTTTTTTAATTTTTAGTTAACTGGGTCATAAATATGCTATATGTGTGCTGTTATCGTGTCAACACATCAGGGCCTACTTAGTAATTGTGTTAATCGTGTCGTGCTGTGTTTTGCATGTCATAGGCGGGTCGTATTCGTGTTCAGCCTAAACGTGTCGTGCTGTGAATGTGCTAACATGAATACGACAAGAACATGAATTTTGCCACCCTTACCTGTTGGTTGTCATGCATTATATATGCTTGCTTATCTTTATTATTATTATTATTATTGGTTATTAACACCAATGGTCCCTAAACTTTAAGGTCTCTCACTTTACTTCTAAACATTAACAATCACCACTTTATCCCTTGAACTTTCAAAACTCCTAACTTTACCCCCTAAATTTTTAAAATTACCATTTTACTTTTGCTTCAAAGCTCCTCAGTTTATCTCCTATGTTTTGATTTTCTATTTAAATAGACAGAATTAAGCCCACGTGATTCGCACATAGGTCGCCTGCAAGAGAAAAAATTAGATTTTATCACTCTCAAGTTTGTTTTACATTTACATTTATTTAACTTTTTTTTATCTGCTACTATTTATAAAAGGGTCTATATGCACATTTCTTCTTAATATAATTCACCGATATCTCCTAATCTTTAATGCATAATTCATCTTTTTTAGTATTCAAATTTAGAAATTAGTGAACAATATCAACTTATTAAATGAGTTATGAATTAAAAATGAGAAAAAAATATGCAGGCAAACCCTTCTTAAATGAGAGTTTAGATACAACATTTAGGAATAGTAAAATCTTATTTTTGCCCTTGTAGGTGACGTATGTATAAATCATGTGGGCTTAATTCTATCTATTTGAATAGAAAATTAGAGATTTATGAGACAAAGTAGGAGCTTTGGAAATTCAGCGGCAACATGATAAATTTTGAATTTCAGATGGCAAAGTGAGGAGTTTCGAAAATTCAAAGGCTAAAGTGATTATTTTTAAATTGCTGCAGGCAAAGTGAGAGAAACCCTAAAGTTTAGGGGTCATTAGTGTTAATAACCCTTTTTAAATTAAACGTGATTTTTTAATTAAAAAAAGGATGGAGATAAGAAAAGAAAAGATGGAGATAAGATTTAGAATTATTTTGAATAATTCTAAATTAGAATAGAACTCTTCTTATGCATCAAAAAATAAGTGTTTAGGGAGAGCTTTATTAATTCCAATTCCAATTTTCTTTCTCAGTTTAGAGAGAGAAAGCCTAGAAGTATTTGCCATAGCCACCCTTTGATTTCTCATGTGTTGAGTACAAGACAATGACCTAAATTAAAGAGTATGTGATTACTTCCTATAAACACATATATGTACAGATTTCCAATAAATTGATTTGTTCTTAAAAAATTTCAACATAAAATGATAGCAAATTATTACACACTGCCACTTGTAGTATATCGAAAATTGTCACTTTTTTTCTCTAATGCATTTATTAATACGCATCATTAGTTATGACCTACACTATCAAAATAAACAAAAATAATCCCTTACGTGATTTGTTTGGTCAACTAAAGAATAAAATAAAATTCTCCTTTTACAAGCAACGCATGTAAAAGGGATCAAGTATAAATTGTTATTCATCTTCAACTACCATGAACAAAAACAAAAAAATAAAAATAAAAATAAAAACAAGAAAACAAGTAGTCATGATGGACGACAAACACGTGATAAGAGGAATCATTGTGATTGTGATGATAATCATTTCAAGTTTGCATGTCTTGCATGTGTTATACGCCAATGTTCCTATTTCTCCATCTCTATATGCTCATCATCCTTCCCCTTCTCTGCTTATTTCGTGCTCCAAAAACGACAATCATATCTTCCCACTACCATTTCCAGAAACAAGAAGCAAAATTTGCGAGAAGTGGGCGAATGAATCTTGTAGACCAAAATATAAAACCTTAAGAAAACCAAGAAATACTAAATTTTTTGTCACTTGTGTCCGTAAACAACTTCGATTATGCATGGTGACGAAGGGACCCCTGTTGCCAGAGCATTTATGTTGATATCACCTACAACTAAGCTATGATCTTTTTTTAATCTTTCTTTATATTCATCAAAACAATAAAATGGAAATCTTTCAATCATGAAGGTCAGGTTTGAAATCTGCATGGACCGTTTTCATCGATGCTCGCCCTCATTGTAGCTAAAAACCTAGTTTTGATTATTTATGGTAATAAATAACATATTGCTAAGATCGTTAATAAAATCAAGATTTGAAAAGGAAATATGTTAGTCAAAAATGTATTTATTGACTAAAAAATTAGTAAATATTGTACAAATAAAAATGAGTAAATATTGATAAAAAGTGTCACCACCATGTGGATCCCAATAAACGACGGTACCATCGACATTGGTCAACGTTTTGACCAATATTTTTTTTAACACTTTTTAAGTCTACATGACTACATAGATCCCAAACAAGCGTTACATTTTAGAACAAATCCTATATTCTCGGATTTGTCTTATGCTTTAGTCAAGCTCACCACAAGAAAAGATTATTCTAGCGATGAATAACCTAAAAACTCGTCATTAATGTGAATCAACCAGGACAAAATCTTTGCTGACGTTATTGCAAAAGATCGACAGCTAAAAGTTGCTAGCAATAATATCGTCTTTGGCCATGTTGTTGCTAACAAGCAAATGTATAAGGTGTTTAAGAAGTAAGTTGAAACTGAGAGTTATAATTGAAAATACTGTAGCATATGAGAGCTTTATATTATGACATGTAAGAGTTCTACAATACTTGAGTTAAAACTGATGAGTTGGAACTGAATTTGTCAACCATCACAATAATGTCATCAACGTAATTATGCGTTAGTTACTTGATTTTCATAATGATTTTTTTTTTAAGAATTCATCACGAAAAATATTGAAAAATTTAAAGTATCGTCCAATTTACATTAGATATAAATAAATTAGTTACTTATAATATTTAGTATCATTCCATTTATAATGAAAATATAGGCAACACCATAATCTCATCAAAAATAAAGTGCTCACTTTAGTAGACTGATGATTTATACCAAGTCTTTCGAACTTATATCTTTCTATATATAAACATTTCATATACATAAACAAATTATAACAAATATATAGGACTCTAATAGTATTTACTCACAAATACAAAAATTAACAATTATCATATGAATTTTGAATAGAATGCATATTTATTAATCATTATGCCATCGGTTTAAAAGCACGATCCCAAGAACTTATAAAGCATCGATCTCTTGCATTTCAATTCCATCATGGTCTGGCAAAGCCTAAGCGGGAAAAAAAAAAAAAAATCAGTAAGATAGTTCTCCGACCTCATAAACTTATTGGACGTCTAGAACTAGTACTTGAGAGTTATGAAGTGGCATTAAATTAGGTGTTTCTCTCCTGTGTTTAGCATCAAGGTGAACTATAGTTGGCACTCCCGCTAGAAAACTAATCTCAAGCCAGTTCATCCAGTCAAATGTATAAGGTGTTTGAGAGGTATAGTTAGAACTAAAACTTTTAAATTGAGAACGATAACATGCAATATGTGAGAGCTTTAAACTGTAATTCGTTGTTTTATGATCACTGTAGCATGTGAGAACTTTATATTATAGCAATCAAAAATTTTAGTTAAATTAATTTTGCCAAACACGTGGTTATAGCACGGTGAATTACAGTTGGCACCCCACTTGAAAACCAATCTCAAGCCAAATCAGCCGCCTAAATTTATTATTTTCAAAAAGAAAATACAAAAAGTATTGAATTCGTTTGCTTTGTATTTTTATTGTAGTTGTCTGTCTTATTAGGAAAAAAAGATAACCAACAATTAACAATTTCTAGCTCTAAAATTAATACTTACATATCTAAATAACTTTTTCGAATAAAAAATTTGTTAAAAAATATTTCGCCATGAATAAGTATTATATTATTCTAATATATAATAACCCCCATTAAAACCATGAATAAGTATTATATTATTCTAATATATAATAACCCCCATTAAAATTTTGAATAATCTTATAATCTTTTAGCCCTTCATTAAAGATATCATTTTTTCTAAAATTTTAATAACATGGAAAATTTATTAGGACAATTATAGTTTCCATTTGAATAGATTTTTGCTTTAGTAATTAGCCCCCATTAATCAAAACTTCACTGGCCACAAATGCTAAAAAATTATTACACTAACTTTTTTTCTTTGAAATGCATTTACAAATAGATTATAACTTATAACGCATGTACACTATCAAAAGAAACAAAATAAGCCCTTACTTGATTTGTTTGGTTCGTTAACTTTTTTAAAAAAATATATTGACAAATAAATTCTCCTTTTACGAGCCATGCATGTAAAAGGGCTCGAGTATAAATGGTTGTTTTACTTCAACTTCCACGAACAGATAAAACAAGAAAACAAGAAGTCATGGAAGACAAATACATGATAAGGGGAATCATGATGGCAGTGATAATTGTTTCAAGTATGCATGTGTTTAATGTGTCGTTTGCTTTGCTTTGCTTAGTTCCTGCTCCAAAAACGACAATCATGCCTCACCGCTGCCGTTTCCACAAACAAGAAGGAGACTTTGCAGAGAGTGGCCGCTTGACAAATGTAGAGAAACATTTACAATCTTAGAAAACTTAAAGACTAGTAGATTATTTACCGCTTGTGTCCATTAACAATCTCGATTATGAATCCCTATTGCCAGAACGCCTATGTTGACGCCGATTTGAAATCTGCATGATCATTTTCATCCCTTTTTTGGCCGTACGTCATTGTAGCCTAAAAAAATACTTTTGAATGTTCATGGTAATGAATAGCGTATGTATAGACTATATATGTTATTAAATAGCAGTTATAATTTTTGTATAGCCTTATAATTAAGTTCATTGCTTGTTTTGTCAAATTGAAAGGTTGTGTTGTGGTTTTTATTGAGGTGAAAGAAGAGTAATGAGAGGAAATCTATTACTGCCGACGACGCCGTCCTCGTCAACTTTCTGCCATTGTCGCCACCTACCAGAGACCGTGGCCGTTTGAAATCTATATAGATCATTTCCGTCCATTTTCCCCGTCATTGTAGCTAATAAACCTAATAATCGTCTATATATATATATATATGCATGCACGTACGTATATATTGCACGTGTAAATATTTTCTGCTGCTTATATACATTTTTTTAAATCATTGTCGTTTATTTGTGGTCTCACTTCTTGTATTGCAGTTGATCCTGGAGGCTTATCACTTTCACATATTTTCTCATATTTAATAGAGTTAGGAAAGCTTAAAAAATAGTCCCTTTAATGTGTCGTTGAATATAGAGGCAGGTATTTTTGGTAAAAGAAATCTGAGTGCTATATTGTTAAAATATAATAATAAACACTAGAGACTAAGAGAAATTATTGAGAAAATGTGGAAGGAGAAGGAAATTTGCCATTGTTTGAGACTAAGCGGTACAAGGGAAGATTCATATATAGGATGTTTGCAGTGAATATACTTGTGAGCGTATGTTTTATTTGGGTGTATAGATACAGTCACATACCAAAACAAGGAGAAAATGGAAGATGGGCTTGGATTGGTTTGCTTGGTGCCGAGCTGTGGTTCGGTTTTTACTGGTTTCTCACTCAAGCCTCCGGTGGAACCGGATCCATAGACGGACCTTCAAGGATCGGCTTTCTCAGAGGTACCTTAAAATCTCTTTTTTCTACTATATAGATTTTTATCCCACCTCCTGAGTTGTCATTTTCTTGCTAAGTGTTTAAAAGAATTCCAGATCAATTAATGATATGAGGTTGTGTATACCAATAAAAGAGTTACAACTCACGATCTAGTAAAAAAGTTAATATTGGAGTTTGTATCCCTAGTATTATTATACACACATAACCAAACATAAGGGTGGCAATTCGGGTCCACGGGTCGGGTTGAGCCCTTATATAAACAGCCAACCCGAACCCGACCTGTGACCCGACGGGTCAAAAAAACCTCAACCCGGACACGACCTGATGTGTAGACGGGTTGACCCAACCCGACCCGTGCAACCCGCCAAGATACTACTTTGCACATGTTCGTGTTGACGAGACACACTGACCCGTTAAACCCGATAAACCTGCAACATGATAGACCTAACAATAAGCTTATAAAATAAACAAAATAACCCAACAAAACAAAACCATCAAAAAAGTTAACAAAACTTTGTATAAGTTAACAAAAACAAATATGCTAGAAGTTAGAATCATGTCAAGTTAGATATACAACAAATATTAGACTAATTTGACACATTAAAATTAATTTCAGGTTATATAGGTTACAGTAAGGTCACACGAGTTTAATTTGGATTACACGGATTGATTAACAATTTTCATGTTAATTTTCAGGTCAACCTTATTTTGACACATTTTTTGCGGGTTATTTCGGGTTGATTTCGTGTTGTTTCGGGTTGACCCAAACCCAACCCGTTTTTTGTGCGGGTCAGACGGGTTTGACCCAATTCCAACCCGAGGCCTATTTTCCCAACCCTAACCCGCTTTTTTCGTGTCGGATTCGTGTCGTGTCATCGGGTCGTGACCCAAATTACCGGCTCTAACCAAACATGAATGGTGAGTATGTGTTTTAACAACACATGCATAGACATGAAAATTTTTCATGTCTATGCATGTTTGTCTGAGAGCAATGAAACAAATCATGAAAAAAAAAATACCGTGGTCATGATTTCTTTTTTTTCCTATGCATATATGCCCACATCAATATCTATATCTATGCCTACATTTATTCTGCTTTAGCTAAAAGCTGAAAATATTGTTGATGTTTAGCATTAATGATTAGTTATATTTATAATTATTATGAAATTGGCATATATGGAACTAACTCAATTTGTTCTTAGCAAACAAGAAAACTGAATGTTTCTTCTTCGGTTACTTCTTTCTAGTCTGCATTAACTGCAACATCTCTCTGATTATTCGCTATTACCCTCACTATTTATATATACTAAGTTCAAGTACTTTATGATATATATATGAGAATAAGTTGCCAGGGGTGGACATATTCGTGTGCACGGCGGACCCCACAATTGAGCCGCCAATGATGGTGATCAACACAGTTCTATCAGTAATGGCCTATGACTGCCCACGGCGGAAGCTTAGTGTTTATCTCTCAGATGATGGAGGATCAGATCTTACATACTATGCTCTCTTGGAGGCTTCTAAATTTGCTAATTACTGGATTCCGTACTGCAAGAAATTCAACGTGGAACCACGGACACCAGCTGCTTATTTCAGGTTCTTGCCTCCTGATCAAGAGGATTTTAATCTGGCCAATGATTTCCCAATCATCAAGAAATGTACTTATTAATTTTTAAGCCATAATAGTTGGTCATGTACTTCTTAATTGTTGTTGGGATTTTTGGTGACAAGTTTTCTGTTTTCCTGTTTCTGAAATTATACGAGGTCATGGAGAATCGCATTGAAAACACAACGAAGCTAGGCCGAATACCAAATGAAGAAAGGTCAAAACATAAAGGATTCTCTCAATGGGATTTGTGTTCTTGCCATGACCATGACACCATTCTTCAAGTATGCTTTTCAATCACCTTTTAGTCTTTTTTATCAGAAAAAAGACATGTAAATCTTATTTGACCTCTTTTTCCCCCTTGGAAATGCAAGTAGTACAAGTTTGTTATGCTCATAAACTAATAAGTTCAAGTAAAATTATAGTTCTTATTTCCTTTTTGTTATGTTTTCCTAGATCTTACTTCATGGGAAAGACCCCATGGCCACAGATGTTGTTGGGTGTACCCTGCCTATTCTAGTGTATTTCGCTAGAGAGAAGAGACCCCAGCATTTCCATAACTTCAAAGCCGGAGCGATGAACGCCGTGGTAAGAGATTCAATCAAGAACAGAACAAACTCTTTTAAGTATATATTGCAAAAGGGCATATAAAGCAACTCAAATACATAGGCCTTTTTGTAGTTCTGAAAGTTATCTAGCTTTTAATTTAGTATTGTTTTATATAACATCTTCCTTTCATATATATCAAACCATGTTATGAAATGTCTTGCTCAATGTTTGTTTTGTGGTTCTTTGTTGCAGATTAGAGTGTCTTCAAAGATTAGCAATGGAGAGATAATTCGAAATGTGGACTGTGATATGTATTCAAACAACTCTAAATCCATTAGAGATGCCCTTTGCTTCTTGTTGGATGAAGAAAAAGGCCATGATATTGCTTATGTGCAATTTCCACAGAACTTCGAAAACGTCACATAGAATGAATTATATGGCGCTTCTCTGCGAGTTATCAGTGAGGTGAATGGATGCCATATTGGTTTTAGTCTGTGACGATAACAAAGATCTTCATTGTGTTTCAACGAAATGCCACCTTACACCCAATGTTTTCAGGAATGCTGTAGCTATCCTTTACATTTTACAAACGTGTTAAACCTATCCTCTATGTTTTAGAAATCATGTTAAAAACCTCCCAGATGATTTGTAAAATGTATGTGATAGGAACAACATTCCTAAAAACACAAGGTGGAATGCAACATTTTAATAAAATATGTGAGAGGATTTGTAATTATCCATTTTAGATTTGTGCTGTTTCTTAGCTTTTTTTTTTTTTTTTTTCTTTTACATAAAACTGACAGACTTTTATGTGAGGGACTTTCAAGGTGGAATTCCATGGTTTACATGGTTATGGAGGTCCTCTCTATATTGGAAGTGGCTGCTTTTATAGAAGAGACATTCTTTCAGGGAAGAAATTTGGTATGGAGCCTAAGAAAGACGAAAAACCAGAAGACGTAAAAGAAGCAAGTGCTAGTGACTTAGAAGAATTTTCAATACCTTTTGCTAGTTGTACTTATGAGGAAAACTGTAGGAAATCCAAGTCTCACCGTGTGTCCTAAGTTTCAGGATTAGGAAAGATATCAATGTATCATTTAGTTAAGATAGTTTCCTTTTTTTAAGGCAGTTATTTAGGGATCTTAAGTTAGAAGTTAGTCTATAAATATATGCTTACTATGTACACTTTTTACGGTTTTTTGATAATAAGAAGTTTAATATTCAGCCCAGCAGAGTGTTGTTTCTTTCCTCTTATTTTCTTTATGGTATAAGAGCGATTTTAAAGGAAATATAGAGTTGAGAGAATCATGGCCGAAGCAAGCAGGAATGAGGGCTCTGAGGCAACTTCGGTTCCCACTCAGCCAATTCCTAAAATTGCTTCTCCTGTGGCTTCTGAAAGTTCTTCTTTACAAATCACCACACATAAATTAAATGGAAAAAATTACCTCCAGTAGTCCCGTTCCATCCAAATGGTTATTAGGGGAAAAGGAAAAATAGGATACCTAGATGGCACTATTGCCATGCCTAGCATTGATGATCCATTCTTCTCAAGTTGGGACGCCCAAAATTCCATGGTAATGGCATGGTTGATCCACTCCATGGAGGAAAAGATAGGAGAAACCTATCTATTTTTTCCCACGGCTAAGAAGATCTGGGAGGCAGTTTCTCTTGCCTATTCAGACTTAGAAAATTCATCTCAAATGTTTGAGCTAAGGAACACGGCTAGGAATTTGAGACAGGGGGAGAGTGACGTGACTCAATATTTCAATAACCTTACAAAGTTGTGGCAAGAACTTGACCTATTCAAAAGTTGCAACTGGAGAGATCCTGAAGATGCAGTCCTTTATCAGCAAATGGTTGATAAGGATAGAATCTATGATTTCTTAGCTGGACTCAATAAAGAATTAGATGAGGTTAGAGGACGGCTACTTGGGATACGACCAATGCCCACTATTGAGGAGATTTTTGATAAAATTCGTAGGGAAGAATGGCGGAAGAAAGTAATGCTCAAGGAGACCTCTGCCTCAGAAACAGAGACTTCAGCTATGGTGGTTCGAGGATTCCAAGGACGAGGGAACAAAAAGGCACAATTGTGGTGTGACCATTGTCAACGACCACACCATACCAAGGAGACCTGCTGGCAGTTGAACGGAAAACCAAAAAACTGGGTACCAAACAAGCAACGAAATCGAGAGGTTAAGGGACTTCAAACAACTCACAGCCTTGAGACAGAAAAAGGGGTGGACAACAATTGTGGAGCAGTGTTCACTAAGGAACAATTGGAGCAGCTACGGAGACTCCTAACAACCACTCAAAACACAAGTTCACAGCCTTCGAGTACCTCTTGTTTGGTTCAAAAAGGTACGAGTTTTACAATTTTTGGTGGATTAACATTTAGAAGCGAGCCTTGGATAGTGGACTCGGGAGCCACGGATCACATGACTGGAAGTAGGAGTTTTTTCACATCCTATACTCCTAGCCCTGAAACTCACAAAGTAAAGATCGCTGATGGATCCCTTACAACTGTAGCAGGAACTGGAAGTGTTAAATTGAGTCCACAAATTACCCTCAAAACTGTCCTTCATGTTCCAAAATTGTCATGCAATTTGCTATCTGTCAGTAAGCTTACTAAAGAGTTAAATTGTGTGATAGACTTTTCACAATCAAATTGTGTTTTTCAGGATCGGACCTTGGGGAAGATGATTGGCAGTGCTAAAGAATCTGAAGGGCTATACTACTTTGAGAATGATTTCAACAAGGGTGATCAACTTTACACGGCAGTTTGCAATGCTACCACATCTAGAATAGACAAAATAATGTTGTTACATCGTAGGCTAGGTCATCCAAGTTTCACTTATTTAAAACATTTGTTTCCATCATTGTTTCAAACTCAAGATTCTTTTCAATGTGAAATTTATCAGTTAGCAAAACACAAACGTGTTCCTTATCCTTCTTTGTCTTACCGTGCCTCTTCTCCTTTCATGTTAATTCATAGCGATATCTAGGGTCCCTCTAGAATCCGGAGCTTGACTAATAAAAGGTGGTTTATAACTTTTATTGATGACCATACAAGGGTTTGTTGGGTGTATCTATTAAGGGACAAATCTGAAACTCCACAAATTCTTCAAGAATTTCATTCTATGATAAAAAATCAATACAACGAGAATATAAAAATATTTCGTACTGACAATGGTACTGAATATTTTAATTCTCATTTGTTAAAATTTACAACTCAAAATGGAATGATTCATCAAAGTTCCTGTGTAAATACACCACAACAAAACGGGATTTCAGAACGGAAAAATCGTCATCTTTTAGAAGTAGCTCAGGCTCTAAAATTCACTTCTAACGTTCCAAAAATTTTTTGGGGGGAGGCTATTCTTACTGCATGTTATTTGATAAATCGGCTACCAACACGGGTTTTAAACTTTCAAACTCCTGTAAACAAATTATTTGAGTCATACCTTAGGTCACGGTTATTTTCATCTTTGGACCTTAAAGTCTTTGGATGTACAGCCTTCGTTCATATCCATGATCAAAATAGGAATAAGTTAGATCCTAGAGCACTTAAATGTGTATTTGTTGGTTACTCTACCACTCAAAAAGGGTTTCGTTGTTATTCCCCAGAAAAAAAGAGATTTTTCACATCTATGGATGTTAGTTTTTTTGAAGACCAATCGTATTTTTCAAAAAATTCACTTCAGGGGGCGAGAATGGATGAAGTTAATTCTTTTACACCAGATAAGGAGCAAAATCCGGTCAAGACTGAGTCAGTTGGGGATAGAGCAGATTTATGGGAATATTTCTGGGATTCTCCTGATTATCCTCCAAATTCCTGTGATTTTCCGATTATTCCAACTTCAAATCCTTCATCAAATCTACCAAATCAGCCAACAAATCTTTCCTCAAATCTACCAGCTCAGCCAAATCAGGAGGGTGTATCAAATCAACCAAATATAGATTCTCCAAATCTAGAAAATCTACTAAATACTCAAAAAAAAGATTCAGACCACTATAGGATTCTCCCGTGATTTTCAAAAATCAGATTTCATTGATCCTCAAAACCAAGATACGGGTCTCAAAAAATTAAAACTACCTGATTCAACGGAAGTATTGCAAACACAGCCAAAATTGTTGACTTATTCTCGGAGAAAAGTTTCAAAAAAGGTGGATAACCCAGAAAATTCTCTCTGCCAAGATTCTGAACCGAGGTCAGGTTCAACCACATTTGATAATGATCTCTATTTTCCTATTGCCCTGAGAAAAGGAGTAAGATCTTGCACCCAGCATCCTATATCAAAGTTTGTAAAATACGAACACCTTTCTCAATCTACTCGAGCTTTGGTTGTGAATCTTGTTGCAGAAAAAACTCCTAAAACCGTGGAAGAAGCCCTAAGATGTCCTAAGTGGAAGAAAGCTATCATGGAAGAGATGGAAGCCCTTGTGAAAAATAAAACCTGGAAGATTGTAAAGAGACCCGAGAATAAGAAGCCAGTTAGCTGTAAATGGGTATTTACTATAAAATATAAAGCAGATGGTGCAGTTGAACGTTATAAAGCAAGATTGGTCGCTAAAGGTTACACTCAAACATATGGGATTGATTACCAGGAGACCTTTGCTCCTGTTGCCAAAATTAATTCTGTTAGAGTCTTATTGTCATTAGCAGCTAACCTAGATTGGCCATTACAGCAACTAGATGTAAAAAATGCATTTTTAAATGGCGATTTGGAGGAAGAAGTATATATGAAATTACCACCAGGATTTAACCATGATGAGGATACTGGTAAAGTATGCAGATTACAGAAATCTCTATATGGGTTGAAGCAGTCTCCTAGAGCTTGGTTCGACAGGTTTGCAAAGGCTCTCAAACAACAAGATTATAAGCAGGCTCATTCAGATCACACCATGTTTTATCGACACAAGAATGGTAAGGTTGCAATTCTTATTGTGTATGTGGACGACATAATTCTGACCGGGGATGATTTAGAGGAGATGCAGCGTTTGAAACAAGTATTGGCAACAGAATTTGAGATAAAGGATCTGGGGAGATTATGGTATTTTTTAGGAATGGAGATTGCAAGAAGTAAACAAGGCATATCTTTGTCACAAAGGAAATATGTGTTAGATTTGCTCCATGAAACAGGGATGCTAGGGTGCAAACCGGCAGATACACCATTAGATTCAAACCTTAAAATAGGGGAGGGTCTAACTGGTGAACTCGTGGACAAAGAGAGGTATCAACGACTAGTTGAGAGACTTATCTACTTGTCTCACACTAGACCGGACATAGCATTTGCAGTTAGTCTTGTTAGTCAGTACATGCACTCGCCAACAAGGGAGCATATGGAGGCAGTGTATAGAATTTTAAGGTACCTCAAAAGCAGTCCTGGTCTTGGATTATTTTTCAAGAAGTCCAACGAAAGAAAAGTTGAAGTGTTTACGGATGCAGATTGGGCCGGATCTAGAGATGACAGGAGATCTATCTCAGGCTACTGTACTTATGTGTGGGGAAACTTGGTGACATGGAGAAGTAAAAAACAACCAGTTGTGGCTAGAAGTACTGCTGAGGCAGAGTTGAGGTCTATGGCTCACGGGGTTTGTGAAGTCCTCTGGCTAAAAATGCTAATTGAAGAACTAAAAGTGACCGTGGATATACCACTTAAAGTTCATTGTGATAATAGGGCGGCTATAAGTATGTCTCATAATCCTGTTCATCATGACAAAACTAAACACGTGGATGTAGATAGACATTTTCTTAAAGAAAAGATAGAAGGAGGAGTACTGGACATCACATATATTCCAACAACAGAACAAATTGCAGACATTCTTACAAAGGGTCTAGCTAAAACGGTATTCCAAAAGTTCGTGTGCAAGCTGGGTATGTTTAACTTGTACAATCCAGCTTGAGGGGGAGTGTAGGAAATCCAAGTCTCACCGTGTGTCCTAAGTTTCAGGATTAGGAAAGATATCAATGTATCATTTAGTTAAGATAGTTTCCTTTTTTTAAGGCAGTTATTTAGAGATCTTAAGTTAGAAGTTAGTCTATAAATATATGCTTACTATGTACACTTGTTACGGTTTTTTGATAATAAGAAGTTTAATATTCAGCCCAGCAGAGTGTTGTTTCTTTCCTCTTATTTTCTTTAAAAACATTCAATGGGGAAAAGAGGTTGGTCTTTTTCTTTTATAAATCTCTTCTGTCTTTTATTTCTGCATTTCGAAGTTGAGCTATTGATCTGTGTTCAAAATTTGCAGATGGGTTTGAAATATGGATGCCCACTTGAGGATGTTATAACAGGGCTATCAATTCAATCCTAAGGATGGAAATAAGTGTATTTTAATCGTAGAAGGAAGGCCTTCTTGGGAGTTGCTTTCCTTCTTGGGAGTTGCTCCAAACACTGCCTCAAACACTAGTGCAACACAAGAGATGGTCTGAAGGAGATTTCCAAATCTTGCTTTCCACGTATAGTCCTGCTTGGTATGC
This sequence comes from Artocarpus heterophyllus, assembly GCA_025403435.1. Lineage (NCBI taxonomy): Eukaryota > Viridiplantae > Streptophyta > Magnoliopsida > Rosales > Moraceae > Artocarpus > Artocarpus heterophyllus. Next base: position 27,157,240 of record CM046332.1, on the reverse strand, counting down.
ATATAAAAAGATCAGATTACGGCTTCAATTTGGATACCGCACTTATTGCCTCTGGGCTCCTAATTGTCTGGCAATTCTGTATTACTCAATAGTTCCTTCATCTTATCTCCTCAGAGGGATTCCATTGTTTCCACAGGTAGAGTGGTCATGGTGATCTGTTTCTCTTCTCATGTTTGCCTTGTGGTCTTAACAATTATATACTCTCAAAGTAGATACTTTATCTTGGAAACTTGAACCACTTTATCTTGGAAGCTTCAACCAGTTTATGCTTACTATTCTTTATCTTGAAGGCTTCTAGGCAATTTGAAAAATAAGTTAGAACTGAAAGTTTGAATCAAAAACGTTGTTCAAATAGTGGTTGGAACCCCAAACTGTGGTTCCAACCGAGGCTACGAAACAGCCTATTCAACCAGTTTATGCTTTTCATTTAAGTTTAGGTCTCATTTGTTAGCATTTTGGGCCTGTTTCTTCTTTGTTGCCTTTTTGGACTAGTTCACTTTCTTTTTATTTGATTTTGTAATTTTTTTAATAAAAAATAAATAAATTGAGTAGGATCAAGGTGGATGATAAGAACTTCAGTGGGGTCAACTTGTAGGGACTTGCAAAAGTTCTTTGATGCCAGCTGCTATTTATATGTATTTAGCATATATATATACACTATTTAGCTCAAAAACCATTGAAAAGCGACTCTTGTTTTGTGAATAAACCAGATATCAAGCCCATGGCTCATACCATTTGCATATGTGATCATTGCTAAGTACACTTACTGCTTAGGGGAGTTTCTGTGGTCCGGTGGCTCAATCTTAGGGTGGGGGAATGACCAAAGGATATGGCTCTACAAGAGAGCGAGCTCTTACCTCTTTGCCCTCATTGACACCATTCTCAACAAACTTGGATTTTCTAACTCGGTGTTCATAATAACTGCCAAGGTGGCTGATGATGACGTTTACGAGATCATATAGTTTGGAACTTCCTCACCTATGTTCGCTATACTAGCAGCCCTTGCATTGCTCAATTTCTGTTGCTTTTTTGGTGGTAATGGAAGCAGTGAGGGCAGAAAGTGTTGCGAGAGTTTATGGGACAATGTTTATTCAAATTATGCTATCTGGGGTATTGGTTTTGATCAACTTGCCACCTTACCAAGGCCTATTTTTTAGGAAGGACAAGGGCAAGATGCCTAGCTCCATAGCAGTTAGATCAGCTGCAATTTCTCTATTTGCTTGCATTTTTTTCACAATCTTTCATTGATTTACCTAAGCATATAGGGTGGTAGTGTCTTCTGTAATTTTTTCCCCTTTTTGTACCAATAAATTAACATTGTAATAAACTTTCCTTTGGTTGTATTAAACAAACGAGGACCATGCGACATGGTATGAAAATCACCTATTAGTAAGATAATTTTTAATCGTCATATGATCTTCATTAAGTTTCCGTTAATTTAACTGTTTTTAATATAATATATGATGATTTATAGTTGTGTCGTGGTAATAGGTTTCTATTATTATTCTACCGTATAGTTCTTCAAACATATATAATTGCTTTGTTATATTACAACCCTTTTTGGAGTTCTCATACAGTAAGAACTTTTTTTTTTTTCACCGGTTGGAATGGTGGTTTGTCATTAGATTAGTTTTTTTATCGGCCAAATTTGTGAGTTTTTACCTTAAAAATTTATACTACTTGACACAAAAATTTTTTTAACCTTAAATCAAATTGTTAAAAAGTTAATTTTTACATGTAAACAACCGTTTCTACATGTGTAAAAAAAGGATGGTTTCCACACTAAGAATGTTCTCATCTTTTGGGTGTTCTCTCTCTCCCCCTTTGATATTTTTAAATGCTTTCACTACATGACAAAACGCCAAGATCTATTATCGAACATTTGTTTCTGTCCTGAAGCATAGTGACAAAATTATTAACTTTCAATGACCTTGCAACTTGATAAAATATCCAGAAAAGTCGATGGGATACAGAAATTAAAGACTATCCCTAGCTTGTCACATCTGTGTGATGCCTACTTTGATGTCACGAATTAGACGCACTGTTTCTATCACATCATGAATAAAATATAAGCAAAAGAGCATATAGAATTTTTAGTAGTTTATACTCTTATGTTAATTTTCAACCACAATAAATTAATTTAATTTAATGATGTAATTTAAAAAAAATTACACATTATTTTTTATCTAAGTTTTTTCTCTAAATCCTTTCTCAGTTTTCTCAAAATTAATTGTTGATTCACAACACATGATTGCAGTCTTGACTTTCTAACGCCGTGACGCTATTCATGAATACTTCCAACGCCGTGTTATCAAAGGTCGATCGTTGTAATCCTTTTTGCGGGAGTGATAATTCGTCATGGTGTAGACCGCATACTTCTTAAAATTTAATAGTCTAGGAGTCTCTTGTTTGGCTTTCTTTCAATGCCACGTATCGCCCACCATCAAGGACCTATTCATTATAAAATGATTGATTGACATTGCTTTTTGCACTTGTGGCCGTGGGACATTCACGGCCATATACAATTATTCTAGACATAAATCTTCTTTTCATTATTATTATTATTATTATTGATGGAAATTTTTATCTTATTTTTTCGCTTTAATCAAAAAGATAAGATTTTCTGAATCTTTTCTTTCATCCATCTGTATGACTTTAGGTATGTGAGAATTGTGTTGCAGAATATGAAAAAATATAACTGAATTACAATTAATCATATCTCCTTCAAGATATTAGTTAAATATCATTTTTTTATGTTTTGAAGAAAAAAAAATCAATTTTGTTTCCAAATTTTTTTTCAATCCATCTATCATCGTAAAAAACAACAATAGTATGATATGGAAAAAAAAAAAAAAACAAGGCACAGTGTGGATCTATCGTATCTCTGTCAAGTTTTGTAAAACTGCCATAAATGCACCTTTTTCCAGTTTGATACCTTGATATGATTTGATAGTTTAGCAATGTATCATATTGGTAGAGTATTTATTCTTCATTCCTTCCAATAGGATTCTAAAAAAATTCAGACAAAAACCTATTTCTTTTATATATATATATATATATATTATCCTTAACCGACAAAAAGGAGCGCTAAAAAAAGACGAGACGGAAGAATTTAAAAAAAAGACAAAAAAAATTCTTAATTAAGGAAATGATTTTTTTTTATAAAGAAACATATTTTTTTTATATAGATAAACTGTTTTAGTTTTTTCAAAAAAAAATAAAAATAACTGTAATGAGAAGAGGAATTTCAACATAGTGAAAAGAAAAAAAAACTAAAGCTATTTTTATGTTAAAAAAGCAACTTTTTTTACGTTAAAAAATGTAAAAAAAATCATTCACTTAAAATAATTTTTTCTTAAAGTCATTTTTTAAAATGCCCCCAAAGAAGACGGGAAGGAGTGGCTATACAAACAAATGTTCTGAAATAATCATTTAAAAGAGGAAAGGAGAGAACAGATAGGGTGAGAAAGGGATGAGAAGTGAAGGGCATGAGCTGCGATTATTTGAGACTAAGAGAGCCAAAGGAAGGGCCATATATTCGCTATTTGCTGCTTCAATATTTGTGGGTATATGCCTGATTTGGGTATATAGATTGAGTCACATACCAAAATTAGCAGGCCAAGATGCTGCAGCCAGAAGATGGGCATGGATTGGTTTGCTTGTTTCTGAGCTTTGGTTCGGTTTGTACTGGATTCTCACTCAAGCCCAACGGTGGAACCGAGTGCGTAGAATCACCTTCAAGGACAGGCTCTCTCAAAGGCAATTTCCTCTCCCTCTCTTCACACTTTGTCAAGAGGATCACCTCATGATTCCGTCACAGTTTTTGTTTATTGATTTTCATTCCATAGCTCCGAGCATTTATTTTACTACATATTTTTCTCTCGTAAAATTTAAACAAATTCAAATTACTGTTTAAACTTTCTGTTCAAATTTATTAACCAAACGGGCCATTATCTTTTTACATGACAGATACGCGAATGATGAGTTGCCGGGTGTCGACGTATTTGTTTGCACAGCAGACCCAACAATTGAGCCACCAATAATGGTGATCAACACAGTTCTATCAGTGATGGCCTATGACTACCCACCAGAGCAGCTTGGTGTCTATCTTTCTGATGATGGAGGTTCAGATCTTACTTTCTATGCTCTCTTGGAGGCTTCTGAATTTTCTAAGTATTGGATTCCATATTGCAAAGAGTTTGATGTGGAGCCAAGGTCACCCTCTGCTTATTTCAGGACCAATATGTCTTTATTGCCTCCTGCTGTAAGAGACGCTGATCATGCCATTAATAAGTTTGTCACGATCAAGGTAATTAATTTCGACTTTTTATTTGAAAAAAATTGACAAATATTACCGCTTGTGGGCAGTACACTAGAGAGTAACAGACAAATACTGACAAATATTACCGCTTGACAAATATTACCTTATGTTAAATTTGACACTAAAAGTAATATCACAGTAATTTTCTTACTCAAACGTTAAAATTTGAGACCGGCACACTAATTTGGTATTGAGTGCTGCTATGAGGATCTGCTTTTAGGCTCTGTAGTAACTCCGCACAGAGAGGGAGGATGGGACCCACATGCTACACAGGGCCACAGAGTTGGTACGATTTGCAACCCAAAATCATTTCCCTTTGGTATCGCATTAAAACGGTGAAACTTTAATCCTTTAACCCAAAGAGCAGTGGTTAAGAGCCGTTTGTGTCGTAGTTTAAATCATGATTTAAATCATTTTATTACAGTATTTTTTTTTATAAAAATTTAAATCTATATTTAAATACTTTATTCAAATACTTAAACCAAGAGCTCTAAAGTTTCACTTTTGGGGTTATAAGAGTATACCAACCTCTACATGTATGACCCTTATTTAGAGTACTGCTAGGGGCACCGCGAGCCCCTACTCTCGCAAGAAAGGGGGTGGGATCCACAAACTCCAGCGATGGTGAGGGCCCACAGAGACCTTATAGCATTTTGTTTTTTTTTTTTTCAAAGCAAAAGAAGAAGAAAACAAATGCAATGTGCATGACTCACTGTAGTCAATTTTTGCCAAGTGATGGCAAGAGGAGGCCAAATGTTACTCTAATTTTTGAATATGATATCTTAGCTTGTTCATAATGTGGGGCACTAAAAACCTTGCGGAGCCCTCTAGTATTGCTCTTTAAAACGAAATTCATATGCAATAAATATTCTCACCTTTCGAAAGGTTATCTTGAGCTCCCTCAACGTTAATATCAATTATTGAATATCCAATTAGTTATACCAGTACAATATTGTATGGCACGGTGCCAAAGAACTTTACGAAATATGAGATTGTATCAGATTTGTGAAGTACATATATTTTTTGTAAAATTATTTGATTGAGATAATATGATGTCTAAAACTTAAAGTGCACATTATAAATACAAAATAGTAGAAATACTTTAAAAAGAAGGATATAGATATTAAAAGAACTAATCAAGTCATCCATGACGCACTTGTTTAGTTTTGTTAATCCTAGTACTGGCTATTTCTTTGAAATATGCATACATGTATGTACCTATATCTTTACTATATACAAGCGTGTGTGTATATATACACACACATATAAATAAGTTGTTGCTTTGCTTGACATCAGACTTTAGGACCTACTATATACCAACCACATCACGTACTCGTGCACTTTTATGTTATATATATTTACTCTTTGATAGAAAAATGTTAGTTTAGTTAATGATTTTTTTCAATCAATTAAAAATTGACAAGTAAATTAATATACAATATGGCATTGCTCATTTTGGTATGAATTATTGAATCCTTTAATTAATTACAAACTAGTTCTATCTTGTTTTTTGTATTTAGAAATTGTACGAGGATATGGAGAATCGAATTGAAAATGCAACCAAGTTGGGAAAAATCCCAGAAGAAGAAAAGTCAAAACATAAAGGATTCTCCCAATGGGAGTCCCATTTGTCTCGGCGTGACCATGACACCATTCTTCAGGTATGTATATGTATTCACATTATATAAAGCCAAAATATCATACATTTAAAAAAGTTAATCCAACGGTTAAATAAAGTAGCCACCGGTACGACAAAAATGGATGTCTTACGGTAAATGCTCCCTAAAATATATACAAGGTGAGTGTATACAAGTAATTACTAATAAATATTAATAAATAAGTTAGTATCCTAAAATTAATCAAATCACGTAGACAAGAAACTATATGAAATACAAATTACAAACTAATGCACACTTTTATACAATAACCAGGAAACCAAGAAATTTATTCACATTTTCTTAATAGCTCTCACGTTAAAATCGAACCAATATAAATTATTTTATGAATGCTCATTCATAATTTTTGTTCGCTTTTGTATACTAGGGATTATAATGTAATTTCGAAGAAGTGTAAATACTTTGTATTCGTCCACTAATTGATTGAGATATAAGGGATTACACTAGAACTAATTTTCAAATTATGTTTTCTATCATAAAATAAGAATAAGTTATTGAAAACTGCTTTTTTAAGGGAGTGGATTAAGAAGGGGAGAAAAGCGAATCGAATTATGTTTTCTATCATAAAATAAGAATAAGTTCTTGAAAACTGCTTTTTAAGGGCGTGGATTAAGAAGGGGAGAAAAACAAAGGAAATAATAAATTTTTAACTTTTCTCATAAGGTTTATTAACAAGATTATTTAGGTAGATGAGATAGTGTCAAACATAGGATTGAGAACTCTATACAATCCCATATAACATAACTTGTCCTCTCATATTAATAAATTTATGGCAAAGTTTTTTTCATTCACAATCACAAATCAGAGCAATTCAATTTAACCCATGAGTTACAATCTCGTTACTAACAAAACAGTGATTTTAAGTCTAAAAAGTATACTATATTTTAGACTAAGACCTACAATTTTGTGAGTAGTGAGGTTTCAACAAACCAGGATGAAAAGGGTATTCATAAACAGAAAAAAAGAAGAAAAACAAAAATAACTAATTTCTTATGATTGATGTTCCACAGATCTTGATTGATGGAACAGATGCAAGTGCTAAAGATGTTTCTGGTTGTACATTGCCAACTCTAGTATATTTGGCTCGAGAGAAACGACCCCACTATCAACATAACTTCAAAGCTGGAGCCATGAATGCATTGGTAATATTTGCTTTAGACACAAACTTATACAAGAAGTTGTATTCAATTTGAAAGTGAATTTGGACCAAAAAAAATTATATTTATTCTATATAATTTGAGAAATTACAATGAATTTCCTTATTTTTTTTTTTTTTGTAAACATTGAATTTTCTTCTCTCCTTTTTTATGTGGTGAATCATTAATTTCCCACAGTACAACTTGATTATTAACCAGATTAAATAGAGTTAAATCAACAACATAGATCAAAAGAAGAAAAAAAATGATTTCTTGTTAAAGGGGCAAAAGATTTTAGATATATTTAGCGAAGCCACTGTATACAGAATTGGGACGCCTTCTTCACTCAACTTTTGAAAATCGTCTTTTATCGCTTTCTTTTTCTTTTTTTTTTTTTGAAAATTCTAATTATTATACTTTCACTTATATAATTTGTCCCTATTCAACAGAAATTACCACCATTTAAAAAATTTCCGACTCCACCATTCAATGCAAAGCTTAATTTATGTTGTGGATTGCTCATTGAATGTTTCTTTATCATGAGGCTAAAATTCTTTTGCAGATTAGAGTATCATCAAAGATTAGCCATGGAGAGATAATCCTTAACGTGGACTGTGACATGTATTCAAACAACTCTCAGACCATAAGGGAAGCACTTTGCTTCTTGATGGATCAACAAAATGGCCATGACATCGCATTCGTACAATCCCCGCAGATTTTCGGAAACGTTACGAAGAATGATTTGTATGGAAACAGCCTTCGAGTAGATTACGAGGTGAGTGGTGAACTCCAATGTACTCATTTAAGCTTGTTAATGTTGATCAAGTATGTATTTGGTTAGAGATCTTCGTACTTGTTATTTTGAAGGTGGAATTCACCGGCATGGATGGTTATGGAGGCCCTCTTTACATCGGAAGCGGCTGCTTTCACCGGAGAGATGTTCTCTCCGGAACAAAATTCGGTAGAGAAGACGACGAAGAAAAGAGCGAAATTAATCGAAGGGAGTTAAGTATTAGCAATTTGGAAGAGAAAGTGAAAGGCCTAGCAAGTTGTACTTACGAGGAAAACACCCAATGGGGAAAGGAGGTTAGTACTATTATATTTTGTGTTTGTTTCTATGTCAATATCCTATACTATTAGCATATGTGGTTATTGTCAAATACACTTATAGTTTTGTGCCGCAAATGGTGTCTAATCAATTATATTTTGTAATGTTAATTAGTGAGTTCAAACATCAGAGATGGAAGTTAAAAGCATTTCCAAATTTTTAAATTATGTGTCAAGAATTGGATGGTTGGATGATATGCCATTTTGAAGAACAAAATTGTACATGCTATTTGAACCCCTCATCTTTAATCATAAAATAAGGAAAATGTTAACAAACCTTCTAGAATTAGGAGACAGTAAGGACTAATATATACACTAATTACAATCTCATAAATCACTAGTTGACTTAATATTTCTTTATCACATGTCATTTGTCCAAAGTTTGGTGCTTTAAATAGTGCCTAACCAATCAACTGTAATACGTCATTTGACGAAAAGCATGAAAAAGTCAATTAGATATTATCTCAAAATTTTTTAAATGAGGTGTGTCATATTACTATTGGTTAAACACCATTTAGGACATCAAATTAGGACATCAAATTGACAGAGAATTTAAGCCTACATGTCTTATATAGTTGAGCAACTGATATTCTTGACACTTTCTTTAACCGATACAGCTTTTAATGTAACATGATATTCTTGTAAAACATGAAAAAGGAACAAGAATAAGAATAAGGGGATAAACTAGCCATTCATATATATCAAATATCTCCTAGTTGAGCAACCAATCTTTATAAATAATGTTTATAAGTTTCAGATGGGTTTGAAATATGGGTGCCCAGTTGAAGATGTCATAACAGGGCTATCAATCCAAACTCGAGGATGGAAATCAGTTTATTTCAGTCCCTCAAGACCAGCTTTCATAGGAGTGGCTCCAACCACTCTGCTTCAAACATTGGTCCAACAAAAGAGATGGTCAGAAGGTGATTTCCAAGTTTTATTTTCCAAGTACAGTCCTGTATGGTATGCTCATAACAAGATTAGCCTTGGTCTCCAACTTGGATACTGCCGCTATTGCCTTTGGGCTCCTAATTGCTTGCCAACTCTATATTATTCAATTGTCCCTTCACTCTGCTTCCTCAGAGGCATTCCATTGTTTCCGCATGTAAGTGTGTATATATATGTATGGTATGAACTCAAGCTTTCTTTATTGCTTTTTGTGCATTTTGCTGACATAATTTGTCAAAGGGATAATTAAAAATAAAATAAAAATAAAAAATAAAACTCCTTTGTGTTTAATTGATTATTAAATGTAGGAACCTGCACTATGTTTTTAGAAATGCCAAGGTTATTCCGATTTCCTAGTGTGTTCTTATTACATGAAATTCACACTTGTGTTTTTGCAATTATACAAAATCCACTCTTAATGTCAGATTTAGTCCAAATTAATTGTGTGAAAAGACTTTAATCCTTGCATATGTTTAATTTTTTAGGGATAACAACAATGTTGAGTTGATTGCTCTCATATTTTGGCAAAGAAAAATAGAGACCAAAGTTAAGAGAGAACCATCAATTATTTTAGGGTTAATTTTACTTTTAGCCCCTGAACTATGTAACTTGTCTTATTTTAGCCTCTAAATTTTGAAAACGTAGCAAATCACACCCTTAAACTATCTAACTTGTCCCATTTTGGCCATTCCGTTACTAAATCCATCAAATATAGATGGAATTAAGGCAATAATTTCACTTTTGGCCCAAAAATTATGCAACTTGTCCCATTTTATCCCCTAAACTTTGAACTACAATAAAATCATACCCTTGAACTATAAAACTTGTCCTATTTTGGTAATTTAATCACTAAATTTGTTAGATATTGATGAATATAAGCCACACACACATATATATATATATACCTAATCGATTAATAATGAATCGATGGTTAGGATTAAATAATTTGTAATTGAATTTCACACATATCAATTCTACAAATACATAATTTCATAAACAAATGTATATTTTTGTTGACTTAAAATCAAGACGAATTTTAAGATTTTTTTATGATTATTGAGTCCATTTAAGTGAAGTACTTATTATTATGTCATTTGCGTAATTTTTAACCTTAAAATTTAGCCATAAAAATAACAAGTACGTTATATTGTAGTACGTATGTGTTGTTTTATAATGGATATAATGAAAACATATATAAAGCCAAAGATCAAAATGGTTATTTCTTTATCCATTATTATTTAATAGATTTAGTGATGAGATGGGAAAAATGGGACAAGTTTCATGATTTAGGGGGTGATTTGTTGTAGTTTAAAGTCAAAACAGGACAAGTTGCATAGTTTAGGGGTTACAAGGGAAATTATTAGCTTAATTTTATTAATATTTAATAGATTGGTAACATAAGGGCTAAAATAGGATAAGTTGAATAGTTCAGGGGTGTGATCAGCTCGTTTTGAAGTTCATGGACCAAAATAAGATAAGTTGCATAGTACAAGGGCCAAAAGTAAAATTAACCATTTATTTTATGAAGGGTAATGGTTTTTTTTTTCGGATTAAATTTTGATTAAATGCAGAAGTAGATTCTGATTGCTTACAAAAATACAGGGAATAATGTCAGTATTTGAAAATGCATGGTAGATTTTCCCATTTTGATTAAACACTAGGAGATTTTTGTCACTTAACTATAATTGACCATTGTTCTCTCTTTCTTTCATTGAAAAAAATATAAGTAAATGAATAACATTAACCAAGTTTTGTATTAAAATGGCCTCAGATCTCAAGCCCATGGCTTATACCATTTGCATATGTGGTTATTGCCAAGTATACCTGCAGCTTAGCAGAATTTCTTTGGTGTGATGGGACCATCTTGGGATGGTGGAATAACCAAAGGATGTGGCTTTACAAAAGGGCAAGCCCCTACCTCTTTGCCTTCATCGACACCATTCTGAACTCGCTAGGATTCGCCAAGTCGGCATTTGTAATTACGGCCAAAGTAGCCGATGAAGATGTTTCCGAGAGATACGAGAAAGAGATTATGGAGTTTGGGAGTTCCTCTCCAATGTTCACCATAATTTCAGTGCTTGCCATGATAAATCTCTATTGCTTTGTTGGGGTGGTAGTTAAGGAAACAGCCATGGGAGAGGAGGGTGTCGTCAAAGTTTGCCAGACAATGCTTGTGCAGATTCTGCTTTGTGGGGTTTTGGTGTTGATAAATTTGCCATTGTACCAAGGCCTTTTTCTGAGGAAGGATAAGGGAAAGATGCCAAGCTCCGTAGCAGTCAAATCAGTTGTATTTGCATTGTTTGCTTGTACTTGTTTTGCATTCATGTTTTGAATAATATGAATATCCAAGTGGTATGAACCTTCTGACATCTTGCAAACTTCATGCTTTTCTCTCATGTTCATTCGAGTTACTTCTATGATTTTAATGAAATAATAGCTTCATTAATTAATTTGCTCATTAAATTTCATTAGTGGTTTTTGAATATATCAAATATGATTGAAACTTTTTTTTTTCCCTAGCAAAGGAACAAGTACGAAATTACCCTACAAAAAAAAACTAGATTTGTTCTTATCAACCAAGAATTTTTTTTAAATTTGCTTCTAAAGACAACTACTTCCATCTTACATAAGGAGTCAAATCATCCGTCTAATTCTTAGTGTCTTAAATGATGTCCAACCAATCATATTATGACATATTATTTAATGAAAAACATGTAAAAGTTAGTTAAACATTTTTTTAAACTTTTTTAAATGACATGTCATAATATAATTGGTTGACATCATTTAGACATCAAAATTAGATAGAGAATTTAATCCCTTACATAGCATTTTGTCATTGGATTCGTTATTATGTATTTCGAGGCTATCAAAAACGGTTAAAAGTAGAATTTATGACCAAAACCCGCGTTATCTATAATTTACCGTTGTCTTAATCTGAAAGACAGTAAACTTGTACAGTTTAGTGTCTAATCAAATTACAATATGGGGTTAATGGTTAGTACTCTATAATAATCAGGATAAGAGATAGTAGCTAGATTTTAAATGTGTATACAAAAGAATTGATCAACAATAAATAATAGCGCAAAAAATAAGAGAATAAATAAGAAGACGCAACTTCACTTTTGTATTAATGCTTTAAAAATTATTGATATTGCAAAACCTTTAACTCGCCCTCTCATCAGCCATTTACCAAACAAACCCAAACAATAAAAGAATTTTAAAAAATAAACAAGTAAAAAAGAAAGGGGATTCTTTTGGCATTGAAATTGAAATTCTAGAGTTAATTTGGTGGCGTATCACTTTCTTATTACCATTACTATGTTTTATTATTTTTTTCTTTTCTTTTGATGTGTGCTATTTTTCCAACTCTTAGGTAATATACATATACTTAACCTTAATCTAAAATACTTGAAAATAATAGTGTTTTTATATTTAGTGAAAGTAGTATGTTTCAAACTTCTCATAGATTGGTATAATTAAAAAATAATATCAAGGTAACCCTCCAATTGACCCAAAATTCTATCGTGTTATTTGCCCGTCCCAATAAATATTTCTTCCATATTACAATTGCAAAGTCACAAACTTACTGTCATCAAATTTTTTAATAGGGATGTAAGGCAAGGTTGCATGCATTAAAGCTCGTAATTATTATTATTATTATTATTATTATTATTATGAAGTAAAATAAAAATTGCATTCCAAATTAAAACAATAAAAATACTATTTCAGACAGAAATGAGTACAACATATTTAGCGATTCAACTTTGATAATAGATCAAAACCACAAGCAAGTTTGATTGAAATACTTAAGGGGACAACATATGCATCAAGTTCCAACAAGAGAAAAATAAAAAATGCACACAACTAATCAAGCACACAAGACTCTTTTAACTACTTCACTATAGATGGTAGACCAATTTGATCAATAAAGATCAAGAGCTAAAAGCATCGAGGGCAATCACAACACCAACAACATATAGATTAGACAAACAAACGATACCGAAAGGTGGACAGACCATCTATGTTATTACAGCAAAAAACCAACAATATAACAAAAAAACTAAACCTAATCGTCAAAAAAATTATCATATTCATTTGGCAGATGTAATATTGAAAACAAATGGGTAAAACCCAAGTGACAACAACAAACAATTTGGGGACAAACTAGCCACCACTAAGACAAGGCAAAGAGGTAGCAGCATTACCGGGACAAAGGAAGGCCGGACAAGACTCAGACTTTTGGCAAGTGAGAACCACCCATTGCTACTCATCCCTATCGGCCAAGAAAAATGCCGCTTACATGGACCAACGACCACTAAACGCACAAGGATCCCAAGCAACCGAGAAACTTGAGCCTCCTCACCCCTTATGTCTGCAAAGATAGAAGACATTCACACCTCTATAACTTGATCCTAACAAAAGGAGATGAGTTGCACCTCGCACTCTGGCTTGCAATTTATTAAATCCGTGCTAACACCACAATTGATTTAAGAGTATGGTAATTAAGGCAAGCACAAAAATTGATGTCTAATTTTGGACTCAAGTTACCGATCTGGTTTTGGTGTTCAAAATAGTGTGTCTAATGGATCACATAATGCCATATCATTTAAAGTTAGTTTGAGATATTCTTTGATTCATCTTTTTATACTTTTTTGTTAAATGATATAATAAAATATGATTGGTTAGACACCATTTAAGATACCAAAAATTATAGAGGTGACCTGAATCTTTTAATTTTGTATACCAACCCACTTCTAGGCTCATTGACATTAAAGACTCGTTCGAGCTGACTGAAGGTGTAGTAGGTACATGAAACATGGGAATAGGCATCTTTGAAGAAAGATTTGGCAAAGTAACCTCAAATTTAAGAGCATGAATTACTTGCCTTATTGAGGGCCTTAGACTTCTGCCAGGATGTGCACACCACAGTCCAAAAATCATCAAACACTGAACTTGTTTATGGTCCAAATGATCAAGATCAATAACATTCAATTTTCTCTCATCAACTGCCGATAGAACCACTCCTTTCCCGTAAAGATCCCAAACCCACTCTAATCAATCCCATTTCCAAATCCTTTTGGATAGGACCAGTCGACTTCCTTCCAATGGCAATTTGCAAGACAACAACCCCAAAGCTGTATACATCCGGTTTCTTAATAACTCTTCCTGTTCTATATATTCTGGAGCCAAATAGTCTAATGTTCCGGCCAATCTGATAGTCTGGGGACCGAGCTCATGGTTCACAAGTCGAGCAAGCCCGAAATCACTGAGTTTCACATTCAATTCAGAATCTAACATCATGTTGCTTGGTTTTATATCCCTATGGACTACACATTGCTCCCATTCTTCATGAAGATAAAGCAAAGCAGATGCTAAACCAAGTCATATTTTGTACCTCAAATCCCTAATGAGGAGACTTTTATTTCCAAAAAGGTGTGAATCAAGGCTACCATTTGGTATGAACTCATAGACCAGGAAAAACTCACCCCTATCATGACACCATCCAATGAGTTGCACCAAATTCCAGTGTCTCAATCTACTAATGACTTTCACCTCAGTAATGTATTCCTTTCTCCCTTGTCTAGATCCTTTGGAGATCTTCTTTACAGCCACCGCCGCTGCCATATTTGAATCATCGAGGTACCCTTGTAGACAGCACCAAAGCCTCCTTCTCGCAACCTTCTCTCATCTGAGAAGTTATTGGTTGCAGGTTGCTAAATTGATGTAGGAAAATCTTCCTGGTCCTGCTCCTTTTTCAAGGTCCTTGTTCATCAACGTCAGGTTGCGATCTCCAATAATATTGCTTCCCTCTTCTTTTTCTTCCGCTTCCGTAGCGTGACGAGCGTTGTGATCAGCGCTGCAGCCATCACAATACCCGCCGAAAACTGTTAGACCCGTCATTAATCTTAGCTTTCTTGTGCTCAGGCTAGTGCCAGCTGATTCAATTACATCTAAACTTGAGCTAAACTCCCACGATTTTAGAATATTTTGCACTGCATACACACCCGTGGAAGCTGAATTGTTATTCACTCCGGTAGAACCCCCATTAGATTGATCAAGTAAGAAAGGCTCGTGTTCTCTTTGGTACTAGAAGTGCTTCGATAAGTCCAAGAGACACTAAGATTCATCTTTGTGGCGTTGTAGTCGATCGATACATCAACTGCAGTTGATGGAGCTAGGACTTTTTGAGAGGACATTGATTAAACCAAAATTTTAAACTGAAATAGTGGCACAATTATTGGCCTATTTGGTTTATAAATTTAAATAGAAATCTAAATTTTTCTAAGAAAAAACACCGTAACAAAAAAGTTTATATTGTAGTTAAACTTACAAAAAAAAATCAGGCGTATATTTTTTGTAACTATCTTTTCAATACAGAAACTTACAAACTTGTAGGATAATATTATTGGTTTTGGTTTGTTTGACGTTTTAACTTCGAAATATGAGGCTCTTAAAAGTTAAAAATTGACATGTAATCCAATAATTTTTTAAAAATCTATGTAAATGTTATGAGTTTAAAATTTTAGGAATGGCAAACCAAGGGAAAAAAAGATTTAAAAAAAATTAATTATGGCCCGGGTTCCGAGAAGTGTCAAACTCAACTGAAATGAACGTCGCAAAGCCTAGAAACAGAGTAGCTAACCAATATTTACTTTGGATCTGTCCTCTTATGATAAAACTCCATTGAATTAGGGGTTCGTTCTTTGCTTTTCCCGGTCAAGAAAATGGGAGGTTCAGAAAAGGACTGCATATATGATTAAAAGCTTCTTTACATGGAAAAATGTAAAGAAGAAGAAAAAAAAAAAAAGACGAGACTTAATTTTGTATTGGGTGATATCTACTAAGCACCTATAGGGTTGACATCTTTAAATAATATTGGAAATATTTAAAATATACTTGCATGTATGCTACGGTGCTATCACATAATATATAAAAATGAAAAACGTGGCGTGTGTGTATATATATATTATGCATTTTTATACGTGCTAATTCTTATGGGGTGTTTGGCAGTGGTAGAAACCACTTAGTTCCTACCACAATCTCAATTATGAACAATGTAAAGCTCTCATATGCTACAGTAACAATAAAAAAATATGTTACAGTATAAAACTCTCACATGTTACAGTAAAAGTGGTTCCCACCACCCTTCCAAACACCGTATTAAATTTGAACCGTCTCTTATACGGCAGCCATATGGATGCTGGAGTTCGAAAAATGAATAAGAAATTAGAGAGTGGATTGGCATGTGTAATGAATGGGAAGGAAAAAGGCAGAAAACGTTAGCAGTCAGTGCTTATTAAAAGGGATCAGAGGACGAGAAGGTAGTTTTTTGCTAACATTAAAACAAGCCTCCTTAGGACACTGGTGCAGCACAAGAGATCGGCTGAAGGTGATTTCCCAAGTCCTAATAGTGCTCAAGTGCAGCATTGTGTACCCTCAACAATATCAGATTGGGTCTCCAATTTGGATACTTTTGTCAGTCTTTGGTCCCCTTGTTCCCTGTCAACTCTTTATTTCTCAGTTATCCCTTCACTTTATCTCCTCAAAGACATTCTTCCGGGGGTTTGGCAAAATCAGTTAAACCTGATACTTATCAGTTTCAACTTCAAATTCTACAATACTTTCAATTTAAACTCTCAGTTTCAACTTATTTTTCAAATACCCTTCCCCTTCTAGGGTACGATCCCAAATTTCTTGCTGCTTTTTATGACTCACCACATGATCTTCTCAATCCCATGGCTCATACCATTTGCATAAGTGTATAGGCAAGTACACTTGCAGCTTAGCAGAATTTCTATGGTGTGGCAGCACCATCTTGGGTTGTTGGAACGAGCAGAGGATGTGGCCTTAGAAAAGAGGGCAAATCTCCAATCTTTTTGTCTAAGATGACACCACTATGAACTCCCATGGATTTAGTGAAATCGGCGTTCGTAGTAACCGCCTAAGTGACTGGTGAAGACAAATCCGCAATATATGAAAAGAAAATCATGGAATTGGGACAACCTCTTCAATTATCACCGCACTTGCAGACCATGCCATTCTAAATCTCTACCGCTTTATTCAGAAGGTAGAGGACGCAGTCGACGGAGAGGTAAATTGGCATTCATGCAGATACCAGTTTTGTGGCAGTGGCAGAGCCGCATTTTACTGGATGGGGGCACATCCTCTGACTAAACTTCAAAAAAATTTGCATTTTCTCCTAAAATTTATCCAATTAAGTTGTGCCTCCATGTTATAAGAAATACTATAATTGTGTCTTCACTAAATAATTGAAACGTATAACTATGTTTCTATTCAATAAATAAATCAAATTTTTATAGTGCTCCAACTGACAGATTTCTAGTATCGCCACTACTCTCTAAGTAAACTTGACACTCTACCAAGGCCTTTGTCCTGAGGAAGGACCAGGGCAAAGATTTCAAGCTCTCTAGCAGTTAAATCTTGCTTGTTAATACTGTATAACTGATAAAGTCAATAAACTTGCTTGTTATATATTTTTTTTTATAACATGAAAAATTCTCTAGCTCTAGCCTCTAGGCCTTCAAAGTAATTGATCCGGAGAGTTGTGACAGTATTAACTTACTAATCCTTTTCAAAAATTATGAAGCTTTTAACCAATCCTCTTGAGTAGTAAAAATGGATAATAAAAACATCAAATAAGAGCTAAGCAGAATGAATAGATGGTGGACTAGACCCTAGACATCCCAAGCTTCCGTTCAAATAGGCGTCGGAGAAGATAAACCTGGAGAACACTGGCACCTATCAGCGCTGCTGACTCGAAGAACGCCTTCTGAACCGCCCTCCTGCTCATTGCCTCATTCACTGCATTAAGAGATGCAAAAACACTTAAATTGGGGGAAAATTTTGAGAACCATGACAAAAAATAGACGCATTTTCATCATAAATGCTTGATGGTAAAGAGAGGGTAGGTGTATTATACTGAAAATTGGTCAATGCAATGCGGAGTAAACAGATGTTATGTAAAACTCTAAAGGACGTTAAAAAAACCTCAAAGTTGTTGAGAGTTCTCAACAATCAAAAGAAGACAAGTCCATAGCGATGCCTCATTAGGCCTAAGAACAATTTTGAAGGATAGATTAGGTGATTAACGTAGACTGACAGGAGTCATGAGCAAAATGACAATCATTCATATGGGCCTTGATTCTAGTACGCCTAATGTTGCCATCAAGAAAGCATTAAAAATAGATACCTATTGCCTGTCGTTCAGTCTGAGCTTCAAGCCAGTGCTGTTCAAACTGGATGTTGTAAAGAGCTTCCTCTAACTTTGATATTTGTTCGTACAAAGGGTCCAAGTGCTCTGAAAAAAATAATAATAACAATAAAAATACTAACAATAATAAAAAAAAGGGTCCGAGTTCTTCTTTTAGAGGATTGGAAGATGAAAAAAAGAAGAATAATGAGAATGCGTACCATCTTTTGCATGCTGGTCATAGTATGAAAAATGGCTAACATGCACGTCAAAATCTATGGTTTCATGATAAGGTGATTGGTTAGTGAAGCAAAAGCGGTGAACTCCTTTTCGATGAGCCACAAAGCTCGAATTTTTCGCTTGTCTTGCCACGAAAATCATGAATCTGATCCCCAGTGGGTCCTTTCACCTGAAAATTTTATAAGTTTTGCCGGGTAATATATCAAAATATTTGAAGAAAAAGAACATATAAAGACAGAATTTATAATGCCATGCTACAACACATCACACACACACACACACATCCAACGCTCAAAATTTTCCATGTTCAAATATAGCGCCATAGCATATCTTAAGAAACCTATTCATTCTCCTGCTGCATGAATACTTTACATGACGTATTTTAATGGCTCCAAAGATGACTGGACAAAACACCAGACACACGTTTACAACTTTTGAAAGATCAAAAACACTTTTACCTATTCAAATAGCCCAGGGGTAGGGGGAATTATAAAGAGAAAAGAAAGGGACAAAAAACGTCTTCAAAATAGATGAAAGCACACTCAGTCCGCTTCCATCCACACATTTTCATTTCCAGAAGAATGAACCTATCAGGATTCAGGAGAAGAAATTCCATTTCCCACACATATCACAGTCCTTTTCCAACAAGGTAACAACCATTTAAATACCTCCTCCTCCTCCTCCCTACTTTACCTATGCGACCTATCCATCCAAGGAGCTGGACATTCTTCCGCTTTTCGGAAAAGTCAAATACTTAGCTTCTTTGTAAGCTTCTACTGATAAAATCTTCAACCATTTTGCTTTCTCTTTGACTATATTCAGTTGGAGAGGTATAAAGTAACGGAGCCTTAAGTTTTGCATATCATATTTCTCTTTTCTTTGAGGACATCTTGTCCTCTTTCACTTTTGCATTTTTGTCAATATTACAGAAATTCGGTTTCTTATGAAAACAAACTAAAATTTATCTCCATGAAAGGATATGAAACACATGAGAAGCCGCATCAAAACACTCCAAATCCTCCAATTGTTCAATCAACATGGCCCTAGTCCTAAACTTACACAACTAACAACAACACCCAATGGCCTAATCTTTTTTCCCCTTTTTTTGAGGTTTGCTGACCAAACAATCGCAGGACGGATAATTTTGAGGATTTGTGCAATTGAATCAACACAAAAGCAACCGATATTGAATAGCATAAAAGAGCAAAGAGCAAACTTACCACAAGATCAACACCCTCTTGACTATAATGCCAGGAAGAATCAGCCTTGATTACCACAAAAGACACATGGACTGTATCCCCCTCGTATTTGACGTCATGAGAGAAGCATTCTTCACGGTCAATTACAAATCTGATCCCAACCACCAGTTGCAAGCACAACAAAAAAGACAACAGAATAACAGCACCGCTTCTAGGCAATCCACTTCTCATCTGCAGTTTTGAAAAAAACAAAACAAAAAACATTCTAACTCAATACCAATTAAAAAAATAATAATAATAATTCCCCTTGACAATATAAATTTGTCAATTGGTTAGCTAAACTAATAAATACCTCCCACCAAAATCTTATCTTGTTCAACTGAAATTTCCCAGAAACTGTTTTCCCCAAAAAAAAAAAAGAAAAAAACACTTAAACACATATTAAAAACGGATAAAAACAAAAATCCCCCCTATATCTCACCAAAATGCTGCATTCCACCTATGCTTTCAAGAATGTTGCACTTGTCCTCTTCATTTTACAAAATGTGTTAGAGATCTCCTAGAGATTTATGTAAGAAATATTTGACATATTTTATACAATGTAAGGAATAGATTTAACACAAATTCCACAACCCAAGTTAGGTGCATCATCCTTGAAAATATAAGGCCGAGCATTTTGATAAAACACATAGGATTCGGTATGATCTTACATCATCAATCCATCTTAGACAATGCAAAGATGAGTTATCTATATATATATATATATATATAAGAAAAGA
This sequence comes from Artocarpus heterophyllus, assembly GCA_025403435.1. Taxonomy (NCBI): domain Eukaryota; kingdom Viridiplantae; phylum Streptophyta; class Magnoliopsida; order Rosales; family Moraceae; genus Artocarpus; species Artocarpus heterophyllus. Next base: position 27,136,623 of record CM046332.1, on the reverse strand, counting down.
TAAGTAAATTTGGTTTCTTTCATAAGAAATTAAGAATGGAAGGGCTACAGAAATCATTCTCAACACAATATCAATCAAACAAAGAAATATTTTTTCCCCTAAAAGAAAGTTCAATGGATCAATAATAAGAAAGTAAAAACCTCTAAATTAAAAAGGGAACTTTGGGAAAATCGATCTCGTTCAAATGAAAATTTCCCAGAAACTATTGTCCACAAAAAGCAAACAGAGACTTATTTGAAACATATATCATCAACCCATCTTGGACCCATTAGAAAGCAAATAAATTTGTACCAAACAAGACAAAAATTCCTAGCTGCATAAATCATTCGCTTCCCGTTTGTTTCCTGGGCAAAGGGCAAACAAATATAAAAGAGATCTCAATCCCAAAATTTAAAATTTTCCCTCGTTTTCTTTCAATTCACTAGGATTTTCTCGGCATCCAAACTGAAACATAAGACGAATCGAACGAGACAAAACTAATCGAAACTAAAAGCGAATTTCGTTAGAACAAAGAACTTACCTTGGCAGTTTTTTCTCCTCTCGAAGCAGTCTGACTTTTTTTTTTTTTGGGGGTAAGAAAGAAAAAACCAGATCAATATTAGAACATTATTCGATTAAATTGATAAGCTATTGGAAGTTCCTCGACAACTTATCACCCCCCGTAAGGAACCTTTGTGTGTGTGTGTTTTTTTTTGTCCCTATCCTTTTTTATATTTCCAACAACTGTTCAATGTAGATGAAAAAAATTCGCGTGTAAGTGAAGTACACGGTAGCGTGTAATGTACCATGAAGGCTTAACACAGCCCATCCACATGGGCCAAAGTTTGATGGACTTTTCGATCGGCGCTTGCAACTGAGGATAAAAATATCAATATTGATAAAAATATTAATACTTTAATTTTATAAAAATTTAAAAAAATATATATCAATATTAATAAAAATTTTGATAAAACTTACAAAAATTACGAAATTTTTATATTAAATATATGTTTAATGCTTTATAATACAATAAACATTTAAAAAAAACATAATTAAAAATAATTTATATAATAAACTTTATACATAATAGATTTGTCAATATCAAAAGAAAATACTGTGAGGCTCAAACATGGATAGGATTTCATATTGATTTAAACAATATTGATACCATAACATATTATTTAAGTACTACTAAATATAGTTATAAATATGTTACAAGTTTCGTTGACTTCTTCTCACTATATTTTTATACATAGGAAACTGTGAATTATCTCAATTGTTTAACTGAGATAGTGTCAGTTTGCTCAGATAAAAATAATTAAAACTCCATAACCATCATAAGTCTTGATTGTATGTATAATAAGCTTGAGGAGCCTCATTCAAAGAGCTGTTATAATTGGATCCCAAATTCATTGATTGTAAACTTATAGAAATATTCATTCATTGAAAATATAAAATACTAATAAATTATTTAAAGGGAAAAATTTTTATTAAATTTTATAATTTCTGGCATTTTCAAAATTTGGTCAAAATTTCAACGATATGTACTGAAATTTTATATAAAATACACTATAGGTTATTCGATATTGATATTTCCATCGATATTTATTGATATTTCTAACATTTCTCTAATATTTTGTCGAAACTAATATTAAGTGGAAAGATATTTAGGTATCTCAAAATTTTCAAAATTTACACTGAAATTTCGCTGAAATTTGCGTCTATACTTACAGTGCATGTCATTTAGCCTTTAATTTAGAGAAATTTACAACTTACGCAACACTTTTAAAAATATGTGTATTTATACCCCACTTATGAAAAATATGTTGTCATACTTAAACATGTGTCATATTTATAACAAAATATTTTTTAAAAAATAACATTTATCAAAATTGTCCGTTACTTCACTCCTTTTAAACTTTGGTACCTTTTGCTACTTGATCTTCTATTTATATAAAAAAAAATATAATGTGACACCCGTTATTTTTTCCTAACGGGTATTAGGGTAATTAAATTGATTTTTAGTGTGCAAATCAAAAAAAAATTGTTTCATTTAAAATCTATTTCACAATATTTATTTCTAATTATTTTTAGAATTTCTAAAAATTTCCTACACTTATTTAGTATATTTACCAAAATGCCATAGTAGACCCTCCTTTATTGTCCTTCACGTGTAATGGTTAAAAAGAAAATAAATAAATAAATAAAAGATAAGACTTGACTCAAACAAGTCACATGCCTTGGTACCCCACAAAGGCCTTATCCTTTTTCTTTTCTTTCTTTTTCTGAGTCTCCCAATAAGACTATTCACTCACATGCCTAAAGCCACCAACTCCTAAAACATATCAGACAACACATTTCCCCCCACATTTCACACCACTCACCCTTTCTCTTCGTCTTTCTATTTCGTCTCTCTCCTCCACCTTTTGAATCTGATCAAAAAGTTCCATCTCAACTCAGAATCTCTTTCCTCAAGCAAAAAGTCAAGCGTGATAACAATTTCTCAAGGAAACAAGGTAGAGATTCTAACCAAAAACCTAAATTCTTCTCTACCTTCCCTTTATTCCAAGTTAGTCTATTCAGATTATGTAATAGTTCTTCATTTTGTGATCTAGGCTTGTGCTTTTATATGCATGCAAATTGAATTATGTTTGTTTTGGGTTTGAAAAATTTCTTATTTAGATCATATTTGTGTCAAGTTCTGTAAAAATCAATGTTTGAGAATTTTAAACATGTTTTATGTGTAAAAAATTTGGGAAAAAAGATTTACATATTTTATTGGTATGATAATATATGGTTTCTATGTATTTTTTTCATGTTTTGGGATTTGTTAAAACCAGTCGGACTGAGCTTTGAAGCTCAAAATCTTTAAAAACAGAAAACTGAAATTTTCTAGATTTTGCCTCGATCAGCAGGCCAGACTCTACCAATCAAAAGGCCGAGCTTAATCGGCAGGTTGATCGGATAGTCCAAATTCATATGTTTTCACTGTTTTGTGTTACAAAATGTTCCAAGGATTTCATATAAATGATTATGGCACACTAATAAGAATATTAGAATAGATGATAATCAGTATGACTATGAATTAGGAATTGAGTTAAAGTATTGTAATTTTATGCCTCGTAGGATAACGAAGCACTTAGAGCTCACGTGGTGAGCTTGGTATCGTGAGCTGAAAGTTAATAGCATGGTATTCACCAAGAGGTAAGGAATTATTACTCATCTTTTGTGAGGCTTTGATGAATTAAAATTTGGTTGTTTTACTTTGCAAGATATGTAAATGATATTTTAAATGTATATGATTATACCTTAACACAATAATGTGGAACTCGTCCTGTATTGTACAACAAAGAAACATAATGATTTGACACATGTTGTTGTAAATTGAGAAGCATGATTAGGAAAACTCACTCTATAAATAATGATTGATTATAAAAGAATGGTGAGATGTGAAGAGGGCGGTGGTTACGTTCTTGGGCACGAATATCCTAAAAGGTAAAATATGGGGAGGTGATGACGCTCTCTTGTGTCGAAAGTCCCAAAACGCACTGTATAGGAATCGACTTGGTGAGGACTCGGGGCTTGATGTCCTCTCACTGGAACACCCTTGGAATGTTTGGAGGGTGGTCAAGTGCGCCTACTTGGGTTTCAATGAGTTGAATGATACTCTATTGAATATAGATACCTATGAATAATGATGAATTGTAACAATTGTATATATGTATATGTATGAAACTTGGTAATGGTTAACTATGGTATCCACAGAATATGATCATAATAAATCTCATAATTTAGATAATGATAAAAACTAACTAACCATGTAGGTTTAATGTGGTAAAGAATAAAACCTTAAGGTGAGTAATGGTTTTCCCTACTGAGCATGTTGTAGCTCATTCCCTTATATTTTCATCATTTCAAGACTCACAGTGTGTGTGAGGTGGTAACAAGAAATATAGTTGAGCAAGTCATGCAGCTGTATTACGTTGAAATTATTTCATTTATCAAAGAACGTCCTTCATGATATTATAAGCGTCGTTTGTTACTTTCTGTGACTGTATTAAGATGTGTTGAGGGTTAAAATAATGATGATAACAGTTTTATATTATTAAAACTTAAAGTGCTACATTAAACTGTGGTTTATTTATTTGTTTATGTTTTTATTTTATTTTGAGAGTTTTTATTTAAATCTTAGGCAAATTACTTTGATGTTATAGTTTTATTTTCTGATCTTCAGTTTATTTATTAAAAACTATTAACCTCTATTTAAGAGCGTTACATATAAAAACATTGAAAAAAAAAATCACACACACAAATTACCCTATGTAATCTATGGTTTGTTTAGGGGCATATTTTTGTGATATTTTGCCATATCAATTCATCTATATAACTTTTGTAGACTTATGGAATTGAATTTTTCAAATAAGCAGCCACGTGGACTTCTCAATAGCAGCCAAGATCCTTTTTTTTTTTTTTTTTCTTTAATACAAACAACAAAGAACGAAAGTAATTTCTCTCATTTACCCCTCAAATTATCCCAAATATAAGTCATGCGATTAACTGTTAAAAAAATTGATGTTTGTCAAAGTAGCACATGTTGAACACGGGGCAAAGTACCAAAGAGAACACAAAGAAGAGTTGTAACATACGCAGGGTGTTTAAGAGAGTGTTCCAACCACAAATAATATAAAACTCTCACATACGATAATATAAAATAAAATTATGTTATAGTATGAAACTCTTACATACTACAATATATGATTCAAATTATTGTGATCTAAACTCTTCTTTCAAACACCGTAATTAACCTTTTTTGGTTGATAATTTGACTTCCAGTTTACAGCGCATGTCGTTTAGCCTTTTAATTTCTTTGTTCTCTCACAAAAGTTGAATTGCTACAGCATCTTAGATTCAAATCTTTGATTCGAACCGACTTTCTCTCACAAAAATTGGATTACTAGAGTATTTGCCATTCAAACCTTTGGTACGAATTGACTCCCCAAAACGCCCTCTAAGAGACTATGGTCTGAGAACAGAAGCCACAATTTCTACAAGTACCTGAATTCTTTTAAATGATAAAAGGAGCTCTTTAGATTTACTTTTTCAGAAAAAGAAAGCATTTCACAAGGAAAACCATCTAGTAAAAACAAGAGTAGAGACAAGGAAACGGAATGTCACAAGCGTAAATGTGAAGATTATAGCACAGTCAACTCAAGGTAAAGATAGAAACAGACTTGCCCCAATATAATGACCACATCAGGCAATACATAGATACATAGATACAACAAGTGTTTCTCTCTTCTTTTTTTTTTTTTTTTTTCTTTTTTGCTTCTTTACTCCTCCCACCACAACTCAAATTTTACAGCACAGAATAAATTTCAGCAGCACCCCATCCACTGCCCTAAAGCTCCAATCTTTGCCTTGTATGTAAAAATCCGGTGGAGCTAGTTATACAACAATATGATCTTCCGTGGAAAGCAAGTTGCATTGGGAGGACATTCTCAGGATTCTGCAGGTGGGTCTTGAATGCAGCAAAACCATTTTTTCTGAAAATCAGTAAACCAATTCACAAATGGTAAAAAGAAGATGGGCAAGCAAAATTAGCCCCGAAAATGTTCTGTATTTGGGAAGTATTTCACCACCAGCAGATGAGAAACTACAAGTTTTTGAAGATTAAAACAACCATGATTGATGCAGCTAACTGGCCGAAGTCTAACTACAAAGTCAAGGGCCACTACTTTCAAATAGTCAGTTCTATTATTATTATTATCGATAAGAAACATCTTGTGTTGATATTGAAAACAGTACAAAGAAAAAAAGGACAACTTGTCCTCAAGAATCAAAACAAAAGATAGAAAAGAAATAACATGAAAAAGACAATCGAAACAATCAAAGAACCCCCAAATTCATAACATCTAATTGCCCCATTACATCTTTCCAATTCAAAATAATAAAAAAAATAAGTCTTAAAAGACTATATTATTTGAGGCTCACACTTTCAAATAGGTGAGAATATGACCAGGACTCCTAAGTTCTTATATTTAAATTTTAAGACAAATCATCTGGTTTCTGCTTCCTGCACTAAAACATAACGAAGTTTTTTCTCTCATCTCGTAATACTTCATATATAGTCAACGAGAATGTAACTTTAGTGACCAAAAAGACAACACAACTGTACCAAGTAATAATGGCGGCTGATCATATTGCCGTCACTAAAATGCAAAAAGCATGTGTCGCACTTACATATAAACCCACCATCTAGTAATGCGAAAAACAAATCTACTGTTGTTTGCCACCTGTCGTACATATATAGCATGGTTGGAAAATGAAAGAGGACAAAGGCCATTAAGAACGGATGCTTACAGACTGAGGTTTGGCAGGATCTGCTGGAGGCTTGATATTCGAATCAACCTTCCCTGGGGATTCAGGTTTGCCACCTGTCTTCTTCTCATCCCTAGCCTTATTAAAGATCACAGTAAATCCTTCGGCTGAAGCAGGATCATTAACATCCCATTCACCAAATTTTGGTAGTGGTCTACCCTTTTCCTCCTGCAGAGAAAGTTGAATCTATTTTTATTCTTTGAATTACTAACGAAAGGCAAAGGATAATTATGTTCAGACACATGGTAAAATGAACCACATACAAGGACATGGGGTTGACTGAAACAAGTATCCTCATTATCTCTCACTAAAATAAATTATATTTGCAAGAAGTCATCAAACAAAAGGATTTCAGGTGGATTGGTAAGCTTAATTACCAAAGTCAAGGTCTAATGGAATCTATTGCCAGCTTTAACAAGACTAAAAATGAGATATTACACGAGAAAACATATAGTTATCGGCATGTTTTCAATTCGTAATCCCAAAAGTTCTTTTAAAAGTATATAGAAGTTCACAACCACGAAAAATATAAAATTGACCTCAACTAACTAGTACATCCAATACGCTCTAGATACAGAATATAGCCTCAATCAACTAAAAGAACAGAAGCAATTTGGCATATCGACGACTTAGGTACAATAATTGGTCAGTCATAATTGATAACACTTTCAATCGTCCCTGATAGATCCTGGCATGCAGCTTGCATATACAGGGATTGTTATAACCAGGCATGGCATCTAGTCAGAATTCACAACAGAATTTACTCCCTGGTTTTCATTCTATGCCAGTAGAGGTGGAATTAGAAAGATTGCCACTTAATTATCGAAATCTTACAACTACATGCTATATGATCTTTCTCATTTGCTGCCAGCAGGTCTCAGCACTTCATATTTCCAGAAATATTCTCTCTTTCTTTCAGCAAAAGATTATTATCTTCCAACCTATCATGGTTCTATTCTATCACCGACAATGAGAAAAAAAAATAATCCCAGAAGCCAAGGAGAATAGTACCCTTTAAAACTGGAAGATGATATTCTTTTTTCCAAATTAAAACCAGTTTCAGAGAACTCCGCATCCGTTTTTCATTTATGTGTTTTTACCATTTATGCCAATAAAGAGCCAGTCATTCGAAAAATGAAAAAGACCAAACCGATTATATATCAAATAAATAGGTCAACAACTCACTATTTCGTTTCAAAATTCCCAAAAAAAAAAAAAAAACTTTAATAAGAATCCGAGTCAAAACAAAAGAGCTGACAAACTAACATAACACGAACTGACAGATCATTATTAATTTCAAAATATTAACTTGATAACAGGCAAAAAGAAGTTGAACAATCACTGAACAAGAAGTACATTTAGACAACATAAAAAGAGCATTTTCAGAAATCAGAACACAGGTACTCAGAAAACACAATTATGAGAGGAAAAAGGAAAAAAAAAAATCTGATCCCAATTTTCTCTCCCCCAAAGAAAATTTCTGAAGAAAAAGAGAAATTTTTCTTATCATTTGGTGATTCGTTATTCTGAACAATGCGTGCAATTCAAGCTGGCGTGAAAAAAAAAAAAGAACGATTCACAAAAATTGCTAGAAATCGATTCACGCCTATTTTCACTTATTTCAAAATTGAATTACGAATCAAGAAAAAAATTATTTACAATAACAAATAAAATAAAACAAACAATGTGAATGTACTCCGAAACAAAATTCCAGTAACACACACGAAATCGTGGAATTTGCACACACAAAATTCCAGTAACCTTGATTCCAGAAATCGTGGAATTTGCACACATTGAGATTCACAAAACATGAATTTTGCACCAAAAATAACAAAAAAAAGGATTTCGGAAAAAAAAAAGATCACGAAAAAACAAGAATCAAATTATAAACGATGCAATAAGCTCCATAAATCGATTAGGAACTGTATCGAATCGAACAAAACAAGATTATCGGAGGAAAATTTTTGAAAAAATATCTAATTAATTCGATTCAGATCAATGAAAAGAGAAGAGATTATCACGTACCGACATGAATTCGTGCAAGGAATGAACTTTTTTTTTTTTTCCCGGGAAAGAAAATGACTGTCTAGAGAGAGAGAGGAGGGAGAGAGAGAGAGAGAGGGATTTTGGGCCAAAAATGGGCCTTATGAAATCTGGGAAAATCCAGGGATAACGGTTTCTCTCCTTATAACGGCGTCATTTACTAAAAAGGCCACGGAGAGTTTGTAAGGACGTCGTTTGCTCAGCGTAAGCGGGACGGAGTGATGAGCTGGCAAACGGCGTTTGTTGATTTTCGACTTGTTGTTAGGGTGCACGGGGGCATTAGAGATAGAGTAGATTTGACTTGCTGGCAATAATTTTCTTTTTCCTTTTTTTTTAATAAAGTTTTGGCTTTTTTAATGTCTTAAAATAAATAAATTCGAATTTTACATAAAGTTGTATCCAATTTTTTATGCTATGTATATGTATATTCTTGTAATTATTATTTATTTTAGGATACAAGTAATTAATGTAATTATTAATTTGAGCTTGGTATAGGGGAAAAACTCAAGTAGAAATTTTTGATTGAATGATTTGAAAATGTAAGTTTACATATATTATGGCAATAAATAAAGAATACTAGAAGAAGCATTATAGGAACTTTGAGTTGGATTTTTGAGGTGGATGCTTGAAAAGTACTGACTGAAAAGAAATTCATTATATGGAAATTTTATGGCAGAATATGAAGAAATTCTCTATTAGTATCCTACTGTTTTTGTTAGGTTGGACTCTCGACTCCGCCTAGGCTAGCTTGCATAAGTAGGGAAGGCTTCAGGTCCTTCAGAATAAGAGGAACACCTATGTGGTGTCTATCGAAGACACTTCGACGTCTAAGTCAATGTGCTAAGGAAAGAGAGCCGATGAAGAGATAAAATATGCACAATTAAAGAATGTCTATATGTTAAGGAGCACGTTAATGAAAGTATGTATGGTGTATTGTTAGATCTGGTTGATGATTGATGATTGGATCTAACCTGTAACCCAGAGGGATCTAAGTGTACGACTTTACATAGCCTAGATGGAGAATGACACGTGTCATGCTTCTATAAGTTGAGTACCTGAATGCGGGGATTGCTTAGAGAATGACATATGACGATCCTAGTTGGGGTCTCTTTCAAAAGTTATATTATTGTGCCCATTTCCTTGCTCAGCAGCATGGTGTTGGGCATGCTTTATATCAGCGTGGCTAGACAATCCTCATCGGTTGGGCTATAAGTTGGTCCCTGGGCGTATGAGCGTGGCCCTCACAGCAGCCGTTCCATCGCATTTGGTCGACTTGTTCGCCTCGTTAGGTATGTGACTGAGCACGCCGATAAGGCGCATAATAATTTTCATTGAATTACATTAAATTATCACCTTTTTTAAGTTGATGTAATTCTAGTATAGTCTAACGGCTAAAATGTGTCTTCCTAATAGGACATTTTTATTCCCCCTTAAAATCTGGTTATTAACTGGAATCCATAACAATTTTTTATGCCTCTCTGTCCATATATTCTTTTGGCCCTGGCGTTGCCTGTTTTGGCAGCTTCTACTTTTTACAAAGTCGGTGATTCCTGCCTTGGCACACTCATTTGTCTGTGCCCTTTTTTATTTGTCGGATTTCCATTCCATTTTGTGGTGTTTTTAAGGTTTAAGTCAGAGAAGCTCTTGTTATTTTAATTGTTAGATTAACTTTTTAATTTTTTGAAACGTTAAAAATTTACCACAGACAATGCATAACTGTTTTTACTTATAAATCAGACTTTCGAAAAATTAATTTAATAATTTAAATTATGAGACTTATTGGTAGGCCAAAATATACCTGTCCTACCAAATTTGCCCAAAAGAATTTCAAAATATTCAACTTCTGCCTTAGAAATTTCTGAATTTCTTGTATAACTCATTCTTATCTCAAGCATTTTCCTAAAGTACCTGGATTTTATTGTAAGTATGATAGTTTTTTTTAAAGAAATACCTAAATAGATGGATTAATCGAAAGATCAAATTACAAATTTAATGAGAGGATGATATGCAAAAGGCATGACATAAAACCTACAATCATGGAGGAGAATATAAATTATAGCAAAAAGTCAATAATAGCAAGTTTGTCCCCCTGTTAAACTTGCTAGATTCTGTCTGCCACACTAATAGCATTGAATTATATCTTGTAAAACGACAATGCCTAAATAATTGGCAAACCAATAGACATAGTCCTTAACTGTAGTTCTTGTGCCCCTTCATCACAAGCAAACTATATGCAAGAGTGAAATGAATAAATTAATAAATAAATGAGACACTTTGTTCCTAAGTGGCCAACTTCTTTCTCTTTGAACAATAACGTAGTGGCTCTAAGGTTCTAACTTAACTAAGGATTCTTATAAATATTGCTTTGAAACTTTATTTTTTCCCCGTACTCAAATCCCTTTCTTGCAAAAATTGATATCTTAGAAGTGTGTTAGAAATTTTAACTTCTAATCCTTGTGCTTGTGTTACCTTTTAAGTCCTTTGGCTCTAGACAATTTGGATGGAGAGAAATGGTAGGATCATTCTCAACCTCAATGTTGAGGGTGAGCTCGGCATCACCGTTGAGGAGCCATACTCTGGATGGTCGGCCAAACAGCTCGACAGAGTTACCAAGGAGCATCTACTGACCCCGATGACTTTAGACGTCATGTCTGAGGTGCTTCTCAGGGCCACCGAGGCCGCACCTCAGTAGGTTGCCTCCTCAGACTGTGGACCAGCTCGGGTCAGGCTATTTTCATTCAAAAGTATACTGCTACTTGCCGTCACAAGCCAACAAATGGCAAACAACTCACCGTCTGATGGAAGCCAATCCATCGACGGAGTGATGTGACATTTGTCACCTACCACCTAACACGTCTTGATGTGACACTCGGGCTATGGGTAAAACCTACCTAACACCCGATCCAAGTGGTAGCCTATAAATAGGACGCATTTATTGCATCCTGGCATGCATGCTTCTTCCCACCTAACAAGCTCCCGTCCTCTGCCAAGCAACCCCTACCTTGAGCGCCGGAGAGGCCTTGTCTCAACTGACTTCTTTTAACAGTCTCTGGAGTGTCCCTCCTCTTGTTGCAGGTTTACCCGATCAGGCAGAGACGAATAGGGAAGAGCTGAGCACCGTGCGTCGCCGCACGTGTTGTTGATTCAACGCCGGACCTCTGTAAGCATCAACATTTTGACGCTAGAAGGAGGAGGCCTACGCCTTCACTTAACGACACTAGCCACAATGAGTCCGAGCATCGAGATGGTGACTCGAGGCAATGCCCTAGATAACGCAGCTCGACAGGAGGGGTCGAGAGACGTGCGAAACTGGCACCAAAACTCGGTTAGGCCCAGGGGCCGCCCCCGAGCAACAAGGTCCCGATCCGAGGGGCAAGGGAGCACGGCCAGGGCTAAACAAGTACAGGATCCAGTTGCCCAGGACCCAATCCAAGAGCTTACAAACGTAGTTTGGATACTCACACAGTAACTCCCTTAACAGGCTCAGCGTCAGGCCACACTTGGCCTACTACCTCTAGCCCCGGCTGACCAGGCTGGAGGTTGGGTAGGACAGGAGGCAACCAACCCCAACGAAGCTGATTTTGAGCACTCAAGAGGTTCTACATGTGGCGTCTCAGCCAACAATAGACTCGTCAAGGAAGGCCAAATTGGCCCTCAAGTAGCACGAGTCCTGTCACCACAAGGTTCTAGAGTATCCGTATTTGACCGGTTAGGACACCAAGGAGAAGTGCACCAAGGTTGCCAACCCGGAGGAGGTGATCGCGTGGAGGGCCAAGCACCTTATAGGGTCGAACTGCCCGAGGATACGAACAGTCTCCAATTCTAGGAGCTATAGTGCCAAATAGATAAGATCCGCAATAATTGTTTTGGCTTGGATGACATGGGTGCCCTGGACTTGCCGTTCTCGAATGCAATAATACGATCCCTATGCCGCTCAAATTCAAGGTCCCATAAATCAAGGCCTATCATGGGACCGTAGATGCAGACGAGCATGTTGAACTGTTCCGAGGACACATGCTCCTACAAAACGCTAGCGACGCGGCAATGTGTAAGGCCTTTTCGCTGACACTTACCAGACCAGCTCAGCAATGGTTTCGGTGGCTCGAGCCAGCCTCCATCACTTCCTTTCGACAGCTCGTTGACGCTTTCTCAGTAGCCTTCTCCATGACGAAGAGGAGGAAGGAGATCACTTACCTATACACCGTCAAGCAAGGAGACGGCAATGTATGAGACTATATAAACCGATTCACCCGAGCAGCTCTTGAGATCAAACATGTCGAAGATGAGACCACATTTTCGTAGGGGGTCTCCGAGATGAGAAGCTTACTTGGCCTTTGGTCTTTGAGCAGCCGAGCATGTTTTCACAAATGCTTGGCTATGTGTAAAGGTACACCGATGCCTCAGAATACATAAAGGGCCGTAGGGAGGAGGCCGGCCCTAGTGGAACAAAGAAAGAGAAGAAGCAAAAGAAGGCGCCTGAGTAGTCGAATGCCAAGCAGAGTAAGAAACAGAAGAAAGAAAAGAAACCTGAGAAGCTGAAGACACCGATTGGTAAGTTTCAGAGCTACACACCACTAGTGGCAACCATTGACGAAGTGCTCGCCCAAGTGAATGGCAGGAACCTGCTGGTACCACCGCCTAAGCTCAAGGGCAGCAAGGTGAAGCGGGATCAAACCAGGTACTATAAGTTCCACAAGGATGTGAGACATAGTACCCGCGAATGTATTCAGCTAAAGGGCCTAGATTGAAAGACTAGTCTAAGAGGACACTTAAGGGAATTTGTTGAGCGAGTCATAACCTCAGGCTCTGCCTTAGGAAAAAGCAAACTGCCAAGCCAAGACGCACCAAACCACTCACGTAACGACGTCGGGAACACCTCGGAACCACCGAACATCGTTCACATGATCTTCGGAGGGCCTGTCACCAGGGACACGTCGAGTGGGCGATGGGAATACGTTCGAGAAGCTCGGCTGGTCGAACGAGGCGAGTTCATAAACATGTTCGAACATGTTAATAAGATTTGCCGCCAGCAAGATACTTCGATCACATTTACTGAGGAGGAAGCGGATAAGTTGATTCATCTGCACAATGACGCCCTCGTGTATGAGCTGCACATCGCCAACAATATAGTGAGGCGAGTGTTAATTGATAATGGTAGCTCGGCTGATATCCTGTTCAAACAAGCTTTTGATAAAATGAAGATCAGCAATGTTACCCTGGTCTTGGTCCAGACCCTGCTTTATGGCTTCACGGGTGAATGTGTCCGAGCAGTTGGGAAGATCGGCCTGCTTGTAACCTTCGAAGAGGGTGCTTCTCGGATAACGCGTGTCATCAATTTTTTGGTCGTCGACAAACCTTTCCAGTACAATATCATCCTCGGCCGCCCAACATTGAATGCACTGAAGGCGGTGGTCTCTATGTATCACTTGACAATGAAATTCCCCATAGAGGATGGGGTTGGAGTAATCCGCTCATCCTAAAGAGACTCCCGAGCTTGTTACGCAAGTACTGTCTGAGCAGCATCAGCCTGACAATTAAACGTCTTGGCCATCCACCTGGTCAACGAGATGGATCTTCCTGCCAATCCGGTGCCCACGATGCTATCTGATCTTGATCCCCGACTCCCCGAGGAAGAGGTAAAAGCCACCCCGGTTGAAGACTTGGTGCTATTAAGCTTAAACCCTTTACATCCTGAGCGCACTATCCAACTTGAATCCCAGCTACATCCAGAGGTCTGGGCCGACCTCAAGGGGCTCCTTACTGAGTATCATGATGTGTTCGCGTGGTCCCACGAAGACATGCCTAGCATAGATCCAAGTGTAATCTACCACTGTCTTAATGTCCGACCCGATCACAAGCCAGTGATACAAAAGAGAAGGGCTTTCAATCCAGAAAGGTATGTTGCTATCAACAAAGAGGTCCAGAAGCTTCTAAAAGCAGGATTTATCCGAGAAGTTAAATATCCGAAGTGGCTAGCAAACGTTGTCCTCTTCAAGAAGGCGAATGGGAAATAGCGAGTTTGCATAGACTACACTGACTTAAATAAGGCCTGCCCGAAGGACTACTTTCTACTTCCCTAGATAAACCAGCTCGTCGACGCGACGGCCGGCCACGAGCTACTCAACTTCATGGACGCTTATTTCGGCTATAACCAGAAAAGGATGACCGAGGAGGATCAAGTGAAAACGGCTTCTGTTATCGACCAAGGGCTCTACTAGTACGTGGTAATGCCCTTCGGGCTGAAGAACGTTGGGGCAACTACCAGCGCTTGGTCAATAAGATGTTTGCTCGGCTGATCGACAAAACAATAGAGGTCTACGTGGATAACATGATAGTTAAATCTGTCTAAGCAGAGGACCACATGGCCGATCTCCAAGCAAGCTTCGACATTCTCCGAGAATATGGGATGAAACTCAACCTGACGAAGTGTGCGTTTGGAATTAGCTCAGGCAAGTTTCTCAGATATTTGGTCAACCAATGAAGTATAGAGGTTAACCCAGCTAAGGCCCAAGCAATTATAGACATGCTCTCACCTCAGACTATAAAAGAGGCACAGAAACTCACCAGCATGGTTGAGGCTCTCTCCAGATTTGTCTCCCGGGCTACCAATAAGTGCCATCCATTTTTTAAGGCACTTAAGGGGAGGTTTGAGTGGAGCAAGGAATGTGAACAAGCCTCTAGAATTTGAAAAGGTATTTAGCCACACCCCCGCTCCTATCCAAACCTCTGCCCGGAGAAATATTAAACGCCTACCTAGCCGTGTCCGAGAAGGCCGTAAGCTTGGTTCTCGTCCGAAAAGAAGACGGAGTCCAGAAGCCCGTCTATTATACAAGCCATGCGTTCCAGGGTGCCGCAGAGCGGTATCCCCCGCTTGAAAAGCTGGCATTTGCATTGGTCACTTCTGCTTAGAAGCTACGGCCTTACTTTTAAGGCCACACAATATAGGTCCCAACGAAATTCCCTCTTCAACAAGTTCTTTAGAGCCCGAAAATATCAAGACGGATGGCCAAATGGTCCGTTGAACTCGGCCAATACAGTGTACAGTTTATGCCGAGGATAGCCATCAAAGCTCAAGCCCTCGTAGATTTTATCGCCAAGTTCATTGATACCGAACAAGACACATTGTTGGCTGAGAAAGCACCCGTAGAGGTACCAGATGCCCCTAGTTGTAGCGAGGATCACACCAGGACGGAACTAGAGTGGAAGCTTTTTATTGATGGGTCTTTCTGCATAGAAGGCTCGAGTGCCGGGCTTATATTAATGAGCCTAGACAGATACAAGGTGATCTACGTGCTCTGATTCGATTTCAAGGCCTCAGACAACGAGGCAAAATACGAAGCACTCTTAGCCAGACTTTGGGTCGCCAAAGATCTTGGGGTAGATCGATAGCCATCCATAGTGACTCGATGTTGGTCGTCCAGCAACTCATTGGAGTATTTCAAGCACGAACAGAGTCAATGGGTATATATTTACAAGAGGTCAAGATGCTGCTCGGGTAGTTCAAGTCTTACTCATTCAAGCAGATCCCCAGGTTTGAGAACATGAAGGCAGATGCACTTGCTCGGCTAGCCTCAGGTCTCGACGATAGTGACCTAGCTTCGATCCCCATTGAAAGGTTAGCCGAGCCGAGCATTAACAAGCGAGTAGCAAGTGTAGCCGAAAAACATGAAACCACTTGGATGGACCCGATCATCCGATACCTGACCACAACCGAATTGGTCAGCGATCGAGAAGAGGCATGTCAGATTCGCAACAACTTGGCCTAGTATTCAATGATCGGTGAAAAACTATATCGACGAGGCGACACCACGCCATGTCTAAAGTGCGTAGGACCTAAAGAGGCTGAATACCTAATGAATGAGATCCACGAAGGCTTATGCAGAAACCATTCTGGGGGCGATCTTTGGCCCAAAAATATCTCCGTCAGGGCTATTATTGGCCAACTATGGAGAAGGATTGCAAGGACTTTGCGCGAAAATACCTCAAGTGTCAGCAATTTGCATGGGTGCCCGGACACCATGTCGAGCCACTTACCACGGTTACATTAGCATAGCCATTCGCCAAATGGGCCATTGATCTGATTGGGGCCCTTTCCTCAAGGCTGGTCTCAATTCAAGTACTGTATAATGGCCATTGACTACCTCATCAAATGGGTCGAGGTGGAGCCGTGCACCAACATGACCGAGGCAAAGTGTACCAACTTCGTGTGGAAAAATATCATCTGCCGGTTCAGAATCCCACACACCATCGTCACCGACAATGCGAAACAGTTCAACTCCTCAAGCCTCCTCCGCATATATAAGTAGCTCAGTATCAGGAAGGTCTTTTCCTCTCCAAGCTATCCACAAAGCAACGGGCAAGTAGAAGCGGTAAACAAGACAATCAAGGACAACTTTAAGAAAAAGCTCGAGGGCCTCAGGAGAGCATGGATCGACGAGCTCCCAAAAGTGCTCTAGGCTTACCAAACAACTGCCTAAACAGCTACCGGAGAGACCCCATTCTTGCTTGTGTATGGGGCGGAACCTGTCATCCTGGCCAAGGTTGGACTACCGAGCTTCGGGGTTGAGCATTACAACGAAGTCTGAAATTTTGAGATCATGATGTCCGAGCTGGACTTGATCGAAAAGAAAAGGAACCACGCAGCAATCCGCAATGTGGCTCGGAACCAAGTCGTGGCTCGGTATTATAACAAATAGGTACAACCGAGAAGTTTCAACGTCGGAGACTTGGTACTCAAAAAGGTCATGGTTCCATGACCTGGCGTGGGGTCCTTTGGTCCAAAGTGGGACGGGCCGTACAAGGTCATTGATATTATCTGGCCAGACACTTATAGACTGTCCGACATGAAGAGCAACTTGCTCGGTCATCCTTGGAACGCCGAGCTACTTAAGAGATTCTTTTGTTAATCGAAGCCAGAAACCCTTTTTGACCTCTGGCTATATTCTTTTTGTAACTAGACCTATGTAAATATAAAATATCAATGAAATGTAAATTCCTACACTGTTCCACCGAGCAATAAGTGTTTAAGGAATAGACAAATCCCAAAGAGGGATACCCTAACTCCGGCCCGGAGGACCAGACTACAACTCTCGAAAAAGGAGAGTCGTCCTAATTAACCAGACTAGGGGGTTGACCGGCGTTTAGCCAATCATTAGTCTATCACCATGTAGACCACCCAAAAGTCACCTAGCATACAATTGCCGACCAACATTAGACTCATAAAAGATTCCACAAACTTAAACAAGTCTAGGGGCAGTAAGGTATGACAGGGTATGGGTTATCATACGTTGTTTGTGACCTGCCCGACCGAGATATGGGCCTACCCTACTCGGATTAACTCGGTAATCACTACCGAGACATTAAACTCAGCAGAACAGGAATTAAAAAGGGAGTCAAAAGCTATGATCCAAAAACGGCCCTCCCGAGGAGTATCAAACATGGAACGAATTCCCGAATCAATTTTGAGATCGAGGTCCACGTAACTTGGCAAGACAAAGTCTAAACTACGCCCCCGAGAAACCCCTTACCCTGAAATATGAAAATATCTACTTGAGAACAATCGCACTTGAAAAATATTAAAAACATAATAAAATAAGAATTCGAGAAGCGATAAACTTGGAAAATAAATTCATTAAAAAGTGGTAGTGGGGAGGTACAATTAACCGGCTCCTCCCAAACTCGACCAAACAAAAACAACAAACACAAGCAGATGAGCTAAGCCTGGGCCCCATCCCCAGCATCGTCTTCACCGCCTTCACCTCCGCCAGTGCTCTGCTCGTCCCTGTTGTCATCGCCGTCCACTTCGACGACCTCAGAACATCGCCTGTTGCTTCTAGCCCGGCTTGCTCTTGGGCGGTAACTTGGGAGGAGCCTGTGGTGGCTGCACTGATGTAAGGGTTCTCGCCCCTGCATGGCCTCACTGGGCGCTCCCCATCCAACAGATTGAGGAACTCCTGTTCGGGGACGGTCTGGGAGTCGACCCTCAATATTTGGGCCAACCGGCTAGCCCCATCCCGCTCCAGGGATAGACTTTCAATATCGACTTCTACAAATGGCGAGTTGGCCTTAGGGCTGCTTTTCGACCAGGAAATGTTGAAATTCTAAGAATCTGACACGTTACTCATTTTTTGTGCTTCTCGAAAAATTACCTAATCAGGCTGTGGAAGTTCAGAAACGTAAAGTCTTCAGGTTAGTAACTACAGCTCAGCAGCTAAAAACTCAGTGGTTGCAAAATGTGGACTTAATTGCGTGAAAATGACGGAAAGAAAGGCCCTATTTATAACTGTTTTAGGTGGAAAATCTAGGTGCAGAAAATGAAGAGGCGCATCATTACGCCTGCCAGGAGGGACAGTCGTTCGCAGAGCGACGTGTGTCTCCCAGCTCCCGCGCGCGACCCTTCGTTTCATGCTACCTCGGGATGCCTTTTTGCCTTCTATTTTGAGTCGACCTCACCCGTTTGGCATAGTCCACCCGGCCAGACACCGACCAGGTGAACTAGGGGGCTACTGTTGAGGGTGAGCTCCGTGCCACCGTCGAGGAGCCATACTCCGAGTGGTCAGCCAAACAGCTCGGCAGAGTTACCAAAGAGCATACTACTGACCCCGATGACTCTAGACGTCATGTCCGAGGTGTTTCTCAGGGCCATTGGGGCCGTACCTCAGTAGGTTGCCTCCTCGAACTGTGGACCAGCTCGGGTCGGGCTATTTTCATTCAAAAGTGAACTGCTACTTACCGTCACAGGCCAACAAATGGCTAACAACCCACCGTTTGATGGAGGCCAATCCATCGATGGAGGGATGTAACACTTGTCACCTACCACCTGACATACCTTGATGTGGCACTCAAGTTGTGGGCAAAAACCACCTAACACCCAGTCCAAGTGGTAGCCTATAAATAGGACGCATTTATTGCAACCTGGCATGCATGCTCCTTCTCACCTAACAAGCTCACGTCCTCTACCAAGCAACCCCTGCCTTGAGCGCCGAAGAGCCCTTGTCTCAATTGACTTCTTTTCCTAGTCTCTGGAGCGTCCCTCCTCTTGTTGCAGGTTAACCCAATCAGGCAGATACGAATAAGGAAGAGCTGAGCACCGTGCGCCACCGCACGTGGTGTTGATTCGACGCCGAACCTCGGTAAGCATCAACACTCGACATGTACAAAACCTAGTCCCTCTGGCAATTCTTGTTTTTTCTTTTTTCCTTTCAAATTGTATAAGGAAAATAGGGTTTAATCTGTTCTTCAGTGTTTTGAATCCCTAAGTATGATATATGATATATTCATATAATGTTAAAAAAGAATCAAAGATAGATAACCATTTTCTCATAAAAATAAGTAAAAAAGGTAAAAAATAGTAAAATTTCTAATTCTTGAATTCCTTCATATGTACAAGAATCAACTACACGTAGCCTCCAAGTGTAATGCCTGGTCATGTTTTTTCTTCTTTACAGTTAGCAGAACAATATTGATCAGAGGTCAGAATTTTGTTTGTTTAATCCCATTTTTGTTTTAGCTCAACCTCTCAAGCTTGCCATGCTTCTTTTTTTTTTTTTTTTTTTTAAATAAGGAGACTTTCTAGGAGTTGTAGCATCATGGATTGTGAAAGTTGCCATTGAGATTCACCAATTCTTAGAACAAGTTAAACATATGTTGGGAATATTTACCAATTGTTCAAGTTACTGGTACATAATTCACCCTGTTTTCCCTTCGGCTAGCCACTGGATTGGTATGCATTTTCTTATAAAATAATGCTATAAATTTCCCAATGGACCCTTTGCTTTTATGTTCAAAACTCTAACTTGATATAAATGTGCGTCTTTCTGCAGGCTGCACTGTTAGTGATTTGACAGGCCGTCAGGGCCAGTTATTGCATCTTCTATTAGAAATTAGACATTTTAATTATATAAAGCAAAACATATAAGAAGAAAATAAGCAAAAAAACAAATATAAATTTTTAGTAGTTCACTCTTAATATGAGAACTACATTTACTTTCAAATATTACAAAAAAATAAGAAATTTAAAAAAGAAAATTGTACATCATTTATAACTATGTGTGTTTTCTAATCTCTCTAATAGTATCTTATTCAGCATCCTCTTTATATATATAAAAAAATTAAGGTAACTAAATTCTACAAGAGTAAAATCTTCAAACTACCCTCAATAAAATTTTAAGCTATAGTAAAAGCCCTCAATTACCTTACCAGGAAGATCAATCCCTATAATTCTCTGCATGAATAGGGTGTTAATTTAGACTCCATAGCCTAACATCTTCCTAATTCCATTGAGAATGCCTTTAGATTGTTGAATCAATGTCATCTAAATAACAATGTTTATGGATATATCCTATGATAATTCTAGTATCATTAGCAGTAGATTGAAAAATAAAAAATAATAATAAAAAAATTTAATAGGGACTGGGAATATGGGAATTATGTTTACCATCTTGTTATGAGTTCACTGATATAGGGTGACACATTATTTAGGATTAGGAATAGGGAATGAGAGAGGGAAATAATAGTCAATCCCATGTTTTCTTGCTCTTTTTTAATCCTAAATAGGGAGTAAAAAATGGTGGGCCCTGTAGACGGATTTACAATCAAATTAAATTAAGTTAAGATTAAAAGCATCAATTTTTTAAAGAGTTTTGAGCCCTCAAATCACTGTTATTAGATCTCAGCAAGCTTCATAAACAAGGTTAGTAAGCCAACTACAATAAAATTAGATCAAAAGACTACGATGAAGAAATTGATACAGAAAAATAAAGACACCAAATACCAAATTTAGATTGGTTCACTCTATAAATAAAGCTACGTCTATTATTGTTCTTCATTATCATATGTACTGGATACAAAATGCAAGTATATGGATCGCATAATAAGAAATTTGCTTAGAACTAAGCCTAGAGTAATTTCTATAGAGTTTTAGTATGAGAATTCAAATGCTCTCAATGGACCACCTAACCTTTATTTATAGAAGGCCCTGTCGAGATCGTGGGCTTCAGTCTAATGGAAGAAGTAGATCTTATAATGCCTATGGTAATGGGACACGTGTTGGTCTCTAATTAGGCGTAAATATCGGACCACAACCCCACGTTCTTCTTCGTGATTTAGTGGGCATCTCCTCGTATTCATCAAACTATAATATATTTTGTCGATCCCAACGAATCAACACTTAGTAGGCTCTCAACGATAGGCAACGTGCATATCCATTATAAACTAACTGAATAGATTCTAGTTGATCCAAAAGTCATCAAATCAATCGAGCGCTCTAGTCGAGCGAACAATATGCTAGTGAGCCCAATAAATTTATAGACTTGAATCAATCAATCGTGTTAAACCCGATTCAGTCTCTTCCCTTGGCCGGGCTTCCCATGCAAGGCCTTTGCTCAGTGATTTGGGCCTGGCCCAATCACACCCAAACAAGCCCCATGCAAATTTGTGAATCCCATGCCCTCTCTAAATTGTGACTCCTACTCCTAATATTAATTAGTACTAAATTACTATCTTATCCCTATTATACTCATAAATATTAATTTAAAATACAAAAATATAATTATGGCCTAAATTTGTTATTTTGTTTACCTAATATTATGACATTAAGTTAATTATTATTATCTTTATAATAGTATATATAGTTTATTTTTTAAAATCATTAATATATTTTAATTTTATTTATATTATTCAAATTTTGATAATCTATTTATTTAAAAACTTACGTATATTCATTAATTTAGTGTTCTAATATTGTATAATTATTTAGATTATGACTAACATAAATATAACAAAATAATCGTACTCACTTCGATTCATAACCACTCCGGTCACACGTAAAAAAAGGAACTAGATCTTACTGTTTTGTTCTATTAGAGTTTCAGAAAAAAGGGTATCATACAACTCGAGAAAGCTGATCGTTGGAAAAATCAAATGGCATGCTTAGACAAAGTCAAAATCTGTGCCCTTGGGTCTTGTGGTCTGTAGACTTGTATATCCTGGAACCTCTCTAGGCTCTGGTATAAAACTCTATGGTCCAGTCAAAGCAAAAAATAAAATAAAAAATTAAAAACTCTATGGTTTAGTTTCTAATGCTTTGTCGTTTTTCAATTAATATTCTTTGATATCTTATTGTTATTTCATATTAATGCCATTTGCTGATATTTAAAAGGTTTATTATTGAACTCATCTTTTTGTGTTTTGTGTGCTTGTGTAGTTTAACGTATTTGAAGTTTTCACGTCAATGTCTTTTCCATATTCTTGTCGTTTAATGATACTTGATATTAATCTTTTTATGTATTGTTTTTTCTCATATTATTTTTGTTTCCTACACTTTGAGTCGTTTTTGAATTTTAAGTTTGTCGACGCTATCTCATTCAAATTCTATATGCTTAATAGGATCATGTCGTTTTTATGCCCTTGTTTTTTTTTAATTTAATTTTGGCGTCGTTTTACCAACTAATGCGGTTTCTCGCTGTCTTTGTCGTTTAATGCTTAATGTCGTTTTTATTTCCAAAGCGAGGAAAATCAACTAAAACAGGGGTAAACAAGGGAAAACTGCAGAAATATATAGTTTTTCCTACTTTATTCAACTGATGAATTTTTCGGCTTGCAATCAATGATAAAAAGTAACGTTGTCATAATCATAATAACTCAAATCCGATTTTTTTTTCCTCCTTCGGAGAACTTGATTTCTAAGTAGAATGTGTACCATAGTTTATGCAAAAAAATAAAGAAAAGACTTGGCAATTGTTGATATACAATGTTAGAGATTCAATTTGGACAAAGAAACTCCTTAACATTTTAAAGAAAATTAGATGCATATTAAGCGCACAAAAGCAAATGAAATGAAAGAATTCATGTTATAAAATAACCTTCAACCACTATATTAAAAACTGCTTTTTTTCCACTACCATCTAAACCTATGAATAAAACGTCTCTTTAAAAACTTATAATATTGGCAACAATTAAATATTTTGGCTTTAGTATTTCAAAAACTAAAATGGAACATAAATTATTGAATAGTGCAATGGCAAAAGACTCAAAGCCACTCAGTAAGATTCCTGTTGTCGGATACAGATTATTTTTGCTTTAGTTTTCATCTTCTATTATTCAAGAAATTAGGCACATTGAAAAGTAATGATCTTGTTATTGGCGAATAACGTTATCATATCAATCCGGACATTGAAATAGGCAAACATAATTAAAGATGTGGTAGACGGCTTTTACCCTTCATCTTGTGCTCCGATCAGTAATTTCTTGAAACCATCGATCATTGCCAGTTTCAAAACCTGTAAATTCAGAAACAAAAAATAAATAAATTTTTTCATTAAAAAAAAGAAACATAAAATAAATGAATAAATAAAGAAGAGAGTCCGGTGAAACTTTTTTTTTTTTTTTAAAGAAAATGATAATAGTAGTAGCAACAAAACATAAGTCTGGCTCTGAGAGTTCATTATTTCATGCTTTGCTTGCTATCTGGTTTCCTTTTGTTCTCCATTACTACTGTTTGTTTTGCAAGAAAGAGGATCCATGGCTGAAGTTGTTGTAGGAGCTCTTCTCTCCAGCTTTGTTAGTGTCTTGTTTGATAGGATGGCTACTCAAGAGGTCCTCCATTTCTTTCAAGGAAAAAAAGGTCCTTGCTAAGCTGCTTGAAGAGTTGAAGACCAGGTTGAGGTCGGCTAATAAGTTGATGAACGATGCCGAGGCGAAGCAACTCAGCGATGAAGTTGTGCGGGAGTGGGTTGACGAATTGAGAAAGGTCATTTCCGAAGCAGATCATGTCATGAACAAAATCAACACCGAAGCTTTGCGGCGCAAGGTGGAAGAAGGTTGTTCCATCGAGCAGATAACACAAATAAAAATCTGACCTCTGAATGTTGTTCTGCTAATGCTCTCATTCTTACCATGTTACATACCTTTATAACAAAGATCGACAACGCTTCCCATTTTGCATGTCAACGTTATTGAGCTCTTTTAGAAACATATTTGATCAAAATTCTCTAATCAAAGTCACTCATTTTGAAAAACTATTTTCATGCATTTATCCCTTAAAAGTTTTCGCAGTTAGCAAAATAGTCCCTAAAATTTTAATAACAATGTGGTCCACAATGGATTCATCAAAATAGGAAAATTCACTCCAATGGATACAACTATCAAGGGTAAAGTGAAAAAAAAGAAAGAAAGATAATTTTTATGTTTTTTTTTAAAAAGAAAGCAGATAAAGCTTTGCAACACTAGCAGCCAAATTTGCACTGTGGTTAGACTTGAGTCGTTTCAATGATGCTTGTTGTCGTTTTGGTAATTCTTGATACCCTTTTTGTGTACGACTTCGTTTCCAAGTTGATTTTATTTATTTATTTATTTTGAAAAGATTTTGTTTTTCGAAGGGAATATTATTAACAAAAAAAGAACGGAATATTTATTTTAATTTTCAACCACGACATTATTTCACCACCACCTAAATCTATGAATAAAACGCCTGCACCTTTAGCATGAAAAAGAAGTGTCTTTATATCTGCTTTTTTTTATTATTATTATTGGTACCGATTTCTTATTTTAGCCATATTATATTTCAAAAAAAAAAAAAGTAAAAGAAATTGACTAGAAGTTCCGCTATGGAGCATTTTTTAATAGAAGCCAACCAACCAAGCATTGTAAAATTTTTTAGTTCCACTATGGAATCTAAATTATTGAATAAAGCCAATATGTAATGTCTCGAAATTAATTAGTGACATTAGTGTAAGAAATGGTGGATCAGTGTGCCATGATGACTGTTTTAAACTTAATTTGACTATTTTGTGAAATTTTTAAATTAATGTTATTTTGATTATTTTAGTGATTTCTTAATTTCTTCTAATTATTTTTAATTGTCATTTTGAATTTTTGAAACAAAACAATTTGTCAAATGCCAAATATATCATATTTACAAAACTGTAAGTGGCACACGGTCTTCACATAGTGACACCGCCTATTTTTTCCTCTATTTATTCCCTCTCTCTTCCACTCTCCCTTACTCTCGTTCTCTCCCTCTCTTATCACTCTCCTTCTCTCGTCTCTCCTTCCCTGTGTTTCTCTCTCTCTCTCCTCTCTCTAATTCAAAAAAAATTGAAAATTGAATTCAAGCTTCAGTTTTCAACGAATTGGAGGCTCAAGAACACATTTAGACGGTTATAAACTTGATTTAAAGCTTCAATCCGATGTTAGTTTTTAAATTTCAAAACGTCTCTAAATTTTTCTAATATCTTAGCATTTTGAAATTCAAGCTTTCTTAAGCTTAGAAAACCTTTAATCTATGTTAGAGAAACTTAAAATAATTAGAATCTAAGCTTAATTTGAATAAAAACAAATTTGAATCTAGATTTTCTATTTTTCTCTATTTTCAAAATTTTTCAAAATCTGTGTAAATATTGTTTAAATGCGTTAAAAAGTAATCTACTATGTTTTTCTATTATCTATGAGTGTTTTCTATGCCTGAGAATTGAGAAAACAGATTGAAATTGAGGATTGGAGCTCGGGAAGCCAAGTCTCGGGTTTTAAAAATTCTAGAATTTTCCAGTTCGGCAGGCCGAATTCATGAGTTTGGCAAGCCAGATTCATACATCTGGCAGGCCGAACCTGGAGAAGTTCGACTGACTGGACCTAGATGGCCGGTAGGCCGAACCAGGGGGATCGGCAGGCCGACCGGGCATAATGAAAATTTGTCATTTTTCACTCGTTTTTATCGTTTTGAACCCTGATTAAGATTTTAACATTTCAGTATGATTTTATAAACACAAATGGCACACTAGGACACCATGAAATAGTTTAGCAACATAGGATATCTTAAGTTAGATACTAACAAACTTAGTTATATATATTTAAGGTTATTCATAATTTTGCAGAGCTAACATATAGCGGACTGGGACTGTGGAGTGGGACACCAGCATAAGAATTGAGGTAGGACTTCAACTCCTTTTCTTGGTAACCTAGTTTTTATATGATTTTGGCCTAAAAATGATTTTTATCAAAATGTTTTCGATGATTGATTGAAAAAAGGATTTTTTTTTTGTGGATGTTTTTACAAACAGTAGGTTGAGGTGATTTTCATAATGAACTACATAATGAATGTAAATGAGAATATTTGGTAAAAATGAGATTTTAATAATTATAAAAAGGTATAAATGGGCATGATGCCATATTAGAAATCAGGTCGTATAGCGTGCGATCTTGGGGGCAGGTCCCGAAACCCAGCTAAGCCACTACGGTAATGATAAATATGATTTGCCTAGAAAATATAAAAAGGTACTTTCTGGATGAATTGTTTTAATAGGACTTTGTAACACCCGTATTTTTAACGGGCATAATTTTGTAAAATTTAATGAATAAAATGTGACTATTTAAAATTACTAAGTTGTTTATGATCATTTAAAAAAAATGCCACTTTAGTATTTTCTTACCAAGTCTTCCTAAGAAACATTCAAAACTTACCAACACTTACTTCTACCAATCTTGTCTCCCTCAATTATTGCTCAATTATATAGACTTCTTCTCATTTTGCTAAAGGTATCCGAAGGGGACATTGAATTATTTTCCGTCAATTCATAGAAGACATGGAGATATTTTCTCAACCACCTAATTAATTATTTCCTTATCTTCTTCTATAATTCACTCCAATTATCCCCTCAATTATGTTGGCATTATTTGCTAAAAGTCTTCATGGGAGACAAGATGATATTTTCCTTTAAGACTCTTTTGTTCCTTCTTACAATTTTCCCCCGTAAACATCCCATTCCTCTTAAGCATTTTGATATCTTTTTATTTAACTATCACCACCTTCTTCTCTAGTTCTCATTCTCTTCCTTCTCACTTCAAATTTCTAACTAAAGACATAGAGCACAAAGCTCTCTTTGTGGCCAAGACAATTATAATTCCCAACCATGATCGAGGCGGTTTTAGAGTTAATTCAAGCTTGATTGATAACCCAAACTTTGGTGCTTTTCAAAGAAGTTTTGAGGTAGGTTTTCTTTAATCTAAACTTAGTTTTTAGTATGTATTTTCTCCATGTTTAATGCATAAAAATACTTTAATGGCACTAGTAGACGGGTTTACACATAACTCACTTATGAATGTGATTATACGTTGTGCTTTAGTTTTAATTGTCCTTATGCATGCCTTAGGGTCAAGGATGTGTGGAGCTAACGTTAATTGATTCCAGGATTAAAAGATTGTTGATAAGCTTGAAAAGTAGGGATTCTATTACTCATTTTTTGTGAGGTTTTTATAGAATTAAAATTGATTGTTTTGCCGCAATATATATATATCTATGTTGAACTGATATTATATGAGTATCATATATGAAACTATGACATGGACTCGTCTTGTATTGTACGGCGAGGAACATAATGAATTGACACATGTTATAAATTGAGAAGCATGGTTAGGAAAACTGACTCTATTAATAATGATTTAATATAGAGAAATGGTGAGACATGAAGAGGGCGGCGGTTACGTCCTTGGGCATGAATACCCAAAAAGGTAAAATAGGGGGAAGGTGATGACGCTTCCTTGGGTTGAAAGTCCCAGAACACACTGTACAGGAATTGATTTGGTGAGGACTCGGGGCTTGATGTCCCCTCACCGGAACACCCTTGGAATGCTTATAGGGTGATCAAGTGCGCCCATTTGGGTTTCGATGAGTTGAGTGATACTCAATTTAACATGGATACCTAGGAACAATGATGATTGGTAATATTTGTATAAATGTGTAATTATGACACTTGGTAATGATTAACTACGGTATCCATAAGATGTGATCATAATAAACCTCATAATCTGGAATATGATGTAACCTACTAACCATGCAGTTTTTAATATGGTAATGGATAAACCATAAGGTGAGTCATGATTTCCCTACTGGGCATGTCGATGCTCATCCCTATCATATCTTCATATCTCAGTTGGAACTCAGAGCAACATATCTGAAGAGGAATAAGCGAAAACAATCCTGCTGTTTTCGTGTTAGAAGACCCTGTTTAATTACAACTTATCTACAACATGTAAGAGTTGTATTATTTTTTTTATGGCTGTGTTAAGTTATTTGGGAATTGTACTATGGTGATGATGACTGTAATTATATATATTTTGTGCTACACTAAAAACTGTGGTTTGTATTTAAAACATTTATTTTTATTTTTCTTGTTGTTTAAAGACCCATGGGCATTATTTAATTGATTTAAATAATTTAAAATTTAAATTTTTTTTTTATTTATTTAAAACTGTTAACCCCCACATAGGGGTGTTACAGAATTTTTGGTATCAG
Source organism: Artocarpus heterophyllus (assembly GCA_025403435.1). Lineage (NCBI taxonomy): Eukaryota > Viridiplantae > Streptophyta > Magnoliopsida > Rosales > Moraceae > Artocarpus > Artocarpus heterophyllus. The sequence continues at coordinate 27,107,936 of CM046332.1, read as the reverse complement.
AGCCTAGGTTCGATTAACCTAGGGGGTATAGCACCACCTTAAAAATTAATCTGTGGAAATGGTTTTAAAGTTAGGTGTTAATGTCATCATCATTTGGTACTGATCCTAGTTAAATTTTCGCAGCCAGTAGAAACTATGCCACCAAGACGTCAAATGCAATCGTCTGAGCTGTCACAACCGGTTGAACATGCTCAAGAAGTTGAGCAACCGGAACCGATGGAACAAGCTCAAGAAGATGAGCAACTACGACATGCAACACAATCCCCGCCAGCTGCACCAGAAGTAAATAATTTAGGACAAATTCTTCATGCATTACAAATTGTGCATAGACCTGTGGAGGTTCGTGATCCTGAACAACGACATCTAACTCTGTTGAAGGAGTTTATGAAGCAGAAACCACCCACATTTAGTGGAGAACCTAACCCGGTCATAGCAGAACAATGGCTAAAGGCAGTCAAAAAGAAGTTGGACACCTTGAGGATTCCACGGGAGTATTGGGTTAGCTTTTCAACCTATATATTTGAGGGTAAAGCCGAAGAATGGTGGGATCTTCAGAAAGACGACTACGACGTGCCGAATCTTACATGGGAGCAGTTCGAAACCATTTTTCGCAACACCTATATTCCTCAGAGCCATAGGCAAGCAATGATGCGAGAATTTGAAAACCTAGTGCAGGGAGATACAACAGTTGCCGAATACCATGCTCGATTTATAGAATTGTCTCGCTACAATCCCGGGGCTGTATCGGATCCAATGGCGAGATGCGAAAAATTTAGAAATAACCTGAGGCCGAAAATCAGACAAATGATAGCTGCTGTTCCATCAACAGATTTTCTTGATCTTGTAGCTGCGGCACAGCGGGCAGAGACAGAACTAAATAACTCCTATGGAGAGTATAAGGGTTCTGGTGGGCGTCAAAGGAAAATAAGTAAGAAAGAGAAGTCACAAGGGCAAGTCATTCAGCATAGTAGAGTGACTATTGGTGGTGGATCTTCTGGCAGTGGTCGTTTCCAACCGTATGCTTGTCATAACTGTGGACAAGTGGGACATCTGAGGAGAAATTGCCCTAACCGCCCTACACAATCATCCTTTGCACCAAGGCCACAAGGAAGTCATTTTGGCTCCACTGTTTGGGGAGGGAGTCAAAATCGTGGAGCGCCTCAGCAAAACACTCCAGCTTCCTAAGTCTCAGTAACTCAACCTCGAGGGTTCCAGCCTCAGTACAACTATCAACAGCGGCCACAGGGTTCCAATTTTTATGCTAATCAGAACTTCCAACCGACTCCACAAGGCTCAGTGAATCAAAGGCCATATTTTTCTGGGATAAATAATAATAAGGCTGGTAGTAGCCAAGGAAACCGAGGAAAAAGTGATAAAGGAAAAGCACCAGCACAAGCTTATGCAATTACGGCTACAGCTGGACAAGCAAAACAGGCTGATCACTCAGTTGTAGACGGTATGATTCACGTGTCTCATTCTTGGGCTCATGTATTATTTGACACTGGTGCCACTCATTCATTTATATCTATGTTATTTGCTTCCGTACTACAATTAGAAACTGAGACATGTAGTTCATCATTAACCCTTAGTACACCAATGGGCGGGATAGCTGAAGTATCCATAATTTGTAAATCAGTGTGTATTGTTATAGGAGAACATAAACTATCGGCTGACCTATATGTAATAACTATGACAGAGTTTGATGTAATCTTAGGAATGGATTGGCTAACTAAATACCAGGCAATAGTAGATTGTCATAGGAAACGTGTCTCTTTATTCACCAAGAATGGACAAGTCATCGAATTTCAGGCAAAAACAGGAACAGTGACGCCAGCCCCGGTGCTAAAGGCTTGTATTGGAGGACGAAGGAATTTCACCAATCTTGGGACGATCTTTGCTTCAAATGGAGAACTAAAAAAGAGTGACCTATCCTCTCACACTCCTGTGGTGGACGAATTTTCAGATGTTTTTCCAGATGAATTGCCCGGACTTCCGCCTAATAGAGAAATTGAGTTTGTCATCGACCTAACTCAAGGAGCAGCGCCTGTTTCTATTGCTCCATATCGAATGGCACCTGCTGAGAAAGTGGAATTGAGGAAGCAGTTGGACGAATTACTGGAAAAAGGATTTATTCGACCAAGTACATCACCTTGGGGAGCTCCAGTACTTTTTGTGAAGAAACATGACGGATCGTTGAGGCTCTGTGTCGATTATCGCCAGCTTAATCGATTGACTATCAAGAACAAGTATCCTCTACCCCGAATTGATGAGTTGTTCGATCAGTTAGGAGGATCTTGCTATTTCTCAAAGATTGACTTACGATCCGGATATCACCAACTGAAGATAAGAGAAAAGGACATTCCAAAGACAGCTTTTCGGACTCGCTACGGTCAATTTGAGTTTCTTGTCATGCCTTTCGGGTTGACTAATGCACCAGCGGCTTTCATGGACTTGATGAACCGTGTCTTTCGACAGTACTTAGATCAATTTATCATTGTCTTCATAGATGATATCTTGATCTATTCTAAAAACGAAGAAGAACATGCTGAGCATTTGAGGATCGCTCTACAAACGTTGAGAGAACATGGTCTTTAAGCAAAAAGAGAAAAATGTGATTTCTGGATGACGAAGGTCAAGTTCCTTGGACACGTTGTCTCTGAAGAAGGCATCTCAGTGGACCCCTCCAAAATTGAAGCAGTGCTAAATTGGGAACGACCAAAGAACGTGTCGGAGATTCGAAGTTTCCTCGGACTAGCTGGATACTATCGACGCTTCGTAGAGAATTTTTCAAAGATTGCTTCTCCATTAACAAAACTCACAAGGAAGAATGTCAAGTTCGTGTGGGATGATAAATGTGAAGAAACATTTGAGGAACTGAAGCGAAGACTCACTAGTGCACCTGTGCTAATCATACCTAACAACGAGGAGCCTTACACAGTATACACTGATGCCTCAGGAAACGGTTTAGGTTGTGTATTAATGCAGCATGGACGAGTAGTTGCCTACGCCTCACGCCAGTTGAAACCCCATGAGAGGAACTACCCCACACATGATCTTGAGTTAGCTGCTGTGGTTTTCGCACTCAAAATTTGGAGATGTTATCTATATGGCGCAAAGTTCGAGCTATATTCAGATCATCAAAGTCTGAAATATTTGTTTACTCAAAAGGATCTCAATCTAAGGCAACGAAGATGGACTGAGTACATGGTGGACTATGACTTTAGTATCCAATATCATCCTGGAAAAGCAAATGCCGTGGCAGATGCTCTAAGTCGTAAGAACAACGGACGTATAGCCAGTTTAGCATTGGAAGATTGGAGACGAGTCACCATCGCCGACTTCAACTTGCAATATTATGAAGATGACGAGAGAGCTTTCCTATTCAATGTGATAGCAACTCCTACGTTAATTCAGAAAGTAAAACAAGGACAATGGCACGATGAAGGATTACGTAGGGTTTGGGAGCAAATACAAAATGGAGAACAACTGGATGGATGGCAGATTGAGCCAGAAGGATTTTTACTTTAGAAAGGAAGATTAGTTATTCCAGAGGATCCATATCTCAGGCATGCGGTGCTAGATGAGGCTCACCGTTCAAAGTTTGCTATTCATCCTGGAAGCACAAAAATGTATATGGATCTAAAACGACAATACTGGTGGCGAGGAATGAAACGAGATGTAGCAACCTTTGTCTCTAAGTGCATGACGTGCCAACAGGTTAAAGCGGAACATCAAAAGCCTGGAGGCGAGTTGAGGAGCTTACCTATTCCAGAATGGAAGTGGGATCATGTGACAATGGACTTTGTTACCGGATTTCCTAAGACTCAAATAGGGCATGACGCCGTTTGGGTAATTGTAGATCGTTTAACTAAGACAGCCCACTTCATCCCAATCAGAACTAGTTATAGTGTCTCAAAATTATGTCAATTATACGTGGAAAAGGTAGTGACATTGCATGGAGTGCCAATGTCAATAGTTTCCGATAGAGATACACGTTTCACGTCGAAATTTTGGAGAGGATTGCAGAGGGCCTTGGGAACTCAATTGAATTTTAGTACAGCTTTTCATCCTCAAACAGATGGACAATCTGAACGTGTCATTCAGATTCTCGAGGATATGCTTCGGGCTTGTGTGCTGGACTTTGGAACAAATTGGGCTGCACAGCTGCCATATGTTGAATTCGCATATAACAACAGTTACCAAGCAAGTATTAGAATGGCTCCATATGAGGCCTTATATGGTAGACCTTGTAGATCTCCATTGTGTTGGCCTGAAAAGGAAGAGCGTCTTGAACTTGGGCCTCAGTTTATCAGAGAAACAACGGACAAGATCCAGATTATTCGCGAACGTCTTCAGACAGCTCAAAGTCGACAAAAGAGTTATGCAGATAAGAGGAGGCGACCTTTAGAGTTCATGATCAGAGACTTTGTGTTCTTAAAAGTGAAACCAAAACGAGGTATATCTCGATTTGGTGTTAAAGGAAAGTTAGCACCAAGGTATACAAGACCGTTTGAGATTGTGGAACGCATTGGAACGTTGGCATACCGTTTAGACCTACCACCACAATTGTCTCATATACATAATGTGTTTCATGTATCGATGTTGAGAAAGTATGAACCCGACCCTTCACATGTGATCATGTGGACAGATGTGCCAATTCAAGGAGATACGAATTATGAAGAAATTCCAGTTCAAATACTGGATCATGAAATAAAATTATTACGTCGTCGTGGAATTCCTCTGGTGAAAGTGATGTGGCAACACCATGATGTGGAGGAAGCCACATGGGAACTTGAATCTGAAATGAGAGAAAAGTACCCACATTTGTTTTAACATTGTAATCAGTGTACGAAATTTCGAGGACAAAATTTTTATAGGAGGGGAGAGCTGTAACACCCGTATTTTTAACGGGCATAATTTTGTAAAATTTAATGAATAAAATGTGACTATTTAAAATTACTAAGTTGTTTATGATCATTTAAAAAAAATGCCACTTTAGTATTTTCTTACCAAGTCTTCCTAAGAAACATTCAAAACTTACCAACACTTACTTCTACCAATCTTGTCTCCCTCAATTATTGCTCAATTATATAGACTTCTTCTCATTTTGCTAAAGGTATCCGAAGGGGACATTGAATTATTTTCCGTCAATTCATAGAAGACATGGAGATATTTTCTCAACCACCTAATTAATTATTTCCTTATCTTCTTCTATAATTCACTCCAATTATCCCCTCAATTATGTTGGCATTATTTGCTAAAAGTCTTCATGGGAGACAAGATGATATTTTCCTTTAAGACTCTTTTGTTCCTTCTTACAATTTTCCCCCGTAAACATCCCATTCCTCTTAAGCATTTTGATATCTTTTTATTTAACTATCACCACCTTCTTCTCTAGTTCTCATTCTCTTCCTTCTCACTTCAAATTTCTAACTAAAGACATAGAGCACAAAGCTCTCTTTGTGGCCAAGACAATTATAATTCCCAACCATGATCGAGGCGGTTTTAGAGTTAATTCAAGCTTGATTGATAACCCAAACTTTGGTGCTTTTCAAAGAAGTTTTGAGGTAGGTTTTCTTTAATCTAAACTTAGTTTTTAGTATGTATTTTCTCCATGTTTAATGCATAAAAATACTTTAATGGCACTAGTAGACGGGTTTACACATAACTCACTTATGAATGTGATTATACGTTGTGCTTTAGTTTTAATTGTCCTTATGCATGCCTTAGGGTCAAGGATGTGTGGAGCTAACGTTAATTGATTCCAGGATTAAAAGATTGTTGATAAGCTTGAAAAGTAGGGATTCTATTACTCATTTTTTGTGAGGTTTTTATAGAATTAAAATTGATTGTTTTGCCGCAATATATATATATCTATGTTGAACTGATATTATATGAGTATCATATATGAAACTATGACATGGACTCGTCTTGTATTGTACGGCGAGGAACATAATGAATTGACACATGTTATAAATTGAGAAGCATGGTTAGGAAAACTGACTCTATTAATAATGATTTAATATAGAGAAATGGTGAGACATGAAGAGGGCGGCGGTTACGTCCTTGGGCATGAATACCCAAAAAGGTAAAATAGGGGGAAGGTGATGACGCTTCCTTGGGTTGAAAGTCCCAGAACACACTGTACAGGAATTGATTTGGTGAGGACTCGGGGCTTGATGTCCCCTCACCGGAACACCCTTGGAATGCTTATAGGGTGATCAAGTGCGCCCATTTGGGTTTCGATGAGTTGAGTGATACTCAATTTAACATGGATACCTAGGAACAATGATGATTGGTAATATTTGTATAAATGTGTAATTATGACACTTGGTAATGATTAACTACGGTATCCATAAGATGTGATCATAATAAACCTCATAATCTGGAATATGATGTAACCTACTAACCATGCAGTTTTTAATATGGTAATGGATAAACCATAAGGTGAGTCATGATTTCCCTACTGGGCATGTCGATGCTCATCCCTATCATATCTTCATATCTCAGGTGGAACTCAGAGCAACATATCTGAAGAGGAATAAGCGAAAACAATCCTGCTGTTTTCGTGTTAGAAGACCCTGTTTAATTACAACTTATCTACAACATGTAAGAGTTGTATTATTTTTTTTATGGCTGTGTTAAGTTATTTGGGAATTGTACTATGGTGATGATGGCTGTAATTATATATATTTGGTGCTACACTAAAAACTGTGGTTTGTATTTAAAACGTTTATTTTTATTTTTCTTGTTGTTTAAAGACCCATGGGCATTGTTTAATTGATTTAAATAATTTAAAATTTAAAATTTTTTTTTATTTATTTAAAACTGTTAACCCCCACATAGGGGTGTTACAGACTTGCTTAAATGGATCTATTTATTTAACTTTGTTTCCTAATTATCTGTTTTTATAGCATAGTCCTACTGAGCCTTTTGCTCACCTTTTATTTGTTTTTAAATCTTTTCCCCCCTCTAGGTGGATTTCGGCTTAGGATTGATGAAGAATCCGCAGATCGGACTAGCGAGAAATAGAAGACCCCAAGTAGGTTATTTCATAAATTAATCAAGGCATGTATTAATTTAACTTTCTTTTTCTATTTATGGACCGTGGTTGTAATTTAATATTATCGGTACTATGTGTATGCACAAATTGTGGGCCTAGTGGGACCCAACTCGCATTTCTTTTCCTTCTTTTTTATTTTCTTATTATTTACTTTGTATTCTTATTTGTTTAATTATTATAAATGCTTGTTTAAAAAGGTTTTAAAAATATCATATTTTTCATTTTTCATTAAACCCTTAAACTTGTATTAATTAAACCTTTAACTTGTATTTTTAATTAAAACCTGATTTAATTAACTTAATTAACTCACCACGTCACCCTCGTACTTCGAGACGTGACACAATAAGACTTTATTCTCATTGTTTTCTATTCGGTATAGTTTTATATTAATCCCCAAAAAAAATTAAGATTTTGAAGATCATTACACAAACTATATTCTACATAACAATGATAACGTTACAAAGACATCGAAGAATAAATATTAACCCAAAAATTTATTTATTTATTTATTTTGAAAATATTTAGTTTCTTGAAGAGTATATTATTTTATTAACCAAAAAAAGGAGGGAATGTTAATTTAATTTTCAACCACTACACTATCAAAAACAGTAAGATTTCACCACCACCTAAATCTATGAATAAAAGGCGTTCATCTTAAGCATGAAAAAGAAGGGTCTTTATAGCTGCTTTTTTTTTTATTGGTATTGATTTCTTATTTTAGCTATATTACATTTCAAAAAAGTAAAAGAGAAAATGACCGGAAGTTCCACTATGGAACATTTTTTTAATAGAAGCCAACCAACCAAGCATTGTATCATTCTTTGGTTCCACTATGGAATATAAATTATTGAATAAAGCCATTAAGCCTTCAGTGATAAAAATACAAAAAAGTTACCCTGCAAGATTCTTGTTGTCGGATCAAGCTTCCTTGCTGTTTTCACCCACAAATGAATTCACTTAGTCATTTCCCAGTTACAAATTTCTCTTTGACTATGCAAGTATTAATGGTGTATCAGTTTTTATCCTCCAACATAAAGGTATTTTACTGTGAAATTTTCTTTCAATAGCAAAAATGGAAGTGCTGGTTCTTTTTGTTTCTTTATAACGTAACTTTTTTTTTAAGAATTGGAGAACGTTATTTTGCATCATAGGTGAAGCATTGGTGCTTGATCTATTAGGCTAATTTTTTAACAGTCTGGTATGATCTACAATTAGAAGCAATTCTCTACCGCAAACAGTAAAAAATCAGGTTATTAAAATATCAATCCAACGGTTAAAACAATCTTAAACAACCTTCTCCACTAGTGTTGTAAACTTGTCTTTTGTGCCATAAGGATTCACGACTTTGTTTAGCTCATAATCTTTTTTGCTATAGTTATTCAGCTCCAATTAATGGTATGTTAAACATTTGGTTGTTTCCATCAAGAAATCAATTGTATGTCATATGCCTTATAAAAATTATAGTCACATCATTGTTAATAAATGTTACGACCCCTTACGGACCGTTACAGTTAAATTTATCTTTTTATCTTATTGAAGTGTAAAAAATAATACTCTGAAATAATATTCGTAATTTGTTAGAAATGATTTTTTTTAAACTTCGGTAAACTTTAAGAAAATTATTATTATTATTATTATTATTGTTATTATTATTATTATTTATCTTAAAAAAATAATTTTAATAATTGATACAAGTCTAAAATCTATATTGCGAAATAAATTTAAGATCCAAAATAATCCTCCAATCAAAATCACCATAAAAAAAGTCTCAAAGTTTATTTAAAATAAATATATTTTCGTGTCAGGATCGTTCTTCCTGTTTTCCTATCGCACATTGACTTGTGTCCGCTCCAAGCTTCTCCATCCTTACATTTTTCCTTTTCTCTTACCTGCAACATGAATTAACTTATATAAGCAAAGCTTAGTAAGACACTTATACATCAAAAAATAAAAGTTTCTTCTTTTTTTTTCCCAAACAACTTAACATATGAAAATTTAAACTCATAAATTCTTATAATCACGCAATTATAAATATATATGGTAATACTTAACTTAACATATATATATATTTATATATATATATATAACATATTAATACTTAAATTACGTAATAATAAGTATTTATAGAAATATTTATATTTAGGATATAACCTCTATATATATTTATATATATATATATATATAACATATTAATACTTGTAAATTAACGTAGAAAATATACATATAAATGTATTAATATATATATGACTACTTATAAACATATATATCTTATTCGCATAATTAAACCATAACGCAAATTCATCAAAATCATTGTAAACAAAAAGTCATTAATTTGACATAAATTTTGTTGTAGCACCCCGAGTCCTCGTCGTATCACCTGAAAAAAATAACTTAACATAACATTATAGTTATTTACATATGATATTATCACATTGTCCATGTTTATTTCTAACATCATACTTTGGGGCGTTACAATCCCTCATATCTTATAAAAGTTTCGTCTTCGAAACTTAGAATAATTTTGGGTAATTCACTCTCATAGTGTCATCTCGCTCCCATGTGGCTTCTTCTATCTTATGATTACGCCAGAGAACTTTTACTAAATGAATCTCTTTGTTTCTTAAGGTCTTCATCTTTCGATCTAGAATCTCAATCGGTTTCTCTTCATAGCTCATATTCTCTTTAATCTGAATCACTTGTGGTTAGATGATGTGGGATGGATCTGGTATATACTTTTTCAACATCGATACGTGAAATACATTATGAATAGACGCCATCTCCTGAGGTAATTCTAACTTGTAGGCCACGTTGCCAATAGTTCAATTACCATATATGGTCCCATATATCTGGGACTAAGCTTGCACTTCTTCCCAAATCGCATCACGCCTTTTGTAACGTCCCCTTTACGGACGTCACAAATGTCGTTACATTCATACTTTACATACTTTTATTTAAGATAAACTGTTTGTACAAAACTTAATTGAAACTTTATTTGGGAAAAACATAAAGCTTGATTGGAAACATAGTTAAGAAATCATACCCAGGATCCATGCATGCATTTTTTTTTACAACATACAATAATTTAATCCATAATAGTAATGATAATAATTTACTTGATCATAAACATTCTTTAATTAGTTAAACATTTCAAATAGTAAAATCATAATTTAAAATGAAACGTCACACATTATAAAATAATTAGCTCTCACTATTCGGCAGGCCGAACTTGATCGGTAGGCCAAAAAACATCCACCGGTAAGCCGCCCAAGGCTTTGCAAAAATAGGGTTTTAAACTTTTACTAGGTTCGGCAGGCCAATCACCCATGTTTGGCAGGCCGACCGATTTAAAAAAAACATTAGAAAATTTAATTTAAAGACAAGTTTCAATACTTTAATATGCGGAAGTCCATATACTTAAAATGAATAAGATAAAATATTAAAACATTGTTCAAATCATTAAAAAGTTTTCTTCCTTGGCGTTCTTCTGATTACAATTCATCTTGTATAGCTCACACGCCTTTTCACGCCCTCCACCTAGTCCATAACCTTCTTACCCTTAATTGCAACATGATATAAATTGAATAAGCTAAAGCTTAGTAAGTACATTTCATATCTCACAACTTAAAACATTTTATGAACATCATCATCATCACCGTCATAATAGTGCACTAGGCACATTTTCATAGGAACATATCTTTCATTACATTGTCCATATTAAAGCTTAATTCATTTTATCTTAAAGGCTCAAGTATTGCACCATAATCATTATCGTAGGCGCGCCGTCATGAGAGGAGAAGGGTAATAAATCCTAAACCAAACATGACATCATAACATATCATAACATTGGTGTGCAACACTTATTTAGGTGATACATATATTGTAACGCCCCCTCACGGGACGCCACAGTTACCGTCTCATAACATATATTATTTATGATAAAACAGAATTTTATAAAATTTGAATAATCAAAGTAATATGAAATAGCTTAATTTTTTTTCTTAAATAAGACTTTTTAATCCACTCAAATAACTTCATCTAAAAATAAAAGTATAGTTGCAATATTATCAAAAATATTAAACTTAATAAAATATCTTTAACTTGTAAAATCTCATAAAATAATTGAAAAACTAAAATCTGCGGAATTGTAAATAATTGAATAAAAGTTAAATCATCATTAAGATAGGATGCGTTACTCCGATATTCCGTTTCTGCCACCACGCACACACCCACACCGAGCTCTTCCATCCTCATACCTAACTCCTGTTCCTAGCCGCAATATGAGAAATATCTAGTAAGCATAATGCTTAGTAAGTACACCTTAACTCTCACAAAACCTTTTCATCAATTAACAATGTTTAATAAAATAAATTCATCATTAAATAAATATATTTTATTTTTAAAATAATATATATAGTAATACTTCAAAATATCATATAGTAGGGCCCTAGCGTTGTACCGTCATCGTCATAGCACGCTAGCCACAGAAAGAGTGAGGTAGCGACCCCCAAACCAACCGTGACAAAAATGAAGCGACCGTTTACCGGTCGGTCCGCTCACCGGACCCCATCATCACCATCAATCCATCAAATATACAACGCCTTTTTAAAACATCAAAATGATAATATAGATAATACATATATATAGGTTTTCATAAAAAGTTTTCCATCCATAGAATAATGAGATAAAAATAACATCATCTTTCATCGTCTTCCATCAATTTCCTCATTATTAAAAATCCTCATCTTAAAATGTCTTCATAACATATCATCAACATCAATCTTTTTAATTTTGAACAATCATATTGCAGGTGAGAGATGTACTTACCTGATCTTTAGACTTACTCAACCTTTAATGGTAGGTGACACGACGATTCGGGTCTTCGGTGTGCTCGCTTCTTGAAGAGTTCATGCCAAACATTTATATTGATCATAAGTCACTAACAATACTATTAGCAATATATAAACATCTCATACTATCATTAAACATCACCTTATCACGTAATAATATCAAGAAGCAAGATCACAATTTATGAACCTAAGGCATAATTCCCAGAAGTAGGCAGAATGACCTTTATTCACTTAAAAATTCATAATAATTTCATCTTATCTCCAAATCAGTTAAATCCAGTGGCATTAGAAACTAGACTCAAAAAAAAAATAATTTGATATATTACACGCATATTTTGACAATAATTTGCATAAAGAAAAAGCCCTCGAAAATCAGTCTAAATTTCGGGTCCGTGTAAACTGCACAGCTTTCAAGGTTAACTTCAAAAAATCATAACTATTTAAAGAAAACTCCGATTCAAGCGATTCAAAGGCCAAAAGAAAAATCAAGATGTCTAGTATTTGGGAAAAATATAAGAAAAATATAAACAGTGCAATACGAAATCAAAAATTATGAAAATACGACGGCTGTTGGGTGTTTATGTGAAAAGTAGGCATAAGGCATCAAAAATTTAAATACCAATCCATAACCTAATAAAACCTCAATTAAAATAGTAAACACATAATTAACATGATGCTAATTGATAATAAAACATACCTATAAAGATCTACATAGCAAAATATGAAAAGCCATGATGTCCTTAATCTAGGGTTTAATGAGAGGTTAATCAAAATCACTAAATCATCAATTCTTTTCAATCACCAATAGACATGAAAAACATATAATAAGAGAATCTATATGATGATAAAAATAATTCTAATACTAACATAATAAACTAAAACATCAAACAAACATATTAGATTATTGATATACTTACCAAGATGAATGCAATCAGGGAGACTAAAAATCTTGATAAAGCCAAAGAAAACCAAGCGTAAAGCTAATTAATAAGGAAGGAATGAAGTGTGAGCCTAAGATTTTTAATAGGAGGTCTTTATATAGTTTTTATGTGGAGGCTAAAACCCTAATTCTAATCTAATTCATTTTTTTCCTTTTCTCTTCCCCCACGTGTATCACTTTTTTTTTCTTTCTTTTTTTTTTTCTTCTTTTCTTGCTCACGGCAAGTTTTGCCGCAGGCCCAAAAAGGCCCAATTATAATTCATGCTTACTATATTTACACATATTAATAATTAATATATATATATATGATAAAAATGAATAATCACATGTTATAACACATAAGCTAAAACTTATATTAATTTCTTCTTATCATATTTCATTTAATTAAACAAAACAAAATACGTTATCACATCATTAATTCATAAATAATCATAATCCCTATATAATTGACATGAACTTTTTCATAGCACATCGAACCCTTTATCGTTGTCACTTGCAATATCACTAAATAGCATATTAGTAAAATATCACTGTCGTCAATTCTAACGTCAGATTTTCTATTTGCCATTAACAGAAAGTTTGGGTGTTACATATATATACATAATTAAACTTTCATGCTTTGAAATACGTCATCATCATGCATGCATAACTTTATGAACATAAAAATATTTCATAAGAAATCTTTAAATGAAACTATCATAAAATCCATCATAGAATAAATATTATTATACACATAATTTCAAACCTTATAAAATATATCATGTTGTAGGTGAGAATGTACTTACATGCAAAGCTTACTTAACCTTAATTTTGTAGGTAACGACGCCGCGGTCTTGATGTGCTCAATTCATATTGTGTTCATGTCATACATTCATTAAAAAAATGACAATTAACTTATATTTTCAATGAATTAATCACCACAACATAACATCCATTACCATATATCATCTCACATACATTCATCTCTTGAAACATAGATTATAATATATTTCATTTAACATTTAAAATAAGTCATAATTTCATGACCTAAAAATCTGCCAATCAACACAAAATAGTGAGCAACACAATATACGGGCTCGTTTAACACATTGTTAAAATTGTAGAAAATCCACAAAAATTAGCACATATAAAAGACACATAAAATTATGACATATCCAAAAATAACCTTTAAATAAATTCCATACAATCCAAAATGTATGTTTGAATTCAAAGACAAAACAATCATAAACAATTCTAACAGTGAGTTATATGAGTTCATCATTTACAAACAATCAAAACAAAGTTATTTAGGCCTCAAATTTCTTATGACATCATATTAACATACAAATACAGTACCTCAAAAATTCTTGTCATCAAATAAAATCATTTAATCATACAAAATATCACACAATAAGAGTTCAACAATTTATTGATAAAAATAGTCTAAAAACCTAACTTCAATAAAAATTCCATATTACATAAAATATTCATCAAATCATCACCAAACTTTTCAGTCCATAACATAACATATATATGAACATATTTTCCAAATTTCGTAAAAATTAAAGCACATTTGCCCTTTAAACTAAAAGCCACATTTTGTGCTACATAATCAAACAGCAACATTTCACTATGAGGGGCAGAGGAAAGAGAATTCATATCTTAATGTAGAAATATCGAAATAATGTGAAACTTGGAGGAACATTACATAACACATACATGAATAACATATTAAAAATTCAGAGCAAAAAGAATTTTGTACAGAAAGAAATAGCAGTCGGATGTCAAGAAGGATTTCATTTCAAAATTAAACCGAGAACGAACTCTTATCTTAAAACAATTCTTCTCAAATTCCTTCGAATTTGCCCAAAGAAAACTCGATATTTCTTTCAATAATTTGCAGTAAAATTTTGAGGGAGAGAAGGGAAAGAAAACGTGGAGGAGAGAAGAAAACGAGAAGAGAAAACTAAAGAGATATCTCAGAGAGAAAAATGGGCTAAGAAATTTTCACGTGAATGAGGAGAATGAGAGGTCAATACTCCCTAAAATGGCAGTAGAAATTCTGAAGAGAATGGTGCATTTCTCGTGGGATAATAGAGAGAATTGAGGGAGAGTCAAATCAATTTGTCTCTCTTACCATATTTTTCCCTCTAAAAATAGGAAACCATTTAAAACAATTCCAATCAATGCAAAGTCAAACATTTCCTTTCCTTAAACGAGGAAATTAATCCTAAAATATGCCAATCAATCACATTAAACCATCTAATCATCATAATTCTCTCAGTCACAAATTTGGAGAGACTTTTGCTGACTACTCGTCAGCTGTCATTGGCCTACCGATTCCTCACTTCGGCCTGCTGATGATTTTCATCAGCCTACTGATACTTGAGGGACTATTCGGCCCGCCGGACTTGAAGGTTCGGCCCGCCGAACTGTCATTGCATACTAGAATACATCATAACATTAAATCATTAATGAATCATCATAAAACATACAATAATAATATCATAAACACTTGAGCACATCAATTCCACGTGATCGTCACCTGTCATAACACTTAGAATAAATAGTTAGTGACAATATTATCATAAATCATTATGGAATAAAATGCTTAATGTCATCACTAAAATAACATTATCCGTTATATAAAATAGGCGGGTGTTACACCTTTTATCGGGGCAACCTTGATGAAAACCAGGTCACCAACCTCAAACTTTAAGGGCCTCTGTCATACATCCGCATAGCTCTTTTGCCTACTCTAAGCTGTTGTAATTCTTTGTTGAATCACTTTTATTGCTTCAGTCGTCTTACTAAAAAAATCAATTTTCTCCTTAAGTTCTGACTCCCCTAGCTTCTCCTCCCCAGCCTAATGCCAACAAATTGGGGATCTACAATGTCTCCTATAAAGTGCCTCATAAGGGGCCATTCCAATTGTCACTTGATAACTATTATAATAAGCGAACTCAGCTAACGGTAGAAACTTGCACCAACTCCCTTTGAAGTTCAAGACACAGGCTCAGAGCATATCCTTAAGCATCTGATTGGTTCTCTCTGTTTGACCATTTGTCTGAGGGTAAAATGCCGTGCTAAAATTTAACTTCGTGCCCATAGCTGCCTGAACACTCTTCCAAAAATGAGAGGTGAACCTACTATCTCGATTCGAAATAATAGACTTGGGAACACCATGGAGCCTCACAACTTCCTTCACATATAGTTCTGCCAATTGTTCCATAGAGAATGTCGTCCGAATAGGAAGAAAGTGCACTGACTTTGTCAATCTATCAATAATCACTCATATAGCATCATATCCATTCATAGTCCTTGGTAGTCTAGTAATGAAATCCATCAAAATATCCTCCCATTTCCACTCTAGAATCTGAATCAATTGGAGTACACATCCTAGCCTTTGGTGCTCTGCCTTAACTTGCTGGCAAGTCGAACATTGCTTGACATATTGAGCTACGTCTTTCTTCATTCCGAACCACCAGAAACTGTTTTTAAGATCCATATACATCTTGGTTGCACCAGGATAAAGAGTATATGGCGTGTTGTATGCTTCTGCAAGAATTTTTTTCGTTAATTCCTCTTCCTTTAGAACACATATATGTCCTTTAAAGTTTAGCACTCCATCATCAGACAAACTAAAACCTTCACATTTCCCTTCAAGCATTTCCCTCTTAATTCTTACAAGACTTGGATCAAGATCTTGTGAGTCGTCTTCAGCTCTTGGAAGCTCTTCTCATAGTCTTTAATCCATACAAACTTCTTTCTTTTCTGGGTAAGCGTCGTAAGTGAGATGGCAAGCTTTGAAAAATCAGCCACAAATTTCCTATAATATCCTGTTAAACCAAGGAAACTTCTGATCTCACTTGCATTGGATGACCTCTTCCAAATATTGATAGCCTTAATTTTCACAAGATCAACCATCATCCCATCCTTAGAAATCACAAGACCAAGAAATGCCACACGATCCAACCAAAATTCACATTTGGAGAACTTGGCATACAATTGATACCTCTTCAATGTCTGCAACACTATCCTCAAATGCTTCTCGTGTTCCTCTCGAGTCTTTGAATAAATAAGAATATCATCGATGAATACTATCACAAACTTATCCAAAAACTCCTTGAACACTTTATTCATTAAGTCCATGAAAGCAGCAGGGGCATTGGTTAACCCAAATGACATGACCACAAACTCATAGTGGCTGCAACGAGTTCTGAAGGCTGACTTAGGGATATCTTCCTCCTTAATCTTTAATTGGTGATACCTAGATCACAAATCAACCTTTGAAAACACAGTCGCACCTTACAGCTGGTCGAACAAATTGTCAATTCTCGGTCATAGGTATTTGTCTCTTATGATCACCTTGTTCAGCTCTCTATAGTCGATGTAAAGTCTCATTGATCCATCATTCTTCCTTACAAATAA
This sequence comes from Artocarpus heterophyllus, assembly GCA_025403435.1. Classification (NCBI taxonomy): domain Eukaryota; kingdom Viridiplantae; phylum Streptophyta; class Magnoliopsida; order Rosales; family Moraceae; genus Artocarpus; species Artocarpus heterophyllus. Next base: position 27,090,676 of record CM046332.1, on the reverse strand, counting down.
AACTGGAGCTCCCCACGGTGAATAACTGGAGCGAATGAAACCCTTATTCAACAGCTCTTGAAGTTGCTCATATAATTCTTTCAATTCAGCACGTGCCATGCGATATGGTGCCTTAGAAATTGGCCCTGTTCTAGGTACTAACTCAATCTCAAACTCAATTTCTCTATCTGGTGGTAAATCCGGCAAGTCATTAGGAAACACATCCTTAAAATTCCATACAATAGGCACATCTTCAATTTCCATCTTATCTTCTTTCTTCTTATCAATGACGTTAGCTAAGAAACCGATACAACCATTGGATAGCATCTTCCAAGCCTTCATCGCTGACAGGAATAACTTCATCTTCTTTCTCGGCTCACTAATAAATTCGAACCAGGCTTCTCCTTCAGGATTAAACACGACCTTACGTCTTTGACATTCAATAGACACGTTGTATTTACTCAAGAAATCCATACCTAAGATTAGGTCATAGTCATACATATCGAGCACTATCAAATCACTGTAGAGTTTTCTATCAACAATCATCATCGGTATAGCTCGTAACCAATGAGTGGATATCATTACTTCCCCAAAGGGTAGTATTGTAGTGAATCTCTGACTTAAGACATCCTGATTTCTTCCTATTCTTTTTGCAAAAGAAGAAGATACAAAGGAGTGTGTGGCTTCAGTGTCGAAAAGAAAATTAGCATACTGATTTAAAACAAGTATCTGACTTGTAACAACATTAGAAGTCTCAGCACCAGCTTCGTCTTTTGTCATGGTAAAAATTCTGGCATTGGTAGTGAGTGGAGGAGCCTCAAGTCGTCCTTGAGAAATTTGAGGACCATCAAGAGCAGCCTACATGCTGTGAAGCTAAGTAGATTGGTTCCTCTATTGGCTCTGCTGGAAGGGTTGGTAGGTCTTGTTCGGACAATTCTTGGACTGGTGACCCTCGCGTCCGCAACTGTAACATAGGTTCATGCCTTGACGACATTCTCCTAAGTGCATCTTCCCACATTTAGAATAAGGTGGAATATACTTGGCTTGCTTGGCTGGTTAACCTCCTCCTTGGTGGTTATTTTAGTTCTTCTAATTAGGAAAGTTCCCTTTTCTCTTGTTATTGTTCCAATGGCCTCCTTAGGACTTGCTTTGACTTCCAAAGTTCCCATGGTTATGGTGGTTGTTATTGTTCTTAGAAGCCTCACCTTGACAAGTCTGGCCTTCATTCCTTTTGTTCAGGTGATACTCAGGACGAAGAGCACAATTTCCACACTCAATTATGGTCTTTGGTGGAGCAGTTTTGCTGCGACAATCACTGCAATTTCAGGCTTTAGCATCCCAATCATTGTTCTCAGGCATTCCTCCTTAGTTGGCACCATGTTAGGACAAAGACGTGCTAGTTGGTTGAGCCGCTTAACAACTTCAGTCACAGATAAATTTCCCTGATGGAAGTTATTAAACTCATCATAGTGTTCTTTCGTCACAGACATGTTGAAATATTGCTCGTTAAACACTTAGACAAAATCTTGCCATGTCATCTGATTTACATCCATGATCAGCTCAACTCCTTCCCACCAAATCCTAGCATCATTCATCAAGCAGTAGGAAGCATACTTCACCTTTTCATTCTCAGTCAAGCCTATAAAGTTTAGCACCAATTCAATAGACTTAACCACCCTTGTGCCACTAAAGGGTCTATTGAACTGTTGAGCTCCTTTGGCTTCATCCTCTTGAGCCTAAGATACAAGGGTTCGAGATTTGCTCGGGCCTGAACTCCTCTATACTGCTCTGGTTGTGGAGCAAGTGGATCAGTAGGGACTTCAACTCTGTTTCTAGCTTGCAAATTATCAATAAGCGTTTGTTGTTGTTGAACTTGTCTCTAAAGCTGTGCCACCATTTCTACCTCTTCGTTGAAGTCATTAATAAGGTTGATTTGGCAGCAGTCTCAGTTTCGGCTTGCCCACTACCTCTTCGTTGGTCTTGACGTAACTGTGCCACTACTGCTGCCAAATTGGTTCTGCACTGTTCTCAGTTTTAGTTTGCACTTGGCCATTATTGTGACCACAAACATCACGTACTCGTTGTCCGTGCACCATCTTTCTTAGTCATCTGTTGGATAGGAAATTTTATTAATAAGTCAATTTTTATTTCAAGATATCGAGTCGGGATTCAAACTTTCCATAATTAGAACATCACCTCACAAAGTCTTATATTTTAATCTATTTATAGAAAAATTAATTAATTACTTACTTGGAGAAGTTTGAAGTGGATACGTGGCGATATATGATAGGAAATAGGAAACCACTCTGATACTATATCTGTTACAATCCCTCACGGACCATTACAGTTAAATTTATCTTTCTATCTTATTAAAGTGCGGAAAATAATACTCTGAAATAATATTTGTAATTTGTCAGAAATGATTTTTTTTTAAAACTTCGATAAACTTTAGGAAAATTATTATTATTATTATTATTATTATTATTTTATCTTAACAAAAATAATTTGAATAATTGATATAAGTCTAAATCCATATTGCGAAATAAATTTAAGATCCAAAATAAACCTCCAATCAAAATCACCATAAAAAAAAACTCTCGAAGTTTATTTAAAATAAATATATTTTCGTGCCAGGATCTTTCTTCCCGTTTTCCTATCACACATCGACCCGGGTCTGCTCCAAGCTTCTCCATCCTTACATTTTTCCTTTTCCCTTATCTGCAGCATGAATTAACTTATATAAGCAAAGCTTAGAAAGACACTTATATCTCACAAAATAAAAGTTTTTTTTAACAAATTAACATATGGAAATTTAAACTCATAAATTCTTATATTCACGTAATTATAAATACATATGGTAATACTTAACTTAACATACATATATATATATATATAACATATTAATACTTAAATTACGTAATAATAAGTATATATAGAAATATTTATATTTAGGATACAACCTCTATATATTTCTATATATATATATAATATATAACGTATTAATATTTGTAAATTAACGTAGAAGATATACATATAAATGTATTAATATATATATATATATATGACTACTTATAAACATATATATCTTATTCGCATAATTAAACCATAACGCAAATTTATCAAATCATCGTAAACAAAAAGTTATTAATTTGGCATGAATTTTGTTGTTGCACCCTGAGTCCTTATCGTATCACCTAAAAAAAATAACTTAACTTGATATTATAGTTATTTGCATATGACATTATCACATTGTTCATGTTTATTTTTAATATCATATTTTGGGGCATTACAATAAATTACATACTAATGTTCATCAAGGAGGTCAAGTGAGCTGAATAAATAGTCCCTCCTTGCAAATTCATGAAACAATCAATAACCGGAAGTTCCACGATGGAACATTTTTTTTAATTGATTTCAACAAACCAAACATTGTAAGATTATATGGCTCATCTTTTAGGAATTAAGTGTTTGGCATAGGGTGGTTTATACTATCAACTCAGTTATGAACAGTATAAAACTCTCATATGCTACAGTAAAAGGAAAAAAAAGTTATTACAATGTAAAGCTCTCACATGTTACAATAAAAACAATTCTAACTAATGGTTCTTACTACCGTACCAAACATTCTATGAAAACGAGAAACAGGAAATATTAGTATTAAACTATGCGATTTTATTTCACTCGTAGAACTACTAGTCCTGAGCTTTTTTGTTGGGTTTTTCTAGAAATAAGAAAACTAAATAGCAGGGATTACAATTTTTTTTTTTGAAGGTAGGGGTTACAATATTTGAACTAAATAGCATATTTACTGGGCAAAAGCTGTATTTTCCTATGTAATTTATCAAATGAAATTTACAGGCATTGTACCGGTGGTCAAGTCTTCAGAATAATTAGTAGACCCCGCTTGCAAGTTCCTGGAAGGTGGAATCATTAATAATTGCCTTTAGCAAGCGTGTAAAAATGGCCTAGGAGCAAAGAGACAAAAAAGAAGAGACAAGAGAAAATATCACAAAAGTCTTCTAGTGCCACACGTATCTGCTTTCCACTCATCTGTTATTTCCCATTAGAGTACTCGTGCTTTCCTTAATCAACAATCTTTTCTTTTTTGTGGTAACAATCTTATTTTTGAGTTCCTTTGGAAGAAGAAAAAAACAATGAGAAAACAGAGATTGCTACAACTAAATTTATCTTCTCCTGTTTACAACTGCACTTTTTTCTCTTGATTCTCCAAAGGTATGCCTCTTTCTTTCTCCCACACCTACACTTTTTTTTTCTTTTCATATGTGCTTTAATTTAGTGAATAATTTTGTTGATTTTTTTAAAGAAAATATTAGCTGAATTGATGTTGGCTAAATTTCAAGCATTTGATATACAAATAATATTTCTTTTCCAATATCATGTTAGGAACTGAGGTTATCTTCAACAAAGTGGTATTAATGAAGTTTTATCTCGTTTGGGGGAAAAAACAAAAAAACAATAGCAAGAGGATTTGGTAAAAGAAAAATGATGGTTCAAGGGGGTGGATGTAAAGATTTGGCTAGAAATATGTAAACAAATTAGGTTTTTCTAACCTCCAACATTTTTTTTTTAATTCCTTCATTAGGTTTTTCTCTAGTGTTCTTGCTTTCTCATTCCCCAACCTCTGTAAACAAATCTTTAATTTCTCCTTATTTTTCTCTTCTTTTTTTTTTTTTCCTTTTTTTATATATCTTTAAAACTTCTCTTAAATAATAAAAGACAACTATGTGAAAGTATGGTCAAACTAACATGTTTAGATTTTGTTTTATTTTCTCTTTTGGTTTAATTTTTCGGTCAAAAGATTTATCTTATTTTAAAGTTGTTTAATGTTGAAGTTGTTTTTACATTACCAAAGCGCTGTTTTTTCACCCTAACATGAATAAATGTTTCAATTCATCTTTGTTGTTAATTTAGGTAAGTCATCAACATTTTGAAGAACATCGTGCAAGTTATACCTTAGATATCTGAAAATGCAAATGAAATCATTGAATTAATATTAAACAAAAAATTTATCATAACCCTTCAACCACTCCATTATGAATAAAAAGTAAGTAAGATTCCATTTCCATCTAAATCTATGAGTAAACGTGTGGATCTTCAATGTAGAAAATGCAGTGGATTCATAGCTTTATCTTGCTGACAAATTTATTGGTATTAATTACACATTTTGGCTTTGGTCTTTCAGGAAAAGTGTAGACGAGTAGGAAAAAAAAATTGTGGATTTATGGCTAGTTAGTATTAACTTGGTCGTGTCCAAGTCACGAATATTTCTTTGCTTATACACATATTAGAAATTAAGTTATATTAAAAGTATTAATTTAATATTATTTTCACCCTCCAATAAAAATGCATTAGTGTGGTTTGTTTTTTTTTTTCAATAGCAAAAATAGGATTGCTGATTCTTTTTGTTCTTTTTTTTTTTTTGAGGTATTTTTGTTCCTTTTGATAGTAACTGTTTTTAGTTCATAATCTTTTTGCTATAGTTTTCAGCTCCACTTTAATGTTTAACATTTGGTTGTTTCCGTCACGTAATTCAATTTTGTCATATGCCTTATACTAAAATGTACTCACACCATAGTCAAATTATATGGTAATCTTGATTAAAGAGGTCAAGTAAGCTGATTAAGTGGTTCCTCCTCTCAAGTTCATGAAATTATCAATTATTTCAGGTTTCCAATCTTGTAATTTGGACAAGAAAAAGAAAAAGAAGAGACTGGTTAATATAGATAGCCTTATTTTCCCAAAAGTTCCTGTTTAAAGGGCTCATTAATCCATACCACACTTGTTATCTGATTTCCTTTCTTATCTGTTATTCTCCGCAGAGTTCTTTTCTTCCGCAGTCAGCTCATTGCAGTCTGTTTTGCAAGAAAGAGGATCCATGGCCGAAGTTGTAGGAGCTCTTCTCTCTGGCTTTGTTAGTGTCCTGTTTGATAGGATGGCTACTCAAGAGGTCCTCAATTTCTTTCAAGGAAAAAAAGTCCTTGCTAGCCTGCTTGAAAAGTTGAAGATCACCATGCTGTCCGCTAATAAACTGTTCCATGATGCTGAGGAGAAGCAACTCACTGACGAAAATGTGAAGAAGTGGCTTGATGAGCTTAAAGATGTGCTTTATAGAGCAGACCATGTCATGGACAAAATCAACACTAAAGCCTTGCAGAGGAAAATTGAAAAAGGGGATCAATCTGGAAGCAAACCAAGGAAGTTCTTCATGTCCAAATTAGAACGCACTGTGAAATCTGAGATAGAGAAGATCCTTCATACACTAGATCTTCTTCTGAGACAAAAGGATGGGCTTGGTCTGAGAGAAGGTGTTCATCAAAATAGGCCTCAAAAATTACCTGTTCCTTTGGCAGATGCATGTAATGTTTATGGAAGAGATGACGAGAAGGAGGCCATCATTAAGCTGTTGTTATCAGATCCAGATGGTGGGTGTAAAATATCCGTGATTCCTATAGTAGGCATGGGTGGTATTGGCAAAACTACTCTTGCTCAACTCATTTACAATGATAGCATGGTCCATGATCATTTTGCTTTGAAGGTGTGGGTAACTGTATCGGAACAATTCAATGTTTTGGAGATAACCAGAGCAATTCTAGAGAAAGCTACTGGAAGGGAATATAAAACTGAAGACTTGCACGTACTTCAAACGGAATTAAAGAAGGAAATTATCGGGAAAAGATTTCTCTTTGTTCATGATGATGTTTGGAACGAAAATTATGACCTTTGGGATGCTTTGAGGAGCCCTTTTAACTTTGGAGCAGATGGGAGCAAGATTATTGTGACCACACGTAGTGAAATTGTTGCGTCGAAGATGGGCAATGTTCGAGCTTATCATCTACAGATGATATCAGATGATGATTGCTGGAAGTTGTTTGCAGACCATGTCTCTGACAACATAGACTTTTGGGTAAATCTGGAATGGCGAGAAATCGCAAAAGAAATCGTTAAAAAGTGCAAGGGTCTTCCTTTGGCTGTAAAATCAGTTGCTGGTGTTTTACGCTGTTTATCAAGTTTGGAGGAGTGGAAGGGGATACTAGAAAGTGATATATGGGAGTTGCAGTTTCAAGAAAATAAGAATAATAATATTCTTCCTGCATTGTGGTTGAGTTACCGGTTCTTACCTTCACAGCTAAAGAGATGCTTTGCTTATTGTGCAATATTTCCCAAAGATTATGAGTTCTCTAAAGAAGACCAAGAAACCTTACTCTTGTTGTGGATGGCAGAAGGGCTTGTGCAACCTAGCGGAGCAAAAAGAATGGAAGATGTGGGAAAAGATTACCTTGATGGTCTAATATCAAGGTCACTCTTTCAACGATCAAGTGACATGTATGGAAATCCAATTCTCCTTATGCACGATCTTGTTCATGATTTAGCTACGCACATATCAGGTGAGTTTTGTTTTGTGTTGGATGGTCACAATTACTTGGATTACATTACAAGCAAGACTCGTCATGTTTCATTCAGAAAAAATTCTAAAGACATGACAAAGTTAAATGGTTTGTTCAAAACCAAGTGCTTGAGCACCTTGCTAGCTTTGTCGTTGTCATATGTGTATGTAGATTATTCAATATTGACGGATGCTAGCGTGACTAAATTATTGCTTAACGTTGGAGAATGCTTGAAAGTGCTCTGTTTATCTCAATCATGTGTCACAAAGTTGCCTGGTTCAATTGGGGATCTAAAGCAGCTAAAATACTTGGACTTGTCATACACGAAAGTCAAAAAACTTCCTAGTCAAATTTGTACATTGTACAATTTGCAAACACTTTTATTGTCAGGGTGTGAAAATCTTACTCAATTGCCAACGAATATGTGTAAATTAATCAACCTGCGTCATCTCATGATTTGTGGCACAGCTTTAAAAGAGATGCCGCCACATATGTGCAAGTTGAGAAATCTACAGACATTAAGTGATTTTGTGTTGAGTGCAAATGGTGGCTCCAAGATCAAAGAGTTAGGGGAGTTGCAGTTTTTGCATGGAAGTCTTTGTATTTCAGGACTTGAAAACGTGGTGGACGTTAGGGGTGTTTCTGAAGCTAATTTGAAGAATAAAAAGCATCTCACTGAGCTTTTTTTGAGGTGGGAATTTGGTAGATTACCTGATGATTCAATGAAAGAAGCCGAGGTACTTAATGCACTTGAACCGCATAGAAAACTGAAGAACCTCGAAATTGAAGGTTACGGGGGTACAATATTCCCAGATTGGGTAGCACATCAATCATTTAGTGATATGACTGAAGTGTCTCTGCAGAAGTGCAAAAATTGTTGCTTGTTGCCACCACTAGGGCAGCTACCGTCCCTCAGAGAGCTTAAAATTAGGAGTATGTATGGGTTGGAAAGTATCGGAGATGAATTTTGTGGTACTTCCTTGAATAAGCCATTTCCATCCTTGGAATGGTTAAGCATTGATTGTATGCCTTCGCTGGAGAAGTGGTCATTCACTGGGGCTGATCAAGAACGTGAGATTTTCCCTCGTCTCAAGAATATTTATTTACAATTTTGTAAAAAACTAAAAGTGGGTCTACCGGCTGGTCGTTTTCCAGCCTTGGAAACAATTGCGATTTTTGATTGTGAAGAAATGGTGAGTGTACTTCCAACATCAAGTGAAGTAGAGATTGATTATGCATTTCCGTCTCTTCGGTCCATCTTCGTATCTTCTTGTCCAAAGTTGGAGTCGTTTTCAGGAATGGGAATTCCCTTTAATTTAAAGACTCTTCGAATCTGGTGTTGCCCAAAGCTCTTTGAAAATCGTATGAACTGGGATCTGCAAAGACACTCATCCCTTCAAAGCTTGGCACTCGATGGTCGTGAATTTGAAGAAGCAGTGGATTCATTTCCAGAGGAAGGGCTGTTTCCATCCACTTTGACCTCTCTTTGTATACTTGGTTTTATAAACCTTAAAGCCCTAAACGGAAAAGGCTTTCAGCACCTCACCTCGCTTCAACGATTGGGAATTTTCAACTGCGAACAACTAGAGAGCTTGCCAGAAGAAGGGCTGCCCCTTTCTCTCACTTGTTTGACTATCGATGGGTCACCCCTGCTAGAGGAGCGGTGCCAGAGAGGAACAGGGGAAGATTGGCCCAAGATTCAACACATCTCCAAAATACAAATCAATTGGATAGAAATATGATTATTCATTATTCATTTTTTATGTTCCCCATGCTCAAAGTCCTACAATTTTCTCTTCAGGTATTATAAATTTGAATTCCATTCCACTTTAGTCAATAACAGTTGATAAATTCGACTTTTTCTTCTATGTTTCCTGGTTACTTTAAGCGCTCTTTTTCTTTTTGTATACAAGTTGGAAACTTGTTTCACCTTTGCTTTTATATATTGGGGTATGATTTTTCTTGGAGCTAGTAAGGACAGTTTAACCAAAATTTCATTTTTATACTAATATATTTTGCCTTCTTTTTTATTCCACAGGAAGTGAGTGTAACTTGGCACCAGAATGCTCAATAAAACCCTGAAGCTAGAGAGGTGTGGTCGTGCAGGAACGTTTGAGCTTGGTAAGTGGTCCTCATTACATTTGCTTCATCTGCTTTTTTGATTTCTTTTTTTTTTTTTTCTTTTAACTGCACTTAGTTTGGGCAATTCAATCAGGAATTATTGGCAAATATCGATGTTGTATACAGAATATCATACAAGGAACTGTTGGCAAAATGAATCATGATTCCATTTTCTTTTTGGCTTAATACATTATCTCAAAGCGGACTTTATGTGCGTGATGCTGTGTCCATATCTTCATTTGGGCAACTGAAATTTTAAGCTTTAATGCGTTTTTTTCTGAATTTAAATTACAGGCAGAGATCTACTTTATCGAAAAGGAAGTTAAAAAGGCAAGGCATGAGGAGGAAATGGTTAGTTTACCTCTGCTGTTGCATTTTTTTCCCTCTTTCTTATCTGTTTCTTGCTTTAATGGCTTGGTTATATTAGTAGGGGAAAGAGTTACAGCATCTTGCTATTGCTAATGGTATTATACCATTCCTATTTCTTTCCTTAATTTGTTACAATTTGGTTTATCAGGTGTACTTTATTCCACAAGAATTGTAAGCCAACAATGTCGTTTCCTTGGGCTGAATTACCCTAGTGGGAGAGAGAACTGTTATGGGCTGAATTACGGGACGCCGGTAAAGAAATCTTTAGAGAGGTGAGTTGTTTGGATTGTAGCAAGATGAGGTTTTCCTGGTGCCCTTTGAAACGTCCTTCAATTCTATGTTGTCTTCAAATTTAGAGATTACAATATTCTTTTCTTTAGTTTTTTTTAAGACACACTCATGTCATGTTACAAAAGATTGGCATTCATTTTCTCCTAGAAATAATCAAAAAGTTGAATTTCTATTTCATATCAGTTTCACTATAAGGTCTATGACTAAACCAGGATCTCGTGCAGTAGACCTACTTGCGTATGCTGGCTTTTGTCATGTACAGATTTTGGAAACTCCGGTTATCCATTATGTTTCACGTTATGCATTCTTTATTATTTGCTTTCAATCATCTTATAAACAAATGGATAATCTTAGAACAAACACTGAAATTTGAATGTGATTGATGTCTACAGGCCTTCTTGTGTTTTCTTCTTTAGAGTTAGCAGAATTATATTCAGAGGTTAGAATTTTATTTGTATAATCCCATTATTGTTTTTGCTTAAGCTCTCAATCTTACCATGTAACTATATTTTTGGCTTAAGCAGGACTCCTTATAGGAGTTGCAACATCATGGATTGTTCAAGCTGTCACGGAGATTTTCCGATTCTAGACACTGGTATATAATGCATTCTGTAGAAGTTCTCTTTGAGCGTTGTTATCGGTTGTAATTGGGAACTACGGAAATAGAGTGAGAAACACAGATTTCTCGGAGCTATTGAAGATCATTTTGACTGTGTAATTTGAATCCTTGCAATAAGATCGGACTCTGCATGTTGAGTCCCGGGGACGTAGGCAGTTCTTTGGCCGAACCCCGTTAACAAATTCTTTATTCTTGATAGTTTGATTTCTTGTGTGCCTTTTCATCTGTCTGTTAATTTATTTATGTGATTGCTTGTTTGACTTTTTAAAGTTGTCTATTTTTTCTTGTTTAGCTTAAACTAATATAGAGTTAGAAACTTTGCTAAAAAAAATTGTGGTTTCTTTAGCATTGTCCAACTGCATACGATTGATTTCCCACAATTAGGAATCATCTCATGTTAGTTATTACACTTTGTTTTCCCTTACCATGTTTAAGCAAAGAGTTCCACTTCTTTTTCATCTTTGACTTTTCATTGCAAAAAATGCCCTAATAAAGTTGGAGTAATATATAAAATATCCCAAAAAAATGTATAAATATCTTAATTATGATGACTATAATTGTCCATTCCATGTAGCAAATGCACTAAGAATTCATTTCACAACCCATTAAAACCGCCCTCACTCTATTTCATATCCAATTTCAAATTGTGGAATTCCAAACCCTCAAATCTCAATGACTGTAACAAACCATTAACCTATTTTCTTGCCTTTTTGGACCAGCAGAAAACCAAGTTAACAAAACAGCCTAATACTGGCCCTGTTCAAGTTGATTTCAAGTGTCCCAAATCATCACAGCAGCAATAACCCCAATGCCAAGCAACACACCCTAAGACTTGAGAAATGGTGTGTCCACATGAACCGTCTCCTGAGGGGTATAGCCCTTTGCTAGATGATGATTTATGGACACATAGATGAACACCCCACAAGCCAAGCCCATGGATATCATGGGACCCTGTGTTGTGACGTCGATTATAATCCTGATCACCACACCAATTGGACTTGAAATGGCAAAGGCAAAAGCATAGGCTGCACATGATAACAGAGGACGGCTTGGGATCATCCGGAGGAGAGCAATTCCCATGGCAATGGCTGCAAATTTCTTGTGAAGAGAAATAGTCCCTAAAGCTTTCCAGGCCTCGGCTTTTGTCTCGGCAACTCCAATGGCGATTCCCTTGAAAAGGGAATGAAAACATAGAGCCACAGTCAGTAGAACACTGTCCCCTAATGAACCAACAGTTGCAACACTAACGGCTGGATTTGCATGGTGGTTAGTGTCATAACTCTCTTGAGGCATTTCAGGAAAATCTCAAGACATAAAACTGAAGCTCTAGACTATTTTGGTATGTTCACACATTAAGCTTTTTACAATTTACCATAGAATTATTACACTTGAAAAGAAATGTATATATATATATATATATATATATCCCCTCAAATTCATACATAATTATCCCCGTAAAAAAATCATATGCTTGTTGTTTTCTATTTGGTGTCGTTTTCTATTAATCCCTCAAAAAAAAAAAAAAAAACACAAAACAAAAAGGCCACTCATTAAGATTTTGAAGATCATTAGTAGGCAAACTAAATTCTATATAATAGTGATAGCTTCAAAAGGCATCAAAGAATTTATGTTAAACCAAAAATCAATTTTCAACCACTACATTATCAAAAACAGTAAGATTTCACCACCGTCTACGCCAAGATCAGACCGTTATAACCCTTTTTTTCCCTGCTCGGTAGTAAAGCTTTGTTAAAACTGGTTTCACATTTTCGTTTTATTACATTTTCAAAAAGTGAAAGAGAAAATGACTGGAAGTCCCACTATGGAACAATTTTTTAATTGAATTCAACCAATTACCAAGCATCGCAAAATTATATAGCTCATTTTTTAGGAATTTGGATCTGTTTCAGGAAAAAATTAGTATTAAACTATGCGATTTTAGTTCACTAATAATAATAGTATTCCTGAGCTTTTTTATTGGTAACGTTTTCTGTTTTGTTTTTGAAATAAGAGAAGTAAATAATAGGTTTTATAATATTTGGATTAAATTGCATATTTACTAGACAAAAAATATATTTATTAAAAATAAATAAATTATCAATATAATAAAATGTTATTTACTTTAAATATTAGAAAACTTTTTATTTACTTTCTTTTAGTTTCAAAACATGTTATTTACTTCAATTTCTCAACCCAAAGATACTACACTTCAAGTGAATGTAAAAATTTCCAAAAATTGTCTAAGGAAAAAGTTTAACCAAAACAAGATTTTGGACCATAGGGTAGAAATTGGCATCGAATGAAATATACAAAATAAATTTTTTTCAAAAACAACAAAATTAACAGGGAAACCATATAAAGTAGTTAGTTACATATTAAAATTTCAATTATCACATAGATAAAAATTTCGATTGTTACAAATTTATCAGTTACAAAGTTGGTGAACGGTCATTAATCAGATGGAGAATATAGGGAACCAGGTAGACCGGCTCTTACCCCTATGCGGAATAATTGGTCCTCCATTGTGGGTTCTTGGGATAATTTCCTCTTTCCAAACGCGCAAATAGGACTAGATGGCATGTATAAAGAAAATAGACTAGGAAAATAATATAATACACTTGAAATAGGGAGATATATTGAAAAAGTGACTCACCCTTAATAAAAGTAATTTGGCTTTGAGCTGTTAAATTTATAAATAATAATAATAATTTTGATTGAATATAATAATTTAAAAACGTATATTATTATTAAGAATACTAAAAGTAAAAACCTTTAAAACAAAGAACTTGTTATTTTTAGCTACACTGTACAATTCTAGACCGTCTCGTAATATATATATATACATATATAGCAAAATTTAATGAAAATCAAACGGTCCATCTTTTTGTACGTACCTAGAATCTTCACGTGAACAATATTGAACAACTGGAGGCTAATGATCAAAGCGTGTTGACGTTAGCATGAAAAGATGTGCTGCTTTAGATTTTTCTTGGTGACACAGATTGAAAAAGATGGTCCAGGCAGTTTCACAAACGGGATTTTTATCCGCCCATTTATTTTCATATTTAATTCACAGTTTAAATTATTTTATTATAATATTTTTTTATAAAAATTTAAATTTTTATTTAAATATTTTATTTAAATACTTAAACTAAATAGATGTTATATATCCCGATCGACCAGTTGTCCGATGAAACCCATTCGATGGGTCTATAGTTGTGAGAGAACCGAAGAGTAAGCGGTGGGGAAAAAAAAAGTTTTTCTTCACAACATGGTTTGAACAACTATAAGTTTGGGGGAAATCAAGGATAGTGGGCACTCCTGAAACGCCTAATCCTGTGGCTCACAAAGAAGTACGGGAAGTGTTGTAAGGCTATAATTTCTCTTTGGTATATAACCGGACGTAGCAAATTCTGTTCACTTTGTAGTAAAAGAAACGCATTATACGATAAGAGTAAAACCAATTTCGTAATTAAACGCTCTATACGGTCTGAAAAATCCTTTTGGGTGGCGATACCCAGGTTTTTTTTTTTTTTTTTTTTTTTATAGCATTACCCAGATTTTTGAATTTCTCAATTTATGCCGCGATACCCAGTGTTTTTTTTTTTTAATAGCATTACCCAGATTTTTGAATTTCTCAACAGCAGAAATTTTCCTTAAAGAAATCGAAGTTGATGAACTTGTGAAGTGTTGAAGAAGACAGTTCAAAGCAGGCTTTTAATCTAGCTAACAATGCTCTAAATAGTTTTATTCATTAAAAATTTTTACTTGCATTTTTGCAGTTTTTTTGGGATCTTCTGTGCTTGCGTTGATGGCATTAAGGATATGTGATAAGACTCAGGATTGTGGATTGTTTTATCGGGACTGAGAAAAATCTTGCTTCAGGATACTTTAGCCTTACCCTTCAGCCCTAATTGTATTTTGTAGGCAATTTCCCTGCAGCCCACTCTACAAAATTAGGATTCATTTCCAAATGGAAGCATTATTACGAATGAACAGGCACTCTGAGAACTGCATGATATTGGCGTCTGATCGGCGACGATGAAGTGCCAATTTGGGAGGGACCAAATTCCTATTGGAATGGGTACCTGCTCTTTGGCCATTTAGCCCTCCCTCCTTTCAAGCGAAAGTAACAAATTGGAATGTCAACCTTTTCAAACTGTGGGAGGCTACATTGTATGAACCGTGCAACCCAATAATTAAGCACCATAAGATTTTTTCAACGGCACAAAACTTGGCACTACGGATGGTGCCCCAGCTTCCCAGCACTATTGTAGACTTTCCCAAAATTTTGTGAACAAAAATTGTAGCAAATTTAGTTTTAATTACAAATTATAGTTTAACTTGTATTTTCAAACAGTAAATTATACCCAAATAATGGAATACAATTAAAACTAATAGAATGTTTAAAAAATATAGATAGAACTGAAATTTTTGAATTAAAAACTGTAGCATATGAGAGTTTTATACTATGGCTCATTTTTTATTGTTGGAACATGTGTGAACACAGCACTAATGGTGAGAAGGATGAGAGCTACTAGTAACATGGTTATTGCAAATTTTACTATTCTTTTTGGCAACTACTATTGTGGTTTGTTCCTCAAGTAATTAGTCTTATGGCTTAAGATTGTATGTTATGCCATGCAAAAATTACAAAAAAACGCTTTTTGTCATATTAGAGTATCACACTTCTACCAAAAAAGCAAATACATTATCATACAAACCATGACCAAATAAGCAGGATAATTAAAGAGGTAATATGCAAGAATTTACTTGTGGTCAGGCCTTCTGAGTAAGTGGACCCTACTAGCAAGTTTGGAAGATGGAACCATTTATAATTGCCTTCACCATAAATATTTGTAAAGGGCATTAATATGAAATAACCGCGGGACATCACATAATATTAATTGAAAAACGACAAAGCTACGGAAACTAAACCATAGAGTTTTTTATTTTTATTTTATTTTTTTTGCTTTGACTGGACCATAGAGTTTTATGCCACAGCCTAGTCAGGTTCCATGATATATGTCTATGGACCACAAGTCCCAAGTGCACAGATTTTGACTATGCCTAACCATGCCATTTGGTTTTCTCAACACTGAGCTTTATGATATATGTCTATGGACCACAAGTCCCAAGGGCACAGATTTTGACTATGCCTAACCATGCCATTTGGTTTTCTCAACACTGAGCTTTATGATATATGTCTATGGACCACAAGTCCCAAGGGCACAGATTTTGACTATGCCTAACCATGCCATTTGGTTTTCTCAACACTGAGCTTTATGATATATGTCTATGGACCACAAGTCCCAAGGGCACAGATTTTGACTATGCCTAACCATGCCATTTGGTTTTCTCAACACTGAGCTTTCTCTTGAGTTGTATGTGTTGTGTTTGGTGTCTTAAAAGCTGTAATATTATACATATTATTAATAAATAAATAAAATGACATTTATTATTATTTTGGTTGATTATATGTATTATGAATACATTTATAAACATCAAGAAAATTTCATGATTATTTATGTGACTATAAATTTAGCATATAAGTGTTATTTGCTTAGGGATAAAATTTATAGATAATAATCTAAATAGTCCGTAATAATTAATTAAAGTTTAGGATCTTTAATTAAAAATTACAAGTACGGTAAAATCTCATCTAAAATGAAATAGTCATTATTCGGACTATTAATATATAGACATTGGATTGGAGGTACTTTATATAATGAGATTATATAGGACTGGACCAGATAAATTATGAATCTCTAATAATCATCCGTTACAAATAGAGTATTCAAATTTATCACTATGATGATCATATATTTGACAGTCTTAATCTTGAGTATTTATTAGACTCCTATTTATGACATTATGTCTTTTGACTTGCATGGTAAGATTTGTCTAAACACAGATTATAAATTAGCATCTTGAAAACATAAAGTAATAAATAGCTGGGAATAATATTATACAGATATGGAATTCATTCCTTCCCTATGGAAGTTAGAAAAATAGTTCTCTTGAGTGATAATTCAAGGTTTGAACAGTAGAGCGCTCGTTCATAATAAGATTATGAATTAATTGTTCATTAGAGAATTATTGGAACTCAAGGATAAAGATGTAATAAGAGAGGTGAACGGAAGTTGAACCTAGCTCTTATTATAAACTATTTATGGAGGACTAACTTATATGTAATGATTATATCAATGGACTACTCGTTAATTTTCTTTGAGTAATTTCACTATAATCTTAAGAGTTCAGTACCAGGTTTTTAGTAGAGTAACACTAAAACTAATAAATTTGGCACATTAATCAAAGAGTTTAATTAATTGTCAAATTTATTGGAGCTTGGGTTATAGGTCCATAGGTCCCCAATACCACCTCTATAACACTATAATGGATTTATGCATAGAATGAATTATACATATTTAGTTTAGAATTATTGAATTCTAAATTAATTATTTCACACTGGAATTATTAATGTGACATAGAAAAATGTTCTCTGTGACATATAATGTAATGTGATAAATGTTGTCACATTTAACTGAGCATTAGTTAATTAATTAATTGATTATTTTTAAAATCTATTCTTAAATAAATGTGATTTGTTTTTGAATTTAGATTTAGATATATATATATATATATATATATATATATATATATGGTTTTGAATCAAATCTTTTTATATATAAGATTTTATAATATATTAATATATATATATATATTAATATAAAACCAAAAAAAAAACTTTCCTTATATATATATATATATATGATTCGGTTAAATTTATTAAAAAAAAGAAAAGAAAGGTAAACTTTCCTTATATATATTGAATCACGTTGACGTGATTCGAAAAAAAAAAAAAAAAAAGGAAATGGAAAGTAAAATTACTAATGGCTCATATATAAAAAAGGAGAGATAGCAGTTATCTCAAGAGAATTATTCACGTAATTTTTAGAGGGAAAAATTGAGAGTTCTTCTCTAAAGAAAAAGATCTGCTATCTCATGTGTTGAGTACATAGCAGATTTAAAAAAGTGTGAGGAAAATTCATTCTTACAGTTTGACGCCCACTCGTCTTTCCATTGGTGTGGAGGCCTGGTTTGAAAGATCGTGGTGTCAAAGAGGAAAGCTAGGATACCCTGATAGTCTTCAAAAGGTTAGTAAAAATTCCTAAAGCTTTTTATAATTAAAATTATATATCTATTCCCGATGAACAAAGTTTTCAGAAAATTTTTGTTTGTCAACGATCCGTTCCTTTCCGTTGTGTTTCATATTTTAATTCCAACAAATGGCATCAGAGCGGGTTATGGCATATATAATTTTAATTAAACATGATTTTATTTTGATAATATCATGTTTTTGATGCATGTTTGTGGGCACTTTGTATCTTTGTTAATTTTTATTCATGAGATGAATGATTGTTTGATGAAGGGATTTTTGGTCGTTAATTATATGGTCCTTTTGGATTAACAATTTTATTTTCAATTTGATTAGATCAATCTATGTAAACCCATAAAGGGGTATAGGATTTTTGTAATTTATTATTATTTTTTTCTTTTCTCCTCTCTTTCACTTGCTACACGTGGAGCGATGAAGAAAAAGATGTCCATTAGATTTTTTGGCCCAGTTGAGAACTTTGGGCCTATCAAATTTCAAAGGTAATCCAGTAAATTGTTGCACAATAAACCACTTGATGAAGACTGCAAAATTGGAGCAGGGAATTATATATAAATTACAAGAAGACCATTGTAATTTTATTTTTTTATTTTTTTTGGGTTGTAATTTTAATTATCTAAAAGGACCCAGTCAAAAATTTATTGTTTATTTTCATTTTTATTTTCATGTGATGATTGTGATAACATGTTCATGCATGATAACATGTCATCTAGGAAAGTGCCCACTTATAGTTATTGTAACATGACATGCATACACTTAGCATATTATTTTTTATAAAGGAGTTTATAAAATGATTGAATATGTGTTAGCATTAATTTAATGAGATTAAATTAATTGGATTAGTTTTATAGAATCTTAATTTATTAATCAACCAAATAATGTGAATTTAGTTTTAATAGTTAAGACTTGGTAAAATTCACATTAATTTTAAGTTATCTAATTTTAAATTGTTTAATATTCGGTAACTTAGACAATTCATAATAAATTTAGATTTTTAGAAAATCTGGTAATTTATTTAAGTGTAAATAGAATGAGATTCTATTAACACATAATATAATCTAGTAATTAAAAATTATTTTTATCTACTAGAATTATGAAAAATATGATGTTTTATAAGATAAAACACATCTTTTAAAATAATGAGTGAGAGAAGGTAATATGACAATATAACCTGCAGTCTCCACTATTAGTACAACACCGTGAGATTTAGGTGGCGCCTTGCGACGCTTTGATTTCGTCCCTTCTACGGAGGGTGTCCATTTAAATCAATATCAAGGTTGGCTTCCTTGAGATAGGATTTTATAATGTATTTTAAAATTGACCTACCCTACGGCGGCAATTTTGAGTTAAGTTATTAAAATCTAAAATAGTGGGTTACACTCATAAAGATATAATTAAATTGTTAATTATATCTTGACCAAAATAAACGGTTATTAATAAATATAGAAAATATGAGATATTTTGAATATATTTATTAATCGAGAATGTCTCAATTCAATTAATAAATAATTTGACCTACCCTACGGCGGCACTTTATTTGTTAAAATTGAATAATCGTGGAATTAGTAAAATATTTTTTTATGCATCATGCATCACGTTTACTATTCGAAAACATATATTTATGATGTTTATGCAACCATTTTAATTTATGTTATTTTATTTATTTATTACAGCAACAATGTCTAATCAAATCATCGCTATTCTCTCAACTAAAAAATTAACTGGAGATAATTTTGTCAAGTGGAAGAGTAACATGAACATTGTACTAATTTACGAAAGTTACAAGTTTATCCTGACGGAGGAATGTCCTCCAGAGCCTGCTACTAATGCTCCTCGTAATGTACGGGAAGCATATGATAGTTGGATCGAGGCGAACAATAAGGCCCGCTGTTTTCTTTTGGCTGGCATGTCTGACGTGCTTAGGATGAAGTACGAAAGCATAGAGACCGCTTATGAGATAATGCAGTCTCTGCAAGACATGTTTAGTAAACCTTCTGAAAAGGCACGCCACGAAGCCATTAAGGCAGTAATGAATGCAAAAGTGAAGGCAGGGATTTCGGTCAGAGAACATGTTCTCAACATGGTTAACTATCTCCATGAGGCCGAGGTCAACAGGGCTATGATAGATGAAGCCATACAGGTGGGGATGATTTTGGAAACCCTCTCCCCTGTGTTTCTTCAGTTCAAAAGCAACTATTTCATGACCAAGCTGAAATATAACATGACTGAGTTGCTTAATGAGCTTAAAACCTTCGAGTCTATTTCGAAAGAAAAGAGAAAAGAAGCTGAGGCAAATGTTGCAGAAGCTCAACCTTCCTCTTCTGCTCAAAACAATAAGAAGAAGAAGGGGACTGAAGGAAGTGGTAAGTCTAAGAATGGAGGGCAACCTAAGAAGAACAAAAGCAACAACAACAAAAAGAGCTCAAACCAAAAGAAGTCTAAAGGAAAATGTTTCTACTGCGGCGTAGTTGGGCACTGGAAGAGAAACTGCAAGAAGTATCTTCAGGAGCTCAAAGAAAAGAAGAACAACGGTAAATCAGATTTACTCGTTTTAGAAGCTTGTTTAGTTGAAGATGATACTTCACCTTGGATAATTGATTCAGGGGCAACTAACCATGTTTGTTCTTCTTTGCAGATGCTTAGTTCTTCAAGAGACCTTGCCGACGGGGAACAAACGATGAGAGTGGGAACGGGAGAGGTTGTTTTGGCAAGAGCAGTGGGAGTTGTTAAACTTTATTTTAGAAATAAGTTTTAAATTTTAGACAATGTTTATTACATTTCTTGTTTTCGTAGAAATTTGATTTCTGTTTCCAGGTTGTTTGAACAAATGTTTAATGTTTCTTTTAATAATTATTATGTTAATATTTCTAGAAATGGTTTGGATATTTGTTCTGCGCATCTGGAAAATAGGCTTTACACCTTAAGGCCCAACGAAAAAGCACTGCTAAATACCAAAATGTTCAAAGTTGAACAACCAAAACCCAAGAAGCAAAAGATTTCTTCTGATAATGATACATACCTATGGCACCTTAGATTAGGTCACTTTAACCTTGACAGAATTAACAGACTGGTAAAAGAAGGTCCTTTAAAAGAGCTAAAAGTTAGTTTTCTACCAGTTGTGAATCTTGTCTTGAAAGTAAAATAACTAAGAGGCCTTTCTCTGAAAAAGACGAAAGGGCCAATGAACCACTTGAGCTAATATATTCAGACGTCTGTGGTCCAATGAATGTACAAGCACGTGGTGGTTACGAATATTTCGTCACATTTATTGACGATTATTCTAGGTATGGTTACATATACCTAATGCAAAGGAAATCTGAAACTTTTGGAAAGTTCAAAGAATTCCAAGCGGAAGCTGAAAAGCAATTAAAAAAGACGGTGAAGAGTTTTCAATCTGATTGAGGAGGAGAATACCTTGATACTGAATTCAAGGACTATATGATAGAACATGGTATTCTATCACAACTCACCGCACCTGGAACGCCACAACAAAATGGTGTTGCAGAGAGAAGAAATAGAACGTTGCTTGATATGGTGAGATCCATGCTTAGCTACTCATCATTACCCACTTCATTTTGGGGATATGCACTACAAACTACAGTATATCTTCTAAACATAGTTTCATCTAAGTCTATTTCAAAAACACCTTTAGAGTTATGGAATAGTCGCAAACCTAGTATGCGACATATCCGTAGATGGGGGTGTCCAGCACATGTGCTGAAAGGTAAGACCGGAAAGTTGGAACCACGTTCTAAAGTATGCTTATTTGTGGGATACCCAAAGGGAACGAGGGGAGGTTTGTTTTATAGTCCACAGAAAAAGAAAGTACTTGTATCGACAAATGCCACTTTTCTTAAGAATGATTATATGACAAACTATAAACCTCGTAGCAAAGTTGTACTTGAAGAGTTACTTTCTGATCAGATCAGACCGCAACCAACAACTGTTGTCGAAGGACAAAATGAGGAGACCACATCTTCCTATCAGAATGTCATACCACCTCGACGTAGTGGGAGGGTTGTGAGACCACCTGCTCGCTACAGGGAACTTGGAGAAGCAAATGTTGCTATCTCTGATAATTGTGAAGATAATCCATTGACATATCGTGATGCAATGAAAGTTTTTGAGAAGAAAAAATGGCTGGAGGCTATGAATCTTGAAACTCCAATTCAGTCTGGGATCTTATAGACCTACCTGAAGGGATAAAACCCATAGGGTGCAAATAGATTTACATGAAGAAAAGAGGAGTGGATGGAAAAGTTGAAACTTTCAAAGCTAAGCTTGTGGCAAAGGGTTATACCCAAAAGGAGGGAGTTGACTATGAAGAAACTTTCTAGCCTGTAGCTATGCTTAAATCCATTCGGATTCTTTTATCCATTGTTGCTTGTCTTAATTATGAGATATGACAAATAGATGTCAAGACTGCCTTTTTGAATGGCTATCTTGAGGAAAGCATCTATATGGTGCAACCAGAAGGGTTTGTAGTCAAAGGTCAAGAGCAAAAAGTTTGCAAATTGCAGAGGTCCATCTATGGACTCAAGCAAGCTTCAAGATCTTGGAACTTGAGATTTGATGAAGCGATCAAATCTTATGGTTTCGATCAAAATATTGATGAACCTTGTGTTTACAAGTACATCAAAGATAAGAATATGATATTCTTGGTTCTTTATGTAGATGATATCCTACTCATTGGGAATAATGTAGGCATATTATCTGATGTAAAGAAATGGCTCGCCAACAATTTCCAAATGAAAGATTTAGGAGAAGCAAGTTATGTTCTTGGAATCCAACTCATAAGAGATCACAAGAACAAACTGTTGGCGCTGTCTCAGGCATCGTATATCGATAAGGTGCTTATCAGATTTTCGATGCAAAACTCCAAGAAAGGTAATTTGCCTTCACGTCATGGAGTTTATCTTTCAAAAGAGCAGTGTCCTAAGACACCTCAAGAGGAAGAAAATATGAGACGGGTACCTTATGCATCTACAGTAGGAAGTCTAATGTATGCCATGTTGTGTATAAGACCTGACATGTGCTATGTGGTGGGTATAGTCAGTCGGTATCAATCTAACCCAGGATTAGATCATTGGGTAGCGGTTAAACATATTCTCAAGTATCTTAGGAGAACGAGAAACTATATGCTAGTTTATTTTGGTGAGAATTTGATTCCCATTGGATACACTGATTCTGATTTTCAATCAGACAAAGACACACGTAAATCTACGTCTGGATCAGTGTTTACTTTGGTGGTGGAGCCATAGTTTGGAAAAGCATCAAACAATCTTGTATTGCTGATTCAACTATGGAAGCAGAATATGTAGCTGCTTGTGAAGCAGCTAAAGAAGCTGTTGGCTCTGTAAGTTCTTCAATGATTTGGAAGTAGTTTCAGGCATGGATAAACCACTCATACTGTATTGTGACGACAGTGGTGCAGTGACAAATTCAAGAGAACCTATAAGCCACAAAAGAGGAAAGCATATAGAAAGAAAATATCATTTAATTAGAGAGATAGTGCATCGAGGCGATGTGGAAGTTGTGAAGATAGCATCGGAAAACAACCTTGCCGACTCTTTCACCAAGACGTTACCTGCAAAGAGCTTTGAGGGACACTTGGAAGGCTTAGGTCTTAGAGACATGTCTCACCTGCTTTAAGGCAAGTGGGAGATTGTTGGGTTTGGTGCCTTAAAAGCTGTGACATTGTACATATTGTTAATAAATAAATAAAATGACATTTATTATTATTTTGGTTGATTATATGTATTATGAATACATTTATAAACATCAAGAAAATTCCATGATTATTTATGTGACTATAAATTTAGCATATAAGTGTTATTTGCTTAGGGATAAAATTTATAGATAATAATCTAAATAGTCCGTAATAATTAATTAAAGTTTAGGATCTTTAATTAAAAATTACAAGTACGGTCCAATCTCATCTAAAATGAAATAGTCATTTTCTGGACTATTAATGTAGAGACATTGGATTGGAGGTACTTTATATAGGACTGGACTAGATAAATTATGAATCTCTAATAATCATCCGTTACAAATAGAGTATTCAAATTTATCACTATGATGATCATATATTTGACAGTTTTAATCCTGAGTATTTATTAGACTCCTATTTATGACATTATGTTTTTTGACTTGCATGGTAAGATTTGTCTAAGCACAGATTATAACTTAGCATCTTGGAAACATAAAGTAATAAATAGCTGGGAATAATATTATACAGATATGGAATCCATTCCTTCCCTATGGAAGTTAGAAAAATAGTTCTCTTGAGTGATAATTCAAGATTTGAACAGTAGAGCGCTCGTTCATAATAAGATTATGAATTAATTGTTCATTAGAGAATTATTGGAACTCAAGGATAAAGATGTAATAAGAGAGGTGAACGGAAGTTGAACCTAGCTCTTATTATGAACTATTTATGGAGGACTGACTTATATGTAATGATTATATCAATGGACTACTCGTTAATTTTCTTTGAATAATTTCACTATAATCTCAAGGGTTCAGTTTCAGGTTTTTAGTGGAGTAACACTGAAACTAATAAATTTGACACATTAATCAAAGAGTTTAATTAATTGTCAAATTTATTGGAGCTTGGGTTATAGGTCCATAGGTCCCCAATACCACATCTGTAACACTATAATGGATTTATGCATAGAATGAATTATACATATTTAGTTTAGAATTATTGAATTCTGAATTAATTATTTCACACTGGAATTATTAATGTGACATAGAAAAATGTTCTCTGTGACATATAATGTAATGTGATAAATTTTGTCACATTTAACTGAGCATTAGTTAATTAATTAATTAATTAATTTTAAAATCTATTCTTAAATAAATGTGATTTGTTTTTGAATTTAGATTTAGATATATATATATATATATATATATATATATGGTTTTGAATCAAATCTTTTTATATATAAGATTTTATAATATATTAATATATATATATTAATATAAAACCAAAAAAAAAACTTTCCTTATATATATATATATATATGATTCGGTTAAATTTATTAAAAAAAAAAAAAGAAGGAAGGAAAGTTTACTTTACGTAAACTTTCCTTATATATATTGAATCACGTTGACGTGATTCGAAAAAAAAAAAAGAGGAAAGAGAAAGTAAAATTACTAATAGCTCATATATAAAAAAAGAGAGATAAGAGTTATCTCAAGAGAATTATTCACGTAATTTTTAGAAAGTAAAACTGAGAGTTCTTCTCTAAAGAAAAAGGTATGCTATCTCATGTGTTGAGTACATAGCAGATTTAAAAAAGTGTGAGGAAAATTCATTCTTACAGTTTGACGCCCACTCGTCTTTCCATTGGTGTGAAGGCCTGGTTTGAAAGATCGTAGTGTCAAAAAGGAAAGCTAGGATACCCTGATAGTCTTCAAAACGTTAGTAAAAATTCCTAAAGCTCTCTATAATTAAAATTATATATCTATTCCCGATGAACAAAGTTTTCAGAAAATTTTTGTTTGTCAACGATCCGTTCCTTTCCGCTGCGTTTCATATTTTAATTCCAACAGTATGATGCCATTTTCTGAAACTCTAATAGAACAAAATAGTAAGATCTAACGTGTTTATTTACGCGTGATCGGAGTGGTTATAAATTAGAGCGGGTATGATTTGGAGTAAAGAATTATAGTCAGAATAAGTTTTTTTTTTTCAACAATATACTAGTTGTTGAAAAAGGAGATAGAATTAAAGCAAACAACTCTAATTTATCACTCAAGAAGTAGAAGTTCATTCAATAATTAAAAAAAAAAACAAATTACTTGTATTAAACTCACAAAACCAAAAAGATTACACACTCATTCTTTTCTTTCTATTTCTCTTGGAAGCTTGCTGTGAAGAAATGAGCCAAATGCTCAGCTACGTATAGGCCTAAGCAATGGCCTTTATTTTATCGAGAATAAACATAGGCCACACAATAAAATAAATTACAATCATTTTTTTAGCTAATGACTAACACGTAGACAATATAACTTAACCAAACTTCTCAACTCATCTATACCTAACTTTGGCCATTTTATAATTGAGATTATTAACAAACATGTGGGGTTGATTGGCCACCAACAGCTAGGGTTGATTTTTGACAAAGTTGTTGTTGGCATATGGTAATAGCCGTTATAATCCGTGATCCCTATGGTGGACATGAGCAGTATTGGAAAAACTACCTTGCTTAACTTGTTTACAACAATAAGATCGGACTCTGCACTGAGTCCGGGGGACGTAGGCAGTTCTTTGGCCAACCCCGTTAACAAATTCTCTATTGTTGAGTGTCTGATTTATTGTCTGCATTTGATTATCTTCTTGTTTATTTGCCTAAGTGATTGCATGTTTAAGTTGTTGAAGCAACAGAGCCAAAAACTTTAGAAAACGGTGTGTTAACATAAAGCCGTCCTTTGAGGGGCATACCCCTTTGCTAGAAGATGGTTTACGGACATCCCATGGGCCCGGCACATGGATATCGCCAATATTTGGTCGTGTGTTGGCGTTGGCTGTGATCCTGATCCGCAACACCAATCGGACTTGAAATGATGAATGCAATACCATGGGCCGCGCATGATCACGGATTACGGGTCCGGATTATGCATGTTGGTTAGAGTCATGTCTCTGTTGAGGCATAAAATGAAAATCTCAGAAACATAAACTAATGTCATAGCCTACTATGCCTAAGTTTATAAAGTTAACTCTCCCTAAAGAAAAGATCAAAAGAGGTTCGCTGAACACAAATGAATGCGGCATCAAAACACCCAGCAATGAAAAAGAAGAAAAAGAAGAAGGAAAGAAACAAGTGTTGACGTCACATTAATTTATGCATGATATTAAGTAGTTGAAAACCTATTTCTTTAATCAATTTCTCGTAACTTCTTGTTGGGACTCATCAGCCTTTTACATACATTTATCATGAAGATTGACAATGCTTCCTTTTTGCATGTCAACGTTATTGAGCTCTTTTATTTCCTCAAAACTTTCTAATCAAAGTCACTCATTTTAAAGAACTATTTTCATGCAGTTATCCCTTAAAACTTTTCGTAGTTAGCAAAATAGTCCCTAAATTTTTAATAACAATGTAGTCCACAATGGATTCATCAAAATAGGAAAATTCACTCCAGTGGATTACAACTTTTAAGGATTAATTGGGAAAAAAAGAAGAAGAAGATAATTTCTATTTTTTTTAAAAAAAAAGAATGCAGATAAAGCTTTGCAACACTAGCAGCCGAATTTGCACTGGTTAGACTTGAGTCGTTTCAATGATACTTGCTGTCGTTTTAGTAATTCTTGATGCCTTTTTGTGTACGACTTCGTTTCCAAGTTGATTTTATTTATTTATTAAACCAAACATTTATTTATTTATTTATTTTGAAAAGATTAGTTTTTTGAAGGGTATATTATTTTATTAACAGAAAAGAAGAAAATGTTGATCAACTACTACATTATCAAAAACAGTAAGATTCCACCACCACCTAAATCTATGAATAAGACACGTTCATCTTTAGCATGGCAAAGAAGCGTCTTCATAGCTTCTTTTTTTTTTTTTTTTTCATTAAATGACTGGAAGTTCCACTATGGAACATTTTTTAATAGAAGCCAAGCAACCAACCATTGTAACATTCTTTACTTCCACTATGGAATATAAATTATTGAATAAAGCCAATAAGCCTTCATTCTCATTGTTTTCTATTTGATGTGGTTTCCTTTTAGTCCCCAAAAAAATTAAGATTTTGAAGATCACCACACAAACTATATTCTATGTAATAATGATAACGTTACGAAGAAATGGAAGAATTAATGTTAAACCAAACATTCATTTATTTATTTATTTTGAAAAGATTTAGTTTTTTGAAGGGAATATTAATTTTTTTAACAAAAAAGAAGGGAATGTTAATTTAATTTTCAACCACTACATTATCAAAAACCGCAAGATTCCACCGCATCTAAATCTATGAATAAAACGCGTCCACCTTAGCATAAAAAGAAGTGTCTTTATAGCCGTTTTTTTTTAATTATTTTTATTAGTACTGTTTTCTTATTTTCGCTATATTATATTTCAAAAAAGTAAAAAAGAAAATGACTGGAAGTTCCACTATGGAACATTTTTTTACTTGAATTTAACAAACCAAACATTGTTAGATTCTATAGCTCATCTTTTAGGAATTAAGAATGAGAAACAGGAAAAAATTAGTATTAAACTAGGTGATTTTATTTCAATCATAGAACTAGTAGTCCTGAGCTTTTTTGTTGGTTTTTTTTTAGAAATAAGAGAACTAAATAGCAGGGGTTACAATTTTTTTTGAAGGGAGGGATTACAATATTTGAACTAAATAACATATTTACGGGGCAAAAATTGTATTTTCCTATGTAATTCATCAAATGAAATTTCAAATGTTATATACAAGCAGTGTGCCTCTGGTCAAGTCTTCAGAATAATTAGTGGACCCCGCTAGCAAGTTCTTGGATGGTAGAACCGTTGATAATTGCCTTTAGCAAACGCGGAAAAATGGCCTAGGAACACACAGATAAAAAAAGAAGTGACCAAAAAGAAAATATCACGAAAGTCTTTTCATGCCACACTGATACCTGCTTTCCTTATCTGTCTGTCATTCCCCATTGGGGTGCTTGTGTTGTCCTTGATCGACAATCTTATTTTTGAGTTCCTTTGGAAGAAGAAAAAAACAGTGAGAAAACAGAGATTGCTACAACTAAATTTATCTTCTCCTGTTTACAACTGCACTTTTTTCTCTTGATTCTCCAAAGGTATGTCTCTTTCTTTCTTCCACACCTACACTTTTTTTTTTTGCATGTGTGCTTTAATTTAGGTGAATAATTTTGTTGATTTTTTTAAAGAAAATATTAGCTGAATTGATGTTGGCTAAATTTCAAGCATTTGATATACAAATAATATTTCTTTTCCGATATCATGTTAGGAACTGAGGTTATCTTCAACAAAGTGGTATTAATGAAGTTTTATCTCGTTTGGGGGAAAAAACAAAAAAACAATAGCAAGAGGATTTGGTAAAAGAAAAATGATGGTTCAAGGGGGTGGATGTAAAGATTTGGCTAGAAATATGTAAACAAATTAGGTTTTTCTAACCTCCAACATTTTTTTTTAATTCCTTAATTAGGTTTTTCACTAGTGTTCTTGCTTTCTCATTCCCCAACCTCTGTAAACAACTCTTTAATTTCTCCTTATTTTTCTCTTCTTCTTTTTTTTTCCTTTTTTTTATATATATTTAAAACTTCTCTTAAATAATAAAAGACAACTATGTGAAAGGATGGTCAAACTGACATGTTTAGATTTTGTTTTATTTTCTCTTTTGGTTTAATTTTCGGTCAAAAGATTTATCTTCTTTTAAAGTTGTTTAATGTTGAAGTTGTTTTCACATTACCAAAGCGCTGTTTTTTCACCCCAACATGAATAAATGTTTCAATACATCGTTGTTGTGCCACTCATCACGTTAATTTACGTAAGTCATCAACATTTTGGAGAACATCATGCAAGTTATACCTTAGATATCTGAAATGCAAACGAAATCAAAGAATTAATATTAAACAAAACATTTATTATAACCCTTCAACCACTCCATTAAGAATAAAAAGTAAGTAAGATTCCATTTCCATCTAAATCTATGAGTAAAGCGTGTGAATCTTCAATGTAGAAAATGTAGTGAATTTCATAGCTTTATCTTGCTGACAAATTTATTGGTATCAATTACACATGTTGGCTTTGGACTTTCAGAAAAGTGTAGACGAATAGAAAAAAAAAAAATAGTGGATTTATGGCTGGTTGGTATTAACTTGGTCATTTCCAAGTTACTAATATCTCTTTGCTTATACACATATTAGAAATTAAGATATAGTAAGTATTAATTTAATATTATTTTCACCCTCCAACAAAAATGCATTAAGTGTGGTTTTTTTTCAATAGCAAAAATAGGAGTGCCGATTCTTTTTGTTCCTTTTTTTTGGGGGTATTTTTGTTCCTTTTGATAGTTAGTGTTTTTTGCTCATAATCTTTTTGCCATAGTTTTCAGCTCCACTTAATGTTAGACATTTGGTTGTTTCGATCACGTAATTCAATTTTGTCATTTGCCTTGTTAAAGAATAGTCACACCATAGTCAAATTACATAGTAATGCTGATTAAAGAGGTCCAGAAAGCTGAATAAGTGGTTCCTCCTCGCAAGTTCATGAAACCATCAATTATTGCAGGTTTCCAATCGTGTAATTTGGACAAGAAATAAAAGAAAAAGAAAAGACAAATTAATACAGAGACCCTTATGTTCCCAAAATTTCCTGTTTAGAGGGCTCATTAATCCATACCACACTTGTTATCTGATTTCCTTTCTTGTCCGTTATTCTCCGCAGAGTTCTTTCCTTCCGCAATCAGCTCATTTCAGTTTGTTTTGCAAGAAAGAGATACCATGGCTGAACTTGTTGGAGGAGCCCCTCTCTCCGGCTTCCTTAATGTCTTGTTTGATAGGATGGCTACTCAAGAGGTCCTCAATTTCTTTCAAGGAAAGAAAATCCTCGCTAACCTGCGTGATGAGTTGAAGATCAGGTTGAGGTCGGCTAATACATTGATGAACGATGCTGAGGTGAAACTACTCACTGATGAAGGCGTGAGGGAGTGGCTTGATGACCTGAGGGAAGTCATTTATAATGCAGATCATGTTATGGACAAAATAAACACTGAAGCTTTGCGGCACAAGGTGGAAAAAGGTGACCAACCAAGAAGCAAAGCAAGTAAGTTCTTCGATTTTATGCCCCAGTTTTATAGTGAATTTGAAAACACTATAAAGTCCGAAATAGAGGAGATCCTTGGCAGATTAGATTTTCTTCTGAGGCAAAAAGATGAGCTTGGTCTAAGAGAAGGTGTTCATCGAAGTAGGCCTCAAAGATTGCCTGCTCCTTTGGTAGACGCATGTGATGTGTATGGAAGGGACGCTGAGAAGAAGGCTATTGTTGAGTTGTTGCTGGCAGATGGCAATAGACGTCATAAGATATCTGTGATCCCCATAGTGGGCATGGGCGGCATTGGCAAAACTACCCTTGCTCAACTTGTTTACAATGATAGCAAGGTCCAAGAACATTTTGCCTTGAGGGTGTGGGTAACTGTATCAGAGGAGCTTGATGTTTTTGAACTTACAAAAATAATTATTGAGAGAATCACTTCTAAAAGATGTGATATTCGGGACCTACATCAACTACAAGAAAGACTAAAGGAAGAATTGATGGGAAAAAGATTTCTTTTTGTCCATGACGATGTTTGGAATGAAAATTATGAACTTTGGGAGGCTTTAAAGAGCCCATTCAACTTTGGAGCAGATGGGAGTAAGGTTATTGTGACAACACGCAGTCAAATTGTTGCATCCAAGATGGGCACTGTTCCAGCTTATACTCTACGACTGATATCAGATGAAGATTGCTGGAAGTTGTTTGCAGACCATGTCTCTGACAACATAGACTTTCGGGTAAATCTGGCTTTGCAAGAAATTGCAAAAGAAATTGTTAAAAAGTGCAAGGGTCTTCCTTTGGCAGTAAAATCAGTTGCTGGAGTTTTACGCTCTTTATCAAGTTTGGAGGAGTGGAAGGGGATACTAGAAAGTGATATAGGGAAGTTGCAACTTCAAGAAAATAAGAAGAATAAGATTCTCCCTGCATTGTGGTGGAGTTACCAGTTCTTACCTCCACAGCTAAAGAGATGCTTTGCTTATTGTGCAA
This sequence comes from Artocarpus heterophyllus, assembly GCA_025403435.1. NCBI lineage: Eukaryota > Viridiplantae > Streptophyta > Magnoliopsida > Rosales > Moraceae > Artocarpus > Artocarpus heterophyllus. The sequence continues at coordinate 27,058,957 of CM046332.1, read as the reverse complement.
TATTCCCCAAAGATTATGAGTTCTCTAAAAGAGACCAAGAAACCTTAATCTTGTTGTGGATGGCAGAAGGGCTTGTGCAACCTAGCGGAGCAAAAAGAATGGAAGATGTGGGAAAAGATTACCTTGATGGTCTAATATCAAGGTCACTCTTTCAACAATCAAGCAAGGATGGAAATCCAATTCTCCTTATGCACGATCTTGTTCATGATTTAGCTACGCACATATCAGGTGAGTTTTGTTTTGCGTTTGATGGTCACAATCACTTGCATGACATTACAAGCAAGACTCGTCATTTTTCATACATAAACAATTCTAAAGACGTGGCAGAGTTAAATGGTTTGTTCAAAGCCAAGTGCTTGAGCACCTTGTTAGCTTTGTCATTGTCATGTGCGTACGTACGTTCTCCAATATTGACGGACACTCTCTTGACTGAATTATTGCTTAATGTTGGAGGACGCTTGAAAGTGCTTTGTTTATCTCAATCATGTATCACAGACTTGCCTAGTTCAATTGGGGATCTGAAGCATCTAAAATACTTGGACTTGTCAAACACAGACGTCAAAGAACTTCCTAGTCAAATTTGTACATTGTACAATTTGCAATCACTTTTGTTGTCATGGTGTGGAAATCTTACTAAATTGCCAACGAATATGTGTAAATTAATCAACTTGCGTCATCTCATAATTAGTGACACACCTTTAAAAGAGATGCCGCCACATATGTGCAAGTTGAGAAATCTACAGACACTCAGTAATTTTGTTTTGAGTGAAAATGGTGGCTCCAAGATCAAAGAGTTAGGGGAGTTGCAGTTTTTGCATGGAAGTCTTTGTATCTCGGGGCTTGAAAACGTGGTGGACGTTGGGGATGTTTCTAAAGCTAATTTGAAGAATAAAAAGCATCTCACTAAGCTTATTTTGAGGTGGAAATATGGTAGATTACCTGATGATTCAACGAAAGAAAGAGAGGTACTTAATGCACTAGAACCACAGAGAAAGCTGAAGAACCTCGAAATTGAATGGTACAGTGGTACGATATTCCCAGATTGGGTAGCACATCAGTCATTTAGTGATATGATTGAAGTGTCCCTAAAGTACTGCAAAAATTGTTGCTTGTTGCCGCCACTAGGGCAGCTACCATCCCTCAGAGAGCTTGGAATTTGGAGTATGCATGGGTTGGAAAGTATCGGAGATGAATTTTGTGGTACTTTCTTGACTAAGCCATTTCCATCCTTGGAAAGGTTAAGAATTTGTTCTATGGCTTCGCTGGAGAAGTGGTCATTCACTAGAGCTGATCAAGAAGGTGAGATTTTCCCTCGTCTCAAGAATATTGATTTACGTTTTTGTGAAAAACTAAAAGTGGGTCTACCAGCTGCCCGTTTTCCATCCTTGGAAAGAATTGAGATTTATAATTGTGAAGAAATGGTGAGTGTACTTCCAACGTTAAGTCAAGTGGAGATTGACTATGCATATCCGTCTCTTCAGTCCATCGAAGTATCTTCTTGTCCAAAGTTAGAGTCGTTTTCAGGAATGGGATTAAAGAATCTTCAAATTTCGCGTTGCCCAAAGCTCTTTGAAAAGCGTATGAACTGGGATCTGCAAAGACTCTCCTCTCTGCAAAGCTTAGCGCTCGGATATTATGAATTTGAAGAAGCGGTGGATTCATTTCCAGAGGAAGGGCTGTTTCCATCCACTTTGACTTCTCTTAGGATCTACTGGTTTAGAAACCTTAAACACCTAAACGGAAAAGGCCTTCAGCACCTCACCTCCCTTCAACGATTGGTAATTTCGTGTTGCAAAGAACTAGAGAGCTTGCCAGAAGAAGGATTGCCTCTTTCTCTTTCTGATTTGAACATCGCTGGGTGTCCTCTGCTAAAGGAGCGGTGCCAGAGAGAAACAGGGAAAGATTGGCCTAAGATTCAACACATTCCCAAAATACAAATCAATGGGATAGATATATGATAAAGCATTCTTCATTTTTTATCCTCCCATTCTCAAAGTGCTACAATTTTCTCTTCAGGTATTATAAATTCAAATTCCGTTCCACTTTAGTCGATAACAGTTGATAAATTCGACTTTTTCAATATTTCCTGGTTATTTTAAGCGCTCTTTTCTTATACAAGTTGAAAACTTGTTTCAGCTTTGCTTTTATATATTTGGGTATGATTTTTCTTGGAGCTAGTAAGGACAATTTAATCAAAATTCATATTTATACCAATACATTTTGCCTTTTCTTTTTTTTTTAAAAAAAAATTCCAGAGGAAGTGAGAGTAACCAGGCACCAGAAAGCTCGATAAAACCCTGAAGCTGGAGAGGTGTGGTCGTGCAGGAACTTTTGAGCTTGGTAAGTGGTCCTCGTTACTTTTGCTTAATCTGCGCTTTTTTTTTTCTTTTTTCTTTTACTGCACTTAGTTGGGGCAATTCAATCAGAAATTAATGGCAAATATCGATGTTGTATACAGAATATCATATAAGGAACTGTTGGCAAAATGAATCATGATCCCATATTCTTTTTGGCTTAATGCATTCATCTAAAAAAGGACTCTATGTGGGTGATACTGTGTCCATATCTTCATTTGGGCAACTGAAATTTTAAGCTTTAATGCGAGTTTAAATTACAGGCAGAGATAAAATATGTCGAAAAGGAACTTAAAAAGGCAAGGCGTGAGGAAGAAATGGTTAGTTTGCCTCTGCTGTTGCCATTTTTTTTCCTCTTGCGTGTCTGTTTCGAGCTTTAATGGCCACCAATATGGTTATATTAGTAGGGGAAAGAGTTACAGTATCTTGCTATTGCTAATGGTATTATGCCATGTTCCTATTTCTTTCCTTAATTTGTTACAATTTGGTTTATCAGGTGTACTTTTCTCCACAAGAATTGCAAGCCAACAATGTTGCATCCTTGTGCGGAATTACACTACTGGGAGGGAGAACTGTTATGGTCTGAATTACAGCATGCCGGTAAAGAAGCCTTTAGAGAGGTGAGTTGTTTTGATTGTCGCAAGTAAGGTTTTCCCGGTGCCCTTTGAAACGTACTTCAATTCTATGTTGTCTTCAAATTTAGAGATTACAATATTCTTTTCTTTAGGTTTTTTTATGACACACTCATGTCATGTTGTAAAAGATTGACATCTATTTTCACCTAGAAATATTGAAAAAGTTGAACTTCTATTTCATACCAGTTTCACTATAAGGTCTACGACTAAACCAGGATCTCGTGCAGTAGACCTACTTGCATATGCTGGATTTTGTCGTGTACAGATTTTGGAAACTCCGGTTATCCATTGTATTTCACGTTATGCATTCTTTATTATTTGCTTTCAATCATCTTATAAACAAATGGATAGTCTTAGAACAAACTCTGAAATTTGAATGTGATTGATGTCTATAGGCATACCAAAATCAGACACACTAAAAGGTTCCAAGAGAGCTGCCTACTTGTGTTTTCTTCATTAGAGTTAGCAGAATAATATTCAGAGCTCAGAATTTTATTTGTATAATCCCATTATTGTTTTTGCTTAAGCTCTCAATCTTTTCCATGTAACTATATTTTTGGCTTGCAACATCATGACTGTTCAAGCTGTCACGGAGATTTTCCGATTCTAGACACTGGTATATAATGCATTCTGCAGAACTTTTCTTTGAGCATTGTTATCGGTTATAATTGGGGACTAAAGGAAATTGAGTGAGAAACACGGATTTCTGGGGGCTATTGAAGATCATTTTGACTGTGCAATTTGAATCCTCGCAATAAGATCGGACTCTGCATGTTGAGTCCCGGGGACGTAGGCAGTTCTTTGGCCGAACCCCGTTAACAAATTCTCTATTCTTGATAGTTTGATTTCTTCCATGCCTTTTCATCTGTCTATTTATTTATGTGATTGCTTGTTTGACTTCTTAAAGTTGTCTATTTTCTTTCATGTTTAGCTTAAACTAATATAAAGTAGGAAACTTTGCTAAAAAAAATTGCGGTTTCTTTTAGCATTGTCCCAACTGCATACGACTGGTTTCCCATAATTATAGGAACCATTTCATGTTAGTTATTGCACTTTGTTTTCCCTTACCTTGTTTAAGCAAATAAACTTCACTTAATTTTCATCTTTGACTTTTCATTGCAAAAAATGCCCTCAATAAAGTTGGAGTAATATACAAAATATCCCAAAAAAAAATGCATAGATATGTTAATTGTGATGACTATAATTTTCCATTCCGTGTAGCAAATGACAACACCTAACATGTGACGCGTGAACCAAACGAAAATAAATTAATACGACATACAACAACAAGCTAGAAGATTGCCGACTGTCAAAAGGCAACAATATCGCAACCCTTAACGACAACTAAGAAAACGACAATAACCTAAAACGACATACAAACAAAAAAATTCAAAGACATACGGCAATATGCTCAATACCGGCGAGCTCGAAAACTGATGATAGCTCAGAAAGTCAGAAATGATAAGAGCGGGCAACAGAAACGACATGTGTATCAAAAAAACTAAAACCGACAATAAAAATAAACGACAAAAACCCTGACAGAGCGATACCAATATAAAACGACAAATAGAGTAATTTGTACCCTATAAATGCTTTTTTTTTTTCCTTCTTCCTTTTGGCCAATGGTAAATGGGCGCCGAATAGGATAATCTGCGCTGATGCACACCAAATTTTCCATCATTAACTAATTGAACCTTCAACTTTCTATTTTAACATTAATACTAAATTTTACAATTCTTAGCATTACAATCCAATCGAAAAACCCTATTATTAAATTATTACAATGCTATCTTTCAATAACGTTAATGAAAACGAGATATTTTTTGGCTACCATGCAGCAAGTAAATCTGAGTGCACCATATATAGGGTTGTTCGCGGCTAGTTTGGGCATCACCAACCAAACCAAAAATAAATTTTATTTTTAGGCGGGTTGGGCGGATTGATATTTTTACAGAAATTAAACCAAACCAAACTACTCATAAGCGATTTGGGTGGTTTGTAAAGACTCATAACATATCTCACAATTGTTATGCATGATGAAATATCAAACTTTGGACAAGCCATGCTACAAAAGATCTTAAACTCTTCTTATTCAACAAATAGTAAAGGTAGGTACCTTATCTATGACCACCATGTTTGCTAATGTTGCTCGATATGCCGCTTGACTAACCCACAGCTACAAGGTTAATATCTCCACCTGTTGTAGCACTCTTTTGCCTGAAACATAATATATATTGCTTGAAATCTTCCTACTAATATAGGTATTTCTTACATTGCTCCCTAAGATGGTTCCATAAGATACTAGTACCATTTTTTTAGGTGTTAGAATACTCTTTATGATAATGGATACATACATTTCTAAGCTCACCCTTATTTTTTTTTCTCTTCAAAATGGTCCCACGTTGGAGAAATTGTTCTACCCTTTATTTTGCTAGGAAGTAGTGGTCTAGAGCTTTATTTTGCTCCGAGTTTTTTTTTCCCCATTTTGGCTCTGAATTAGTCGTAAGTGTTTTTTTTTTCTTATTTGATTTTTTTTTATATATATATGCTAATGACCGAATAACATTTAGGGAAAAGTGAAGGAAAAATGAAATGTCTATTGAAAAAAGGATAGAAGTGAAATTATAGGATGTAAAGAAATACATTTTATACATGTGTATAAATTATTTCATTACCAACTAAAAATAATCAATATAAAAAGTAATAAAGATTCTCCTATATATAAAAGTTATTTTATAAAAAATATATATATAGCGGATTGATGAATGATTTGGCAGACAGTTTAGGCGGTTTGAGATTAAGAAACCACTCACTAAACCATCCAAAATTATTTATGTATAAAACCACCCAAACATCCAAAATTAGAATAAAACCACCGAATTGATTCGATTCGGTTTGGTTTTAGACAGTTTAACAGATTTTTTGAACACCCTAGCACCATAGGGTAAGATAAAGGAATTGTTACATAACTTGGGTGTCAAAAATCAAGCATACCTTGCTATTGCTATTCGATTGAGAGAAAGAGATAGAGAGAAGAAATGTGTTCTTACATTATCCTTGAGCGAACAATTCAATCAAGAAATTACATGGGTATATCGACCACATTGCTAATGAGAATGGTAAAAAAGGCAAGCAAATCATAACACAGTGCTTCGAGGGTGGAAGATGGGTCGAAGAAAATTTCCTCCATTGTAAGCAAAAATTTTTCATTGCCATCAAAATGGACGGAGAAAAGGGTAAACAGCCCCTAAGAGAGAAATTACAAGTTCTCATGCCATTTGAAAAGAATTATTATCGGTTCAAAATTTTGTCACTGAAGTTAGCTGTCCCACGGACAACAAAGACACATTTTTGCTCGATTACTCCATAATATTCCGTCTTCATATATCACACCGTAGAAATTGTTTAGCTGAGCCTGGCAGATTGTCGTACCGTTTTCTTCTTTTTACATAATTGAGACCATTCAATGTCGCCATAACCGACCTTGCTGCTTTTGTTCTTGCATTTTCCTGCATAAAACAGTTGGTGTCAAACAATATAAGAATATTAAGTAAAATAAAGTTAAGGTTTTCTAATACCCCTACACATAAAATTATCCACTCCTTTTGCCAAGAAATTGGAAAGCACAACGTTTCTATAGTTCTATTATTTGACAAGGTACGAAAACTGATAGAACAGAATTCAGTTATTCATCTGCTTGAACTAAACAAATATGTTAAAATTTAACCGACCTCCGATGCTCTCTGGAGCGCTGAATAAATTCCTCCGGAATATCACAGCCTTCATAAGATGCTAACACTTGTCTGATATCTGCTGGAGGATTACGGGCAACAACTGCATATAGACTAAAGAAGTGGTAAAATATTTCCTCAGGATTTGAAACGAAAGAAGAGTCGCTTGTCCTACCTATTTAATGGAAACCGCATGCATATACTCACATTCGAGAAATGGTATGAAGTCCAGAAGAGCCGTGTCATCTAATTCAAGCTTAAATGGCTTTATTGGGGCAGCGTTCTCTGGCTGAAGGCTATTTGCATGTGCATGGGCACTCAGATAGATGACCTTTGCAGGATCTCTGTTAAGTTTGGAAAGGTCCTGTAGAAGAAGATCTCATCTCATCACGCACACTTTTCTTTTCTACCGCTATAGGAGTAAATATCTAATAAGTTCCATAAAATGCTAAATTCATGCTAGTTATTGAAATCTTGTCTAGATCTGTACATAGCATCTAAACATGTGTAACAACAGAATCCTTAATCTTGATAGAAAATAAATTACATGCTCAAAGAAAGATCTCGAAGGTGCCAATCATCTTGAAGTTTTGCGAAAAAGAAGCACAAAACAATGTTTATTAAGAACAAGCAAAAATTGAACAACAACATACCCTATAATGTTGTCCATTCTGATACCTAGTAGCAGCCTTTCCAAGCCTATATCGTACACAATGCTTGGTGTCCAATCTCTCCATAACAGGATCTACATACTGCACTTGCCAAGACAAAGCAATACAACGTCGATGAATGTTAACGTTAAAAGAAAATACTGATCCACTATTAGGAAGTAAGAGTTTTAAATTACCATATTTGAATAGTCAGAATACAAAACAATTTCATAATACTGAGCCAGATGTTCCAAGAAAGCATCGACTCCAGGTCTTTTAATGGTTTGCCAGCCCTTTTCTCTCTTCAAGTGCCAAGAAGAAAACATTGATGTCAGACGTCCATTAAGAAAAATTCTAAAACAAATTAGGTATGAGTACGAAACTAAGAGCTAAATATTTTGCAATAACATGAAAACAGATGCAACCGTTTCCTAAAAACGACGACAGTTACACATGCAAAAACAAATTGTACCACTTTGAAACAAAAAAGACTTACACCACAACCATCTTCAGTCCTAGTCTTACCGTCCAATAAGAGTATAGTAGAGTCTCTTGAAGATCCAGAACAAGTGTAAAAACATGTCGCTCCATGGGATGCAAATCTGGAAGAAGCTTTTCTGCATATGGTTCAGTATAACCCTACAATGAAGAAGATAGAAGTTGGTGGTCAGGACAAAGGAAAAATAATAATAATAAAATGACAGAAACATGATCCGGAGAAGCAGAGGATCACAAATTAAATGTACTCACTTTAACTTGTTCTTCAATCGTTTTCCTTGCGTCCAAGTACAATTCAGTTGCTTTGGCAGGCACTGAAGATCAGAGACCCAAAAATATCAGCATAAAAATTAACAGATCGTGTATTATATTACAGTGACAGGTTATCAATATATATTCTCAAGAATATTAGAAAACTTTTTGTTTTTCACACAAAAGCCAGTTCAAACTTTTGTAGTTTCTAGGTTAAGCTATTTCCAAACGTCAACCTCATTGGATAATGTGATAGTAAATTCAGCAACCCAGGTATGAGGTGTGAACATCACAGAAAGGAGAAGAAAATATTTGGAATTGCATTGTTTAAACACAAAAACCATAACTATTCACACACTATGAACTCACCTGTCATTGCAGAAGAGTAAAGCAAACTCTTAAATTTCTGCAAAAAGGAATTTATATGAAAAGGTCAATCCAGAGACATTTCTCATGCACCATAAAAGTAAAATGACCATCCAACAGCACATCACAAGTAGCAATGCCGCAAACATCATAAAAGCACAAACACCTATCAAGCACGGCCCTTGTGTCACTAAGACACAAACGCACTAGAACCCATTTTTCAGGGACTGATATTTGTAACAACAGTTTCACCTAGAAAAGCCATGCAAGCATTTGAATCTATTATTGCATAAAACAAATTCAAGCCAAAATATTTGAAATTGAACAGTTTGAATTTCATTAAAAGCAAGCTCATTTCCAAAATACAGCACCAAAGTCACACTTACATCAAAAGCAGCCGCATCATCCGGCACTTTGTAACACAAAGGAGCGGCTCGAAGATCCTTTGTCTTTTCCTCTATTTCTTCCAAAGAGTACGCTGCACGACCAAAAAGGGGTTTTCAAATTTACCATTCAGACCCCGACCCTCCCTTTCACCACGCTGATACACTAAATGCTAGTCTTTTATCATACTTTCATAATATAGTTTTCACGTTTCACCTCCACATGAAACCAAAAAATAGAAAGAACCCAAAATTCCACAATCTAAGTCCAAATTCGAATCTAACAATTGCCTTCTTCAATATATTCATATAAAAAGGAACAATTCGTTTCAGATACACATTTAATCCCAGGAAAGTATTATTATTAACCCTTTCTTCATCCATTTTTCTCCTCAAATATTCAATAAAAGCACTTTATTTATCACATTTTTCCACCACAAGCAACGGGAAGAATAAAAATAACTCAAAAATTTCACAATCCAAAGCCAAATTCGAAGCTTGATGTATTCTAGAGGAAGAAAATTGAACAATTCAAATACAGAATTAATTTATAGACAACCGATATAATTAAACATTTCTAGATTCTTTTCCTCCTCAGATACTCGAGAAACAAACAGAAATGAAAGAGAATTTGTATGGATCGCACAGTCGCGTACCGTACGAGACATATCCGGTGGCGGCGGCGGCTCCGGTGATAGCTGCAGCGATCGTGTACTTGAGAAAGCTCCAGGATTTGCTGCTGGATGCCGTCGAAGCCAGATCAGCCGCCGACGGAGGAGGCTCATCGGCGACTAGGGCTTCGGCGGTGATGAGCGGCTCCTTGTTAGGGTTTGAGGTGACGCCGGAGCTGAGGAAGTCGGCGATTGCGCTTCGATAACAATGTGATGAGACGCGATCGGAGAGTAATGGAAGACATTTCCGAGGATTTTCCGAGGTTTAATTTCTGTGATCTCTGTCGAAGGTTTTGTTGGGGTTGAAGTTGGGCCTTAGAGAGAGAGAAGAGAGTGATATGGGGGGTGTTTGGGACAACGTTAATGGGTATATGGAGGCCTGTTTGGATGTCGGTTTATGCTATGCTACACTTTTAAGAAGCCGACTTGCTTTATAGGGTGTTTGGAAAGATGGTGGGAACCACTTTTACTACAGCATGTGAGAGTTTTATACTGTAGCATATTTTTTTATTGTTACTGTTGCATGTGAGAGCTTTACACTGTTTATAATTGAGATTGTGGTGGGAACTGAGTGGTTCCCACAACTGCCAAACACCCCACTTAATTTAATTTTTTGGGGAAAATTTTCTATTAAAAAAAAAAACTAAAAAAGCTGTTTGGATCGGTGACAACTTTCTTTTCCATCTATCTTTTACTATTATATATATATATATTTTTAGCAAAATTTAATTTACTATACAATATGTTAAGCTCTAACTTATTTCTCAAATAATCTAGCTCTTCCTAAATAAAACCAATTCTATCTTTTTTTCTTTTGTTACAATTAGTTATTACGAGTAATAATTATAGTTAGAATCAGATTATTTCGTCTTAAGAAAATGAGTATTATTTCTATAATGGTTTTTTAGTGCTATAAAAGAAATAGGAATCTTCACAATACTACATAGGGTTTTCATATTAGCAATGCTATCGAAATATATGTAGATTTACCGGCTACAACGCATGTGCTCTGATCTTATAGATCAGCACTTTGTCTTTAAAAATATATTTCTAATTTAGTTTTCTAATTTTTAAGACGAGTAAACTAAAATAATTGTCAAATTGAAAATTCATCTAAAAGAACAAATTGAAAAATTAAGTTTAAGTAATTATGAAATTAACTTAGAGACTATCAGTGACAAGACACGATAAACTAAATTTAGAGGGTGTAGGAGTTAAACAATTATAATAATTCAGGACAAAACTTTATGGTTTTATAATTCATCTTTCAATTGCAAATCAAATGGAGGAACAAGTGCTTGAAAGTAATATCCAAGTTTGCATATTCTCATTTTTCTTTGTGGCATCTGTATGACTTATAGGGAATGTTAGATATGGGATTCACTTTATTTCATTTTGAGGTAATCTAAATCTCACTTGATAAGGTATGGTTCAAATGCTTGGGAATTTTAACACAATGAGAAACACATCAAAAATGAAATCACAACTCATTGAGAACTTATTCTACAATCAATTTTATATAGTACATTTTTCACAAAAATTAACACTAAAAAATGTCTATCCCAAATAACAACAACGATAACAACAACAAACAACTATAACTATGAATGCCAAGATTGGATAAATTACTAAATATAATTTTTTTTCTCTACCATTTTTTGTGCAAGATCACTAATACGTATTGATTAACTAATATCTAGAACACAATACATGTCCAATCTTTATTGTTCTGCAAAAGATTAATTTCTTCCCTTTTTAAATCTATCTTATATTCAATGAATTTTTATCTAAATACTAGAAAAAATTTCTATTTTTGTCTAATAAGTAAAAAAAAAAAATAGAATGTCAAACAAAAACAAAAGAAATGAAATCTTATAAACATGTCACAATAATATAAAATTTGATTGCTTTGTTAGAATGCTCTATTTTTTTATATGTATTCTATGGAAGAATTTATTGTGTGTGCTTTATTTTTTAAAAACGGTTATGCACACTTTGGAGAAAAAATGAAGGAAAAAACTAGAGAAAAAAATAAATACTCTTACTTTAAAATATAATCCAAAGTCTTATTGAAAAGGAAAATATCTTGTCAAATCCTTAGAAATATAAATTTGACTTTGATTCAATGTTATATTTTTCATTTTTGGGAGGAAAATAAATAAGATAATTATCTTATCTTTTCTTCTTTCTTTTTTTTTTTTTGTGGTGGGAGGCTTTATATAAATCTTTACATGTTTATATAAATACAATAGTAAACAAACAAAAGTTGAGGGGAGCCTTCAACGACTTCGTCACTTATCACAGTCATATCCTCTTTCGCGATCTCATTCACATAAATAAATGTGACCTTGATGGAAACGCAGTCTCAATCGTGACCTCTATCGTGATGGTTTGCGATCTCAGTTACGACATCGTCATGACTAATCTTAATCACAAACTCCATCGTGGCGGTTCGGGACAACTAAAAGTGGGATGCCACCCAGCTGTGACTATCATCCAAGTCTAGGGTCTTTGGGGTGACTACCAACCGATTTTAAGATTCGATTCTAGGTTTTTCCAAAAAAGGAGACCTCTTGATGGGTGACTTGTATACTCTCGTTTCGAGTGATTTGTTTTGTTCGGCGCCACTAGAGGGACCTGCAGGTGTACTTCTTTTCCTCGCTTCAATGGTGCCTTCTTCTGCTGCTCTATTGCTTCTAGCCCCTCTAACTCGAGAAGCCCATTCGAGTCTTGATTGCTCTAGGATCCATTCATCAACATCCCTATCGTTATCGCTACCTTAGCGATCGTTGTTTTTGGTCGAACTTGGACTAATATTGATGGTCTTCTTCAACATTTTGTATGAGCCTTAAAGGAAATCTAGGGCTAGAAAGATCACAGAACTATTGGATTAAAGCTTCAAAGAATTCTAAAGGAGTTCTTAAAAATGCTAAAAACAGCTCTAGGAACTACGGATTTTCACGAAAAGTGAGGCAAAAAAGGTGTTAAAATGCATGAAATGGCAAGAAAATCATATCTATGGAAAGAAAATTGCAAGAAAATTAAACAAAAGTAGAGAATCTTGCCTGAGAATTAGAAGAAAACCATGGAAAAATCGAAAAGGCACTGCTTGAACTTCGAAGAAGAAATGAGAATGAAATGAAAGAGAGAGATAGACCCCTTTTATATTATCTGAAGGCGATGATGGATGAATTGGATTTATTTTCAAGGAAATGATGATCCAACAGTTGAGATTAGAATATCTTTTAGACTTTCTACTTAAATTGAGGTGCTCTCTCTTCAATGGGTGCTGACATTAGTGGTACAGAGATATCTTGAAATTCTCCAATCATACTGTAACACGTGTAATGCATGATTGATGCTCACGTTTTCCTAAGGTAGCACGACAATTATGGTGTGAATGCAAAGTTTTTTCTAAAGGAAGCAACGTATTATCAAACTAGGGTTTGGATTTTCTTGGAGTGACCAATTCACTCCTGTAATCGATTATGTCGACTAAGGAGTGGGGGCTAACTATTGGGATACAATTTGGTTGAGTCGAAATCATTTAATAAAGGCCTAGAATGAGGAATCCAAATTACAAGCAGGGCGAATCGAGTCCAAGTGAAGTGTTCAATTTGAAACAGATTAATATAGAAAGCATCATTTGCTTGTTACTTAGTCAACTTGAGGCATCTATTGATCGATGGTTATGGTTCCATTACAGTTTCTACTCATTTCATTTTGTGTGAATCTAAACATTTCTCACCATTAAGGATTTGCTAAGTGTCTATTCGATGGAATTGATGTACAAAACTTGGCAGTTACAAGAAGATACGTGCTAAGCCACGAAATGAGATGTGGGGGAGAAGTCCAATGTTTACGTCCTATTGATAACTCTAGTTTATAGAGTTATTTGGCCACTTTTAATTAACGAATATTACTATGTTTTTGAGAAAAATTACATAAAACATCCAACTTTTTCATAAAAGCATGATTTTATTGATGTAGGTTGAAGAAAGAAAGAAAACAAAACAAAAGGGAGCAAGAGCACAAGAAAATCCGGGACCAACTTTGCTGGCAGAGTTGAAGCGCCGCGGCGCCCAAATAGCAGCGCCGCGGCGCCCGTTGAAAGTGCAAGAATGGCAGAAACTCAGCGCCGCGGCGCTGGGGAAGGAGCGCCGCGGCGCTACGGCGGAAAAGAAGAGAAAAACAGAGGAGCAGCGCCGCAGCGCTGGAAAAGAAGGGCCGCGGCGCCAGAGTGATACTGAACCACGATTTTTTGACGCAAAAACAGAGGATTTGTTATTTTAAGAGTAGTATAAATAGAATAGTTTTGGGTAGCTAGGTTATCAGTTAATTTTGGAGAGCGTTGTTTATTTTTCTTAGGAGCCGTCAAGCATTCCGGAGTAAGAAGTAAAGAATTGGTGACAGAATTTCTTGCTCTCTTAACTCTTGATGTTTGATTCAATTAAATTTTCAGATTTTATTTCTTTTTCAATTATGTTCTAATTTTCTTAGTTAGGGCTATGATGTAACCTAATCATGACAATGTGAATTTCATATTTATGCACCATAATTGATTTTATTCATGTGAGTTATGTGTTATTATGTTTAATGCTTTTAAATGATTAGCTACCATTTAAATGATCTGATGTGCATGTTCAAAACTGAGAAGGGAGAATTATGCAAATGCTTCATCTAACATATAACCATGAATTAAATATGGATAGAGATATACCATATTATTTGTGTGGCTTCATTTGGAAAGTTCATGAATCCTAATGCATTCTGATTTATTTAAATTCACATAGAGATATAGTGAGTTAATAAACTGAGTAGGTTTGCTATACCTAGAGATAGGATAGTAAATAATTTAGGAATTTCCGTCATCACATGTGTATTATTGATTGGGTTGCGTAATTTTATGAAATTCATATCTAGTGATTATGGTGAAATCAAATGCCTTAACGCCTTGTCTTATTGAAGTATCTTTTGAGATTGATTGCAATTTTTATTTTTAATTTAGTACTCTAGTTCAGTAAATTATTTAATCACAACCTCATATGATCAACTAGATAAACCTTAGAGTTAATCCAATTTTAGTACTTAGTTAGATTATTATACAACAGTCCCTGTGAGACGATACTCTTACTCACTATTGTATTACTTGATCGATAACGTGCACTTGCGTTAGTGGATTTTATGCGAACAAGTTTTTGGCGCCGTTGCCGGGGACTATTTGTTTAATACTAATTAATATTAATACCGGATAACCCTTGATTTAATCTAGTTTCTTTTATTTTGTTCATTTTTAGGAGTGCATTGGTGTATGAGAAGAACTAAACAAGGGGAACTTGTTAAGTTTGATTCAGAAATCGAGCGTACTTTCAAAAGACTGTTAAGAGAACAGAGAAATCGCACTGAGAAAATGGCGGATGCAGGTGAAGCTGAAAACCCTCGCCGACTTTTGAGAGATTATGCAGCACCAACTGTTCAAGGTGCCACTTCAAGCATTAGGAGGCCAGCTATTCAAGCAAACAACTTTGAGATCAAGCCATCTCTCATCCAAATGATTCAACAATTGGTGCAATTTAGTGGGCTACCTTGTGATGATCCAAACGCCCACATTGATGCATTTCTCGAAATCTGTGACACTATTAAATTTAATGGAGTGTCAGATGATGCAGTTAGACTGAGATTGTTCCCATTCTCGCTGAGGGATAAAGCCAAGAATTGGCTCACATCTCTTCCTGCAGGATCAATCACCACCTGGGATACTATGGCCCAAAAATTCCTCGGTAAGTTTTTCCCTCCAGCAAAATCTGCAAAAATGCGTAACGATATCACTAATTTCTTGCAGATGGATAATGAGTCATTATACGAAGCATGGGAAAGATTCAAGGAGCTGCTAAGGAGGTGCCCACATCATGGATTACCAGTCTGGATGCAGGTACAAACTTTTTACAATGGGTCTAGCGCAAGTATCCGGGCTACCATTGATGCAGCTGCAGGTGGGACATTAAATAATAAAACACCTGAGGAGGCTTTTGATCTAATAGAAGAGATGGCATCAAACAACTATCAGTGGCCTACTGAAAGGCTACAAACTAGGAGAACGGCAGGAGTTCATGAAGTGGATGCATTATCTACACTCACAGCTCAATTTGAAGCACTTAACAGAAAGATAGACCATATGAGTGCTTCAGCTATGAAAATTCAGAATGCCATATGTGAATTTTGTGGTGGAGGACATGCCAGCAATGAATGCCAGGTAGGTAACAATTTTGCTCAACCTTCTGAAAATGCTAATTTTGTTGGAAATTTTAACAGGTCACAAAATAATCCTTATTCCAACACTTACAACCCGGGGTGGCGAAATCATCCGAATTTTTCATGGGGCAATCAAAATGCGATGAGACCACCACCAGGATTCAAGCAACAGGAGGAGAAAAAGCCGAATCTGGAAGATATTGTTGCTAAGCTGGCAACCTCTACTCAAGATTTCATGAAGAGTACAGATGCAAGACTCCAGAATCAAGAGTCATCTATCAGAAATCTGGAAATGCAAATAGGACAGATGGCTAATATGATCTCAGGTAGACCACAGGGTTCTTTGCCAAGCAACACAGAAAAGAATCCTATTGAGAACATAAAGGCAATTACTTTGAGAAGTGGCAAACAATTGGGACAAGAGGATGCTAAACAGGAGGTCAACATTGAACAAGAAGAAGAAAGTAATGAGCAATCCAAGGAAACATGCAAGAGCAAGCTTTTTCCTGATAATCCCAAGCCCTATGTGCCTCCCATCCCATTCCCTCAACGACTCCAGCAGCACAAATTAGATAAGCAATTTTCTAAATTTCTTGAGGTGTTTAAAAAACTGCATATTAACATTCCTTTTGCAGATGCTTTAGCCCAGATGCCTAGCTATGCAAAATTCTTGAAGGAGATTTTGGCCAACAAAAGGAAGCTGGAGGATTATGAAACAGTAAAATTGAATGAGGAATGTTCAGCCATTCTGCAGAATAAGTTGCCACCTAAACTAAAAGATCCAGGGAGTTTTACTATTCCTTGTACTATTGGTTACTCTTATTTCGAAAAAGCATTATGTGATTTAGGGGCTAGTATCAATTTAATGCCTTTTTCTGTTTTTAAGAAATTAGGTTTGGGAGAGGTTAAAGCAACCACAGTGTCACTTCAACTAGCAGATCGAACAATTAAGCACCCAAGAGGTATTGTGAAAGATGTACTAGTAAAGGTTGACAAGTTTATTTTTCCTGCAGATTTCATTGTTCTAGAAATGGAGGAAGATCATGAGGTTCCACTCATTTTAGGCCGTCCTTTTCTAGCGACTGGAAGAACCTTGATAGATGTGCAACAAGGAAAAT
Source organism: Artocarpus heterophyllus (assembly GCA_025403435.1). Taxonomy (NCBI): domain Eukaryota; kingdom Viridiplantae; phylum Streptophyta; class Magnoliopsida; order Rosales; family Moraceae; genus Artocarpus; species Artocarpus heterophyllus. The sequence continues at coordinate 27,042,047 of CM046332.1, read as the reverse complement.
TAATTCTCAGGGTTCAAGATGATCATGTCACCTTTAATGTGTTTGAAGCAATGAAATATCCCTCAACTGATGATTCTTGCTTTAGAATTGACACCATTGATAAACTGGTATCTAAGATTTTTCAGGAAGATGTTTTCAAGGATCCGCTTGAAGCTTGTCTAACCCAATCTATTGGTGCGGATGTTGAGAATGAGGAAATAAGGGAATATGTAGAATTTATGGAGGCAAATCCACCAATTCCGAGGCATAAGGCATTGCAACTTGAAGAAGTGGGACAGTCCATCACAAGGCCTAAGCCATCAATTGAAGAGCCTCCTATTCTTGAACTTAAACCCTTACCTTCTCATTTAAAATATGCATATTTAGATGGCAATTCCTCACTACCTGTAATTATTTCTTCTTCTTTGACAGATCTTATGGAGGAAAAACTGCTTAGGGTGTTAAGAGAGCACAAAGGCGCAATTGGATGGAAGATTGCAGACATCAAGGGAATAAAACCACCATCGAATTACAAGCTCCTACCAAGTGACATTGAGACAGTCTGGCTGAAGACAATAAAGCAAGCGCTTCTTGGGAGGCAACCCAAGCATTTTCTTATTTATCATGTTTAAAAAAAAAAAAATATATATATATATATATAATAAATAAATAATTTAGGTTATTTTTGTTTAACATTATCATTTTGTTTTGCAGGAGTCGAAGTCAATAAGGGAGCATCAAAACAAAAATCGCTGGTGAACTGTTTTTTTTGGCAGAGTCCAAGCGCCGCAGCCCTCAATTGAGAGCGCCGCGGCGCTGTTTTGGAGAATGAAAATATCGTTGGCAGAAGGAAAGCGCCGCGGCGCTATAACATCAGCGCCGCGGCGCCATAAAAAAAAAAAAAAAAAAAAGAGGCAGAATGACAGCGCCGCAGCGCTGGAATTCAAGCGCCGCGGCGCTGTGTGCGTGATTCCGAAAAAAAAAAAACAAAAAGTGGCTTTAAACCGAACAATCCCTCTTTCTTTCCTTCATTCCCACCATTTACTTTCTCTCTCTACAACAAAACTCTTCTCTCCCACTTCTTCTTCTCCTCCTTCTCTCTAGAAAATTTTGCCATCCTCATCCTCCAACGTTGTGCTGCCATCTCCTTTCAGTTCGTCTTTCTCTTCAAGTAAGTTGCCTCCTTGTCATATCTTTGATTTTTTTTATTTAATTTTTGTTATTTTTATTTTGTTTATTATTTCATATTTGTGTGATTATTTTTATTTATTTTCTTTAATTTGCACTTGTTAGGTTTTCTTTCATGATTCTAGTTAGATTTTGATATAGGTGGTTTTTGGTAAGTGAAATTTTGAAGGTATTAGGTTCTACTCTTTAACGTGCGTGCCATACAAAAAAAAAAAAAATATATATATATATATGGCTTCTAAGCGCACACGAACTGTAGCTTCATCATCCACCCCATATACTCGGTTTGTGAGTGAGGCCGCGAGAAAAAGACATAATAATGCTATTGTTAAGAAAACTGTAGTACCAGAGCGGGGTTTAGACTTTAGCGATGGTTTCTCTACCGTTTTTTTTAATATAGTCATGCAAAGAGGATGGAGCAAATTTCTCGAGCAACCCGAGGCGGCTGTAGTTCCACTTGTCCGGGAATTTTATGCTAATGTTTCAGAGCACACTAACCTCCAGGTAAGTGTACGTGGTAAGATGGTTCGTTTTGATAAAACAACCATTAACAGGTATTATGGGCTTCGAAATATTGATAATGATGATTATTATGAATACCTCAATGAACATTTAGATTTTGAGGAGGTTCTTGGCACCATAGCTACTGCAGGCACCACATGGAAATTAACACGGGGAGGTGAAGCGGTGTCGTTTCCCTCCTCCGCGTTAAACAGGGAGTACAAAGCGTGATTGTATTTTATTGCATCGAAATTAATGCCTGTAATGCACTTTTCTGATGTTACCAAGGACAGAGCTGCCTTGTTATTTGCTATTGTTACAGGTAAAACGATTGATGTGGGAAACGTAATCCAAGACAGTATTCTGAGAACTGCTATGGGTTCCACGACTGGTGGTTTGGGTCACTCTTCCCTCATCACACGCTTATGCCTCGACGCCGGAGTCCTATTCGACCAAGAGGAAGAATTATTGCAACCCATGAAAATCATTAACAGAAAGGTCGTGGGAAGCTTCAGAGACCAAGAAGTACGCCCTCCGATTCGGCAAGACACTGGTGCCTCCGCCTCGAGCCAACCCCCTCAGCCCGAACAAGTCACTCCCATAGCTCAACCGCCTGCTGTCCCTGCCCTTGAGTTACCAATCAGTGATCGCTTGCGTCGTTTGGAATTAGGCCTAGAATATAATATTGCCATGACGCGGGCAATTGCTCGACACTTGGGCATGGATGAATCTCAACTTCCACCTCCACCGCATTTTCCTGATCACTCTGAGCCTTAATTTCACTTGCCATTTTTATTTCATTATTTCGGTTTTCTTTTCATTCTCAATTTCTTAAGGTTTTTGTTTTGTTTGTTTTCCTTGTTGTCCAGATCACTTCTCGGAGTTCCCATGGCTGCACAAGTCCAATTGGCCTCATTTATTACTCAGGGGGTTTCCTTACCTTTTCTTCTTTATTTATACATTGAGGACAATGCTCTATTTAGTTTGGGGGGGAAACAAAAATTTTTGTTTGTTAAAACTTGTGTTCTCCCTTTTTGAAACTTGAAGTGATACATTCCTGCATTGATGAATCTGGATATGATTGAATCCTTTATTTGGATGTCTTAAAATTTGTAGGAGGTATGAATTTTGTCTAAACTTGTGATGGATTTGTTGTTTAATTCTAATTCTGAATTTATGATCTATTTCTCGAGCACAAAAATCCTGAATTTTTGAATTGTGTGTATGTCCATTAATGTTCACCCATGTTTTAGAATTCATCTGATTTTCTCTCGAGGCGAAATCCTAGGCTACATCTGACTGAAAACATGATTTAGGCCATTTTTGGATCGTTTGAGCCGTTCAAGCCAACCTTGGTTAAATATCCCTAGTCACCTTGTTGAGCCTTGATGCATTAACCGTTCTTTCTTTGTCACCCACATTTGTTAAACCAGCCAATCATTTTTACCTTGTCCCACATCCCGTAAACATGTTGATTTCTGAAGAAGGTAAGCGTATTTTGGGAGGTAGAATGGAGCAAGGGAATTGTTGAGTTGTTTCTTGAAGCATAGAAGTTTTTGAGTCTCATGTGGTATTAATTTTGCTATTTAAGATCTTATTAGTTTTCATATGATTGAATTCAAAAAAAAAAAAAAAAAAAAAAAAAAAAAAAAACAGAAAAACAACAACAACACAAAAGTGTTGAAAGAAAAGAAAAAAAAAAAAAGAAAAAGAAAAAGGATGAAACAACAACAGTGAGTGACTAAGAAAATGAAAGTGCATAATTAGTGCAATTGAGGGCGATGGAGTGAGTTTGGGGATAGGGTCTAAATTGGTTAGAAGTTGGATGGCTTGAAGAGAAGGTAAATGTTGATTGTACAGTTGAAGTGGTTTAAGGGTATACAACCAAGACGGATTCTAGTTGGAGTCTAGAAATCAACATGCGAGGGGTGAATTGAGCCTAAAATTTACTTTTATCTTACCTCTAGGCCAGCCTAACGTTACAAGCTTAATAAAGCCCTAATGATTTTTAGTTGGATGACTAGCCTACATTAGTGGAGAAAGAAATGAAAGGTGAACCTATGAAACATGTTTCTGTGCACAACTCATCAAAGCTTCTCAGAGTAATGTGGATGTTACTAAACTGCATACAATTTGAAAAGAATGGATAACACACACACACGGGTCATGAAATTAGAATTAGTCTTAACCAGCAAATCGATCTCACTGTTTGAATGGAATTTGTTCTTTTCTGTGAATTGTAAGATGGAAAAATTTTGGAGGACATCTTGAAGGATTTGTTGGTCCATGTTTGTGTTACTTCTTGATTTTGCTCGAGGACTAGCAAAAGTTAGTTTGGGGGGTTTTGATAACTCTAGTTTATAGAGTTATTTGGCCACTTTTAATTAACGAATATTACTATGTTTTTGAGAAAAATTACATAAAACATCCAACTTTTTCATAAAAGCATGATTTTATTGATGTAGGTTGAAGAAAGAAAGAAAACAAAACAAAAGGGAGCAAGAGCACAAGAAAATCCGGGACCAACTTTGCTGGCAGAGTTGAAGCGCCGCGGCGCCCAAATAGCAGCGCCGCGGCGCCCGTTGAAAGTGCAAGAATGGCAGAAACTCAGCGCCGCGGCGCTGGGGAAGGAGCGCCGCGGCGCTACGGCGGAAAAGAAGAGAAAAACAGAGGAGCAGCGCCGCAGCGCTGGAAAAGAAGGGCCGCGGCGCCAGAGTGATACTGAACCACGATTTTTTGACGCAAAAACAGAGGATTTGTTATTTTAAGAGTAGTATAAATAGAATAGTTTTGGGTAGCTAGGTTATCAGTTAATTTTGGAGAGCGTTGTTTATTTTTCTTAGGAGCCGTCAAGCATTCCGGAGTAAGAAGTAAAGAATTGGTGACAGAATTTCTTGCTCTCTTAACTCTTGATGTTTGATTCAATTAAATTTTCAGATTTTATTTCTTTTTCAATTATGTTCTAATTTTCTTAGTTAGGGCTATGATGTAACCTAATCATGACAATGTGAATTTCATATTTATGCACCATAATTGATTTTATTCATGTGAGTTATGTGTTATTATGTTTAATGCTTTTAAATGATTAGCTACCATTTAAATGATCTGATGTGCATGTTCAAAACTGAGAAGGGAGAATTATGCAAATGCTTCATCTAACATATAACCATGAATTAAATATGGATAGAGATATACCATATTATTTGTGTGGCTTCATTTGGAAAGTTCATGAATCCTAATGCATTCTGATTTATTTAAATTCACATAGAGATATAGTGAGTTAATAAACTGAGTAGGTTTGCTATACCTAGAGATAGGATAGTAAATAATTTAGGAATTTCCGTCATCACATGTGTATTATTGATTGGGTTGCGTAATTTTATGAAATTCATATCTAGTGATTATGGTGAAATCAAATGCCTTAACGCCTTGTCTTATTGAAGTATCTTTTGAGATTGATTGCAATTTTTATTTTTAATTTAGTACTCTAGTTCAGTAAATTATTTAATCACAACCTCATATGATCAACTAGATAAACCTTAGAGTTAATCCAATTTTAGTACTTAGTTAGATTATTATACAACAGTCCCTGTGAGACGATACTCTTACTCACTATTGTATTACTTGATCGATAACGTGCACTTGCGTTAGTGGATTTTATGCGAACACCTATCATAGATCAACACGTGTCCTATTACTGCAAGTACTACTAGTCCACTCCTTCCATCAGATTGGAGCCATGATCTCGTATAGCACTCTATACAAAAGGGCATCAACAACTTCATTGAGACATACAAAGAAGCTTACATAAACTCTGTAGAAATATTTACTCTTTCTTAAATCGTCTCTCTTTAAGACACTTTATAATATGTACCAATTCATTCATCATAGAAACAAACAGTGGACGTAACTCTTATTACAGAATGAACAACTATAAATCTCATATGTGGTATCATTTATTTTGCAGTATCATTTGATTTCTTACCACTTTAATTTAATTTTTATTCTATAATTATTTTGATCTTGTTCTTGGAAGCTAAATAGATCATAACAATAGTGATTTAAAGGCCCAAACTCATGAATAGTAAATATCAAATTGAATACTAACCTATTTATGTTTAATTGTAGAATCAACGTTTACAGTAAGATTGAAAAAAAAAATCCTACAAAAGCGGTATTTCTCAAATTGACTTGTCAAAGGACTCACAATAGATACTAGGCCAATGAGATGGGATGGTTGGGTGTTTAGCCTGACCCATTTTGATGTGTTGATTTAAACAATTACAATATATAGTTCCAACAAATTTTTACTATACTGTTTGTAATAACCGAAAAAATCTACAAATTAATAAGTATGATTAATTGAGGATTTTTCTATCATTACTAAGCTAAGTACTTGAGAATGTACAAGTTTAGCATTTATTAATACACAAATTTGAAGGTCTTAATAGTTGTAAGACCTTAAAAATAAATAATGTTATGAATGCACAAATTTATGTGCTTTATTTATGAAATATGTAACAATGTAATGTTATGATAGTACATTAAAATAATTAAAAATAATTATTTAATGTGCTAAATTAAAAGTTTATGATTTATTGATTTCATGTATGAGCCAAAGAAGTGATTTTATTACGAATCTCAATTAGAATGTTTAAATTGGGATTATTTGACAAAAGTGAAATTTCCAACCTACTGAGATTATGTGGAAATTCCTACATGATAACAGTTCAGTAAAAGAAACCCAGATCAATGGTGATCATGAGCTCCATGCCATAATTTAGAAAATGGTCAGCACTAAGTTCAAGTATGCAAGATTTATGACATGTTTTATTAAAATTGATCTCAGAATTTACGGAGATCATAAAGTGAGATAAGAATTTTAAGAAAGTTATAAAGATCATTGGAAGTTCAAGAATTCCAATATTTTGAATATGTATGGTTAATTATTATACACATTAATAATTACGTAAAGTTTACTATTATTATGGTAAAGACAATAATAATAATAACAGTTGTCATAGTAATAGTAAAAAAGAAAAAAATGTGTTGATAAGGTCCATAAATGTTAATCTATTACTAAGTTGTGGAACCATAAATAGCTCTTTACGAGAAATAGTTCAAGTTATATCCGTAAAGTACGAAATTGTGCTAAGTTGAGAATTTTAAATTAAATTTACAAAACTTTTACAAAATTACAACTATTGTTTTCATAACGAAATTTGAAGTTTACAATGTGAAAATTTTTAGTGAGAAATATATGTTATTACATTTTAAAGTTTAAAAAAAAAGAAGTTAAAAATAATAAAAATACCTATATTGAGCAAAGTTTTAAATATATATAACATTTCTTAGAATACATACATATATATATATACACATGTATAAATATGGATACAGTTACAAAAATAGTTAATCATCGATTTTGAAGACAAATGTTTCAAAGTTTACGGTCACAAAATTTAAATCACAAAATCCATATAGTATGGATTAATTTATGAAAATGATTTTTATATTAATATGAATATTTTAGTAACACAATAATACAACAAGAAAATTAGAAATTTATGTGATTATCTTTAGAGTGCAGATAAGTTACAGTTTTTTTAAAGGTACAATTATGTTTACAGAAATTTAAAGTTATAGATCTAAATTTGATCTACCCAGTACTGCACGATTTAGACTGTGTGGACCGCATGAGGGCCTCTAAATACATGACACAAAAAAAAAATCAGCCAATGAGATCAGCCCATTTTCTCTCTCTACTTTCTCTCTCTACTCTCTCTCTCTCCTCAAACTCGGTCTAAGAATTTGGCCACCATTTTCGACACCTCCCACACCAATGGGAAGCTCCCGTCGAGCTGAGTCCGACAGTGTGCCGTGCCACCCACAACTCCACCGGAGGAGGCCACACGCGCCGGCCAAAGCGGCTGAAAAGCCCAATCTTTCCGACGTGATTTCTCCTCCGTCCGACCTCCGATTGACACGATCTTGGTGTCAATGGACTCAGAACGAAGAGACAAAGAGAACGACACCGATCACCTAGCTCGATTTCAGCCATAGCAAAACGACGAAGCTGCCCCATTCCCGCCGTCGTGCCACCACTCGATCTTGTCGTCACCGACATCGTTGATCGACACTGCCCGGACCAAAAGAATCAGAGGGTGTCGGTGAGCAAAAGGCCTCACTCAATTCCACCATAGCACAGCCTAATGCCGGAGTTCCAAAGCAGCCGTCGCCGACCGTCGTGGGTAAGATGGACTTCGCCACTTCTAGCAAAATTGAACCAAATTAAGGGCACGATCATGTTTAGACTGTTGAGAGGAGCAAAATGCCCGAATCAATTAGTTGAAATCATCACCGGTGGCCGGAGATCGAAGACCGCTGTTAGCGCCACTGCGAAAGCCACCGTCGCCGCCGTTCCTGACCACTAAGCCTCGAATTGGTTGGGGGAAAATGCTCAGAAGGTCAAGAGGAAGAAAATCAACTCCTCAATTTCACAAAACAGCCGCCGATTGCCAGAGATCCACGACCTGCCGCCTAACGCCACCGTGAGGAGGTCGAGCCATCGTTCCACGCCGTGTCGAGCGCCACCATTAGAGGGAAACGCTCAGAGTGCTATGGGAAACAAAACCCCTAACTCAATTTCACGGTAGCACCGCCGGAGATAGGAGATCGGAGTCTCCACTTTTTGCCACCGACTTGGAGCTTCGATTAGCATAGTTTGAGGCCGAATTGGGTGAAATTGACACCACCATTGGACTCAAAAGGGTCGACTTAGGGGGGGTAGGCTCGAGCCCAGCCACCAACGATGGAGGTCAACACCGGTCAACCGTCGGTCAACGGTCACTTTGGGTTTTCATGATCTGGACCTCCGATCGATGATCCGAGACCTCCTCCTGACTCGTTTCGATGCTCTGAATGTGATGGTGATCTCCGTTCAAGTTAATTCCACTCTGATAAAAATCATCCGGTATCGACTGCTCGCAGATCAAGGTGACTCAGACTGCAGTAACGGAGTCGAGAATGATGTTTTCAACAATAATAAATCTCCATGGATCATTCATAGCCATCCACAGTGGTCCGAGGAGCACTGCTGAGGATGTAGCATAGACTGTGGATACAGCGAGATGCAACTGGACCCGCACAGCTCGGAGTCCAGGTAAGTAGGAATCTCGCCTACAGTATGAATAGTTTTAAAATAGATTAATTTTAAATATTTTTATAAAATTTATGAAAATGTATGATCAGTGATTTATTACACTGTTATATGTTATGATGTGACATGTTATGTATGATGTGATATATTATGTTATGACATGATATGAAATGCTATGATGATGATGATGATATGATTAATGTGTGATGTATGCAATATATAAATTATATTATTTAATCACTTTCAAGTCAAGTATGATAATGATTTACGACTCATGTATGATTAAGATTTACGATTCATGAATTACGAAATTGTGATGTTATGTAGTGATAAGTCATATTACATACACACAATAAGACAAGTGAAACTTATGAGACAAGTTAGGGGTGTCGTACCAACCTCCCGACCCACGGAGAGGCTCCATGTTAAAGAAATGAATGATCTTGGTGTCGTTGGGATCTTACGAACCCTAACTTCCCAAGACTCGCGCGCAACCGATACGATCACTCGGGCCCAAAGTAAGAAGATAAGGTACAACTTAAACAATTAAGCATAAATCAAGTTGATAAGCAAGCATAAAATGCTCATGCATATTTTTATTAAAATGATTTTTAATTATGTTTTGCGAGGTTAATTTCCTACTTACTGAGCAAAAGCTCATTTAAGTATGTTCATGCTGTAGGTAAGAAAAACCTGTCAGCGACACTTGATGGGCAGTGGTGAGCGGCGGACGAATGGTGAAGATGAGAATGGATACCGCTCACGCAATGTAATATTTCCGCATTAGTATTTTACGAATTTATACATGTTTTATTTTACGAAATTCCGTATGCTTATACTTTACAAAAATTATGTGCATATGAATAAGTAAATAATTTACGTAATTATGTTTTAAAAAAAAACCGAGCTTGTGATTATGCAACCTTGGTCCAGAGGATTTCAAAGTTTAAAGATGTTGCAATAAACGATGCAACAAATGCACAAAATTTATAGGAAAGAAAATTATAAGTTTATCTGGAATTACAAAGGGTTATTGGAGTTTTACATTAAGTTAAGAAATAAATTTTATGAATATGTTTCTATGAAATTATTATGAAAGTTTTAAAGAAAAGCTTTAAGAAATTAATATCTTAAACTTAAAGGTTAAGTTATAGGAAATCATATTTTGTTTAGTTTAAGAAGGTTTACCTTTAAGAAAATAATATGATATTTCTAAGATGTTAAAATTATAAGCAACAATATATAGTAATTGCTAAGAAAGTTTTAGAGAGCATTTAAATGAGATTTTATTTTAATATTTAATTTAAAATTGTCTTGAAAATAGTTTTATCTAAATTGAGAAATGTCTTTAAAGTAATACTTGCTAAATAATTACTCTTGTGTTTTAAAAGGAAAAGTTCAAGAAAAGTACTATGGTTATGTTTTAAGAAATTAAGGTTATGAATTATGTAAAGGATCATGCTTTTAGAATTATAACTATGTTAAGGCATAATGCTTATTATTACATTATTATCAGGTTTCAAAATTTTATGTATTACGTTAGGTTTACGCAATATAGTTTTGAGAAATGATTATTATGTCTTTTAAGTTTATATGTTAAGAATTCTTTATTTATAAGAATTCATTTGATTGTAAGATTTGAAAAATAGTTATTACTTCCTCTAAGGTTTCATGTTAAGGATTCCACAGTAAGAATCCATATATCCATTTAAAAAAAAAAAATTATCCCAAATTTATCTACCTTATTTGTAAGTAAGTTTAAGTTTATGAGCATGTTTAAGTTAAGTGACGGCCACGTAAGGGCGGGTCGTTACACTGTTTCTTTTATAAAATTTGAATTGAAAATTAGCTATAATTATATATTTTTTAGTTTTAATAGCGTTCCTACGTTATTTATAAGCGTGAAATTAATAAAGTGTTCGAGAGCATTGATTAGAATCAATAGTTTGAACTAATTTTTATCAAAACCGTAGTATGTGAGAGCTTTACATTATAGCATTCAAAAGTTTTGGTTCTGGTGAAATTTAGTCAATAATAACCTCACAAATCACTCACGGTGTTTACGCAACAATAAAGAATTAATGATGCAGAAAAAGGTTAAAAAAAAACCAAAAATTATAGTTATTCACTCAATATGAGCTATGTCCACTTTTAGGGGTTTTTCATTATTTCTCTTGAGTACACGAATATGAGACGCCAAAAGGTCCCTTCTTTAGGTTTTAACCCTATTTATAGTTACATTTTCATGTATAAAATAATTAAATAAAGTAACAAAAAAATTTATAGTAAAATCAAGAATATTACCTTTCCTGATTTTATTCCATGTTCCTTATATCTGATTTTCCCATATTGTGTACAAAAGACCTGATTTAGTGGAGATTTTGTGCGCATTTGGAAATTCAAATTCTTGTCTATGAGTCCAATAAATCTAGACATTGCTTCATCTCGATTTCTTGTCCATTTTGTGATACGTTGACCCCCTAAGGAAGGCTTGGTCGATTCGTCCTCCACCAAAATGAATTTTTAGACTTAGGCCCTTGCTGGGCCTTTCACGATCTCACTTTCGGTCCTAGCCCATCAAGATCACCTACAACTTAACTTATATCATCAAACATCACATAAAAATCAAGGGTCAGACTTCTGGAAGGGTGGAACAATCCGCCCATGCCTAATTGTCTTGTGGGGATGGATTGGGATACCGGTTGTGGTATTAATAATGGTGTTAAAAACAGGACAAACGAATAGATATTAGAGGTCAACGACAACAAAAATAAAACGACATTATACACCTAAACTACGACTGAATTTGACGTCGCAGAAATTCCCAGCCAAACTGCCACAACTTTAATGGCAATTTATTTATCGACTAAATAGTTAGTATCGCTCATTAGTTAGTCTCGTCCGGTTTAGATGCGTCTCTCTTTTTAGGCGTGGAGCAAAATTTTCCTACGTTGTTGTTGTTTTTTTTTTTTTTTTTTCCCTTTTCTTTCTTTCGATTCGATTTCTTTTACAGCGATTTCCTTAAAGTTTTTTTCTTTCTATTTTCTGATTTACTGAAAGGATCTATTTTCCGATTTGAGTATTAGCAGTTTTTGTGATTTTTTTTCTTGGTTTCCCCCTTTCTTCTTATTTCGATTTATTCTAAATCCAAAAAATTTGGAGTTGAGAAGGGTGCTTTCCCGTCCTTGTGGTGGTATTGCTAAATGCAAGACGTCATGCCCATATGTGAAAGCCGCAGCAAGGTTTGCAGTGAAAGCGTACAAGAAAGCTGAGGTAATCAAGGCTCTTGTTGTTTGTTCACTAGCTAGAGAAATATATTTATAAATTTTAAAAGAAAAGATTAACCAGTTTTGTCGTTAATGAATTGTTTTTAGTAATAGGATTTGCTAAAAATTTGATACTGACGTATGGTCTCAGGGAAAGCCTTTCAAGCTGAAGAGGATTGTGGCTGCAAAGGTGCAACTAGTGAATGGAGAATTATATCATTTGACATTGGAGGAGAAGAACGGATGCTTCTACAAAGTCAGGGTTTGCATGTCTGATAAAGTCCGTGGGGATTCCTTGCTGGTCTTCAAGCCTGCTAGAATGCCTAAGGAAATTAATTAGTCTTATTTTTGGGTACATGTTAACCTAGTCTAAGACCAGTGCCGTATTAGCTTAGTTTAGATGGACTTGACCTAGTCTAAGCACAGTTTCGTATTAGGCTATTTTAGATGGGGTAAAGCATAAACAGTTGTGGTTTATTCAACAAATTATTAGTGCTGGTCTATCTTTCAGGATTGGGATGTGAACAAAGTCCACCAAGAATTTGCTTATATCTGTTTTTAATTTTACTTATTCAATATGTCATCTGATGCAGGAAGCTATAGGCATTTAACTTTTCTACAGGTATTCATCTGTTATTCATTATTATTATTATTTTAACCAGATTAAGTGTCTTTAGCATGGCAATTTTAGTTGGGAGAAAATTTAACAAGCCAACCCAGACCCCTTTTCTGTGAATGCAAATGGAAGATAGATTACATGTCTTGTCTAAAGATCAAGTCTAATGGTGAGAGTATTGTTTTTCAATCTTGTCTAAAGTTCAAGTCTAGTGGTGAGAGTACTGTTTTTCAACGCTAATTCTTGTCTATTATTCGTCTAACGAGAGAGTATTATTTGTTAATGCAAATGCGAGACACATTATGTCTCATCTTTTATTAGCATCGAGGAAGAAAGTAGATAATGTAACATGTGAATTTAGGTCTGATAAAATTTAAGAGATGTGGGGTGTGCCATATATTCATGTAATCTAGTGTTTAAATACAAGAGGCGTGGAAATGTCGTCCTTTTGCTCTATTTGTTGTTACTGTGTGTGCCATATATTCATGTAATCTAGTGTTTACTGAGTTAGGAAGGACCATATCGCAGGCCTTCTCCAAGGGCACGCCTGGATTTTAGGAGAATTTTCATAAATGTATTTAAGATTTACTTTTTATAAATGCTACATCTAACATGAGTGATAGTATAACATAACACAAACTTTTAAAAGTATGGCAGAACATGTATTTTTCTCCAGATGATTTAACTATGATTTAAAACTAAAAACCAGATTTATAAATAAATTTAACCTCATAGTTCTCTTAAAGGATATACGCATGTCGTTCCGTTTATTTGATTGCCAAATTGTGAAATCAACTTTCCGATGTGAATTGTTTCTTCCCAAAAAAAGGCACACCTTCCAATATGAATGTCTACTTGAATTTATGAAATATGGGGTTGTTAGATTCTAATTCAATATTGAACATTTAAAATTAATTCATGGAATTGGTGAAAAGTATTTAACTCGAAAAGGAGAGTTTGGATAGCTTATCTACAAGTACTTGTGTATACATAAGTATTTGTACAGGCATGGTTAGACTATAACTCAAGAGGTGCCGTACAAATACCAAAATTTTCTGGCATAATTTGGAGACTGGTTGATTCAGGAGATGAAGGTGCTTAAGCAATACCTTGAGGAGACTAGTTGTACTGTTTAATTTAACCGGTTAACCGGTCGGCACTGAAGAAGCCAATTGTTGTCGATCAAACGGGATAGCACCACATGAACATCGACTCCCTTTAATTATTAAAACTGAACTGCCAACAACAGTGGAGTTTGTAGATGGTTTTAGGGTTAGGGTTAGGGTCAGTTGCAGACAATTCACGTTTTGTTGAACCCTTGGAAATGTATGTCGGATTTTTGAAACAAGCAGCTTCTTGGTTTCTTCCTCACTCTTACAGTCTCAAATAACGACATGCAAGCCAATCAAAACTAACTGCCTTTGAGGGAGGGAGGGGGGAGGGGGCACCGTCCGAAAGGGACCGAAGTTAGTTAGTGTCGGTCTGATTATCCCATAATGTGGTCTGATGGTTGGTTCCCACAAAATATGGAACTGAACGTTGGCTTGGTTCATCAACCACTGAAACGGAGCAGTTGGACAACCCTAATAATATCTCGCACTACACGGTATACATTTCAAAGAAATGCCATTCACTCTTATACGCTCACATTTTTTTTCACCCAATTCCACTCACACAACCAAGTTTTTGTTGTAGTTAAGTAAGCATCAACCGATAATGCTCAGTTTAGAGAATTCAAATTTTGATACTTATCCAATTTAAAATTGAAAGAATTCAATCTCAGTGACAATCTTGCCACGAGCCGAACAAAAGACAACGTTTTGTTCCCTTGCCGAAGAGTGCATTCCTCGATATATAAGCCCTGCATGAAAAATCAAGAGAAGGTAGCAGGACATTGCAGGAACTGCAAAATAGTAAACTAGTCCTGACTTAGGAAGTGGAACACAGTCACATGGCAATAAAAATATTCACCAATCGCCGTGACTGATAAGATATAAAAATGCACGTTTTCTAAGGTTTAAAATCAGTTATTTTGCATTTTATTTGTTATTAAAATCTTCTAAATTGAGCATTTTTGCTTGTTTTTAGCATTTTGATGTGTTTTAATTGTTTTAATGTGTTTTCCATAAAAAATATGTTTAGTTATGTATTTTTATTGTGTTTACCGTCTAATAAGTATGCAAAAATTACCTAATTTTAGTAATTTTTGTTTTGTAAAATAATTAATTTGTCTGGGTTTAATTGCAAGGAATTTGGGTCAAAATGTTAACAACAGAAGCAGAGAAGCCATCTTTCTCAGACAGCTCAGCCATATGTCTGTTTTTCCGTATCGGTGTTCCAGCTTCCAAATTGTGTAATGCTTCCTTTGCGTATCCTGATTCAAGTGCCAATACACACATTGTAATGCATGTTGAGTTTACTCCAACTTGTTGTATATTTTATTTAATAACAAGCGTTTTTGAAGGCTATCTAACGGTGTACAATAAGAGGAGCGGCAGACCAGAAAGCTCTTTAATAAATAAGAGCTATAGGTAGCTCATTTCCAAAGGAGCAATGCTCCGGAGGAAAATAAAAAAAAAGAAAAAAAAAGAAAACAAGGAAAAAAATATTTCCTTTTGAGTTTCTTCTTTTAGGGTGTTTTTGTAATAATTAGAGGGTTAGAGAGTGCTGTCTGAGTGCATGGTGGGCCTGTCAAACTCGTCTAAATTCTATGTCATTTTTAAAACTTTCTCGTTATAATGTTTTAATGTTTGGTTAATGTTAATATTTGTGATGTTATTTATTTTTGTTTTTATTATGCTTTAGTTTTATTTTTTTGTTGGGATTATGATTTAACTTTAATTATAAACACTTTATTTAGTTAAATTTGTTATTGTGAACCTCATATTTATGTTGTGCATTTTACACTGTCCTTAATGCATTTAATTAGTTTGCCACTAGTTAGATGATTAAATAAATTGTAATGAAATAGAGAGGAGATTTGCGATTAGGAATATATGTAGAATACCATAATGCATGTAAGATAGAGATATACTTGCATAGTTTGTGTGGTCACAATAAGAATTCCATAGAATATAACAAATTTAGACATAATTAATTCAAATAAAGAGATAGTGTGTTTTTATGCTTAGTTATTTTTGGTGTAATTTTAGAGAGAGCATTAAATACAATAGGGACTTCGACCGTTAACATAATATGAGGAAATCATAACAA
Source organism: Artocarpus heterophyllus (assembly GCA_025403435.1). NCBI lineage: Eukaryota > Viridiplantae > Streptophyta > Magnoliopsida > Rosales > Moraceae > Artocarpus > Artocarpus heterophyllus. The sequence goes on along the minus strand of CM046332.1, from coordinate 27,026,125 downwards.
TATGTTTAATTGAATAGGACAGATTAATTTTAGTGAAATAATTACTAACGGTTTTAAGATTTGTTTATTTCAACATCGTTCTTTTAAACTTTATTTTCATTTTCTTTTATTTTTAAAATCTAAATTTTTAATTATTCAAATAATTCTAAAGTTAAAATAATTTTAGTAATTAATAAAAATTAACATATAATCCTTGTAGGATCGTTTTTTCTACTTTGGTACACTGTATTACTTGTTATGGGTAGGTGCGCTTGCGTATTCGAGATTCCGCAACAGTAATTAAGAAGAAAAACCATGTCACTTTCAGAATTGTTTCTTTTTCTAGCAAGATCTTCAAGACAAACTAAAAAACAAGGGCACGAGAACTCGCATTTCGTTACCTTCTATGGCTCAAAAGAATCTCTCATACCATCCATCTATAAAATGAGGACTGTTTTAGAAAACATTTCTGATTTTTACAATCAAATTTTGGTAGAACTCAGTTGCCTCTGACAACATATGGTTGGCATGAAGTGGCTCTCCAGACTTGGTGCTTTCTAATGAGGAATTCTTCTTTATTCTTTCATGAAATTTTTTGATATGCTTAAATCTTGAAGTTCAATTTGTTCATAATTACTCAGGATCATTTTCTCATAACTTGAACACACTATTCCTTATAATTCCTGTAACATCGGTTTGCAACGAACCCTTGGTGTCGATTAACACCCACAACGGTTTTTCTTTGCTTGAAAATTGAGCAAGAAAAAGGGGAAAAAAAAGACCATTTGAAGCGACAACAGATACGAAAGAAAATTAATTACAAACAAAAGTTGTCAACAAGCAAAAAATGTAGCTCCAGAAATTTACCTCCATAAGAGAGTTATGTCTTTCCCTTTGATCTTTGAGGGGAGAAAGTCTGTTATTAATCATGTTCAGGGTTCAAAATCTTTGTAAAGTGGGCTGATCTTCTTTGTACTATCTTCCAGGGATAGCTAACTCATCAGTTTCCACTGTCCATCCATCAGAACAAGAAAGTAAAAAAAAAAAAAAGCGGACAGAATGATACAGATCAAAAAATGAAATCAGAACTTGCAAATAGCAAGATATTGCACCCTTTGCATATATGAGGAACATTTTCTAAAGCATCACCGAAATCTCAGAGAAACAAAACCCAGCTAAAGATATCAGCAACATATCCGATCAAAACTTTTTTCCGAAAGATCCTAGTTTCAATGGTGAAGCCAAGTTGAATGCAGAAAAACAGTTACAAAGAAATTTGGGATGGATTTATGCCCTAACACAAACTCTCACTCCCCAGCCGAATTATGAGAAATCTACAAAGATCATTCAGAAATAGAAAAAAGTGTAGACCAATTAGTGACGCAGTTTTAGCCACACCAATAGGATAATGACCATCATTTCTTACAATACTGATAATTCCAACTCGGCAAAAGTGTTGTCAAAGTGATTGCTGAATTAGATTTATCTGTGATTCTGAAACCGTGTAGCTAATGTTGTGGCTTCATCAACCACAGATGCTTTTATTCAGTAGCACACTTCCAATGCAGACAAGTCGTCATTGGCTCTATTTCTCCCAGCCATTCTCCCATTTCTCCCAGCCATTCTCAGTAACTGTAATGGAAATATCTACATGATAAATTTCCATGGGGATTAGAAACAAGCTTATATTTAACGGAATAGTAATATGAGAAAACATGTAGAATCCGGCTTTCCTTCCTTCTGAGTCAAGTTGATGTTGCAAAAGATGCAAGCAGCTTCGAGCTGTGTGCTAGGAATATTGGCACTAATGAAGATGAGTTGATACACTTTGCAAACCAGCTTAAGCATTGTATCATTAAAGCTCATCAAGAACTTAAGGCCTCAGATCAACGTTTCCATAGTCTTAACATCTCTTACAGTAAATAGAAATGGTTTTCAGGGCAAACAAAGGTAGATCCCATATATGCTTGTATTATATATATATATATATATATATATATATATATATATATATCTTCTTTTGGATCTGATATTCTGACTATGTTATGTATGTAGATATGATTTGGAAATAAAAGCTGCAGTTTTGTGCTATAGGTCAATATTGATGATGCACTTGGCTCACATGCTATTATGCTAAGATGCTTTTCATAAAATTATGAGGTTTTTAGGTTGACATTTTAGGAAACGAGATCTTGGACTTGGGGAAAATGGGGCATGTCAAGATCAATTTCTAGGTTGCTTGATCTAGAGCTGAGAAACTCCTGATGATGGCTGCACTAAATTGCAAAATTTATAGATTCGTGACAATACTAAGCTTCATTGGCTCTTAGCATTCAGAAGTACTATTATACCATATGAAAATGACCCCTATTTAGAAATTATAGGGAAATTACCTTCTTTTTTTTTTTTTTTTCAGGGGACGTTAGCATGTTGTGGTAGGCTGGCAACCAAAGCTTTGAGTTGTTTTTTTTTTTTTTTTTTAAATCTTCCGAGGAAAATTTAAAATTCTCTTTGATCAATGACAAATTTGTAGCTGATACTATTTCTCGCTTCTTTGAACACCAAATCATGGGCGGACTCGAACGGAGGGAGTATCCAAAATTTTACGCGAGCCTTGTTCTTTTTCAACATGTGAAATGATTGAATTGCCCCTAAGCCAAACACTTAAAACTCAATTCTCGGGGGGCAAAAAGGGTAATATTGTATTTCTCCACATAGAACAAATAAAAATCCTTCCTTTGGTTCCAAGTATTAGAGGCGACTCAAAAAAAAAAAAAAAAAAAACAAAACAAAACAGAACAAAAGGGGAGAGACCCAGGAGCAGAAGAGAGAACCGAACCGACCATGTCATTATCATCTTCTGACTCGTCGTCCGAAAAAGTTCCTCCCGGGAAAGCGATGCAAATGTGCTGCCTCATAATGTATATCTCTCTTACTCTCTTTGTCAATTGTCATGTCCCTCTTTCTCAGTATGTAAGTAAGAAAGGAGCCATTTTTATTTCACAGGAGCTGGCGGAAGTTAAAATTTATTATGGTTCCTATGACTCTCTTCCCAACTATGGTCTTAATGTATGTATCAGTATCTCTCCTGCATCTGTCTATGCTTGCTTCTTTCTTTCTTTCTCTCCTCTGTAAAACAGGAGCTATTTTTCTTTAGAGGAAGTTGATATTGATTTTAATGCCTTAAAGGCTGTGATATTATACATATTGTTAATAAATAAATAGCATTTATAATTATTTTGGTTGCTCATATGTATTATGAATACATTTATAAACATCAAGAAAATTTCATGATTATTTATGTGACTGTAAATTAACATATAAGTGTTATATGCTTAAGGATAAAATTTATAAATAATAATCTAAATAGTCTGTAATAATTAATTAAAGTTTGAGATATTTAATTAAATATTACAAGTACAGTCCAATCTCATTTAGAGTGAAATAGTCTTATCCAAACTATTAATATAGAGACATTAGATTGGAGGTACATTTTATAATGAGATTATATAGGACTATATCAGATAAATTATGAATCTCTAATAATCATCTATTGTAAATAGAGTATTCAAATTTATCACTATGATGATCATATATTTAACAGTTTTGATCTTGAGTATTTATTAGACTCTTGTTTATGAGATTATGTTTTTTGACTTATGTGATAAGATTTTTCTAAATACTGATCATAACTTAGCATCTTGGAAACATAATGTAATAAATGACTGGAAATAATATTATACAGATGTTGAGGGTAAGCTCGGTGCCATCACCAAGGACGTTAACTTTGATGGTCCGCTATTAAGCTCGACAGACTCCCAGGAAGCTTGTTGTCGGCCCCCGATGCTTTATACTTCTTCCAGAGGTGCCTCTCAGGCATCCAAGGCTATGCCCTAAGAAGGCTGCCGCCTCGGGATGTACGGTAGCTCGGGTCGGGCCAACAGTTCTCATAAATAGGCTACTACTCGCCATTATAGGCCAACACAAGGCAGATATATTGCCATCCAATAGAGCCCAATCCGTTGTCCGGCGTCGGATCAACAACAGATATGAAATCCATTCATTCCTTATGGAAGTTAGAAAAATAGTTCTCTTGAGTGATGATTCAAGGTTTGAACAGTAGAGCACTTGTTCATAATAAGATTATGAATTAACTATTCATTAGAGAATTATTGAAACTCAAGGATAAATATATAATAAGAGAAGTAAACGAAAATTGAACCTAGCTCTTATTATGAATTAACTATGGATGACTAACTTATATGTAATGATTATATCAATGGACTATTTATTGATTTTCTTTGAGTAATTTTCACTATAATCCCAAGAGTTCAGTTTTAGGTTTTTAGTGAAATAACACTGAAACTAATAAATTCAGCACATTAATTAAAGAGTTTAATTAACTGTCAAATTTATTGGAGCTTGAGTTATAAGTCCATAGGTCCCTAATGCCACCTCTATAATACTATATTAGATTTAATGTATAGAATGAATTATACATATTTAGTTTAGAATTATTAGATTTTGAATTAATTATTTCACACTTGAATTATTAATGTGACACAGAAAAATACTCTCTGTGACATATAATCAAATGTAATAAATGTTGTCACAATTTAACTGAGCATTAGTTAATTAATTAATTGATGAGATTAGTTAAATATGTGTTTTAAATTAATTAATCAATAATATTTGAATAATAAGATTATTTGAATAAAATTTTAATTTTGTATGTGACACATATGTGGTGAGATTACCTTTTGTTTTTTCCTATTTGAACATAAAATTAAATAATTAATTGATTAATTTAAAAATCTAATTTTAAATAAATATGATTTATTTTTTAAATTTAAATATATATATATATATATGATTTTGAATCAAATCTTATTTATATATATATATATAAGATTTTAATATATGTTAATATATATATGTTAACGTAAACGAAGTTTTCGTTTAAAAACGTTTAAACTTTTATATATATAAAATAAAAAAAACGTAAACTTCACGTTAACGTAAAGTTTACGAGATATATATATATATATATATATATACTTAAAGAATCAGTGAAGATCTGATTCAGATTAAAATTAAAAGAGTAAAAGGATAAGGAATATAAAGTATATCCCTTCCTCATATTTTTGATGCGGTGATTATCTTAAATTTAAAATAAATTAAATAAAAAAATAATTAATTATTTAGATATAAAAAAGTAGAGATAATAATTATTTTTAGAGATCAATCTTTTTCATGTAACTTTCAAAGAGAGAAAAATTGAAAGTTTTTCTCTAAAAAAAAGTCTGTTATCTCATGTATTGAATATATAGCAGATCTAAAAAGGTATGAGGTAAAATTATTCTTGTAGTTTAACATCCACTCGTCTTTCTATTAGTGTGGATGCCTAGCTTAAAAAATAGTGGTGTCAAAAAAAAGTTAGGATACCCTGTTAGTCTTTAAAAAATTGGTACAAAGTTTCAATGCTTTTTATTATTAATTAAAATTATATATCTATTCTTGAAGAATAAAATTTTTAAAAAATTTTTGTTTTCTATCCGTCTCTTTCACTGCGCTTGTTCATATTCCAACAGATGTTAGTTACGACTTCGACCAAGCCGACAACTCTGGTGACGAGGTACGTGTCTTTCTATCTGTCTCTCACTCTCTTTGTTTTTTTTTTTTTTTTGTGAAGTTTGAATAACGAAAAAATATATATTTTTGTGGACGAAAAAATATATATTTTTGTGGACAAAAAAATAATAAATAAAGCTTATTGTAGTTTATTTGCTATAACTGAAACCCTGGGTTTGTAGCTTTCTTGGTCTTTGCTATTTGTACGAGGAAAATGCTTGAACCAAGTTGGGTATATGGATTTTTATATAAAAAAGAAAAAGTGGGGTATATGGATTATCTGATTTTCCTTTTGAAAAGGAAATTTAGCAATAATTGCTTAAATGTTTCTCTACTTTCGGTCTTTCGGTCTTTACGTGTACGTAGGTTTTTTAGGACATTACGCTCTTTGTATTTGATATTTATCGTAGCATTGTCCTCTTTAGTAGCTTCTCTCTTTTCTTGAATTGGTTTAGATGTTATTATAAGTTGATCGCTTCTTTTTTTTTAGGTTTTTAGTTTTTAAATTTTTTCTTTTTGTTTTGTTTTCCTGTTAGGTTTTAATTTCTTATTTCTGGTTTTTGAGGATATCTGCATCATCTTTCCTTTGTATGTAATGCATGAAATATCTAATAATAATGGAACTTCTTTTTTACAGGGGAGTGATTCGTTTGTGTCTCATCCGCCTTCTAGTACTAGTTCTCCGCCCTCCGATCATGGGAGTGACTCGGATGATTTTCATGAACTACTTGTGAGTCCATTTGGTTGTCAAATGGATTACTTCAAGCTTACTTAAAAAGTTATTTAGTTTGGTAGTGTTGATGCTTACCGCTGTCCGGTGTCGGATCAACACCCACATGTGACTATACACCTTCTGACCTCCTCTTAAGCTTGCCCCTGGTCAGGAGTGAGTACCTGCGAAAGGGATGATTCGGAGAAATGGGGTTAGTCAATAGACAAGGGCTCTCCGATGCTCAAGGCAAGTATAGCTCGGCAGAAGTCGGCAACTAATTAAGTGTGAAGAGATCTCTCTCTCTAAAACGTCATAAATGCATCCTATTTATAGGCCACCAGCTGGATCGGGTGCAAGATGGGTTTTACCCATTACCCAGGTGTCACATCAAAGTGTATCAAGCAATAAGTGACAAGTGTCGCGTCCATTGTCCAATGGATTGGACTCTATCGGACGGCAGCACGTCTGCCTGGTGTTGGCCTACAAGGATGGGTAGTGACGTATTATGATGAATAGCATGGCCTGGCCCGAGCTACTGTACATCCCCGAGGTGGCAGCCTTCTTGGGGGTGTGCCCTCAAATAAATGGAAGGCACCTCGAGAAGAAGCATAAGTCGTCGGGTCGGGCGGTAGCCTATGTCTGCCGAACTGAGTTGCCGACCACCAAGTTAGTGTCCTCGGTGGCGGCGCCGAGCTTACCCTCAACATTAGCCCCCCAGTTCACCTGGTCGGTGTTCGGCCGGGTGGACTATGCCGAGTGGGTGAGGTCGGCTCAAAAGAAGAAGACCAAGCGACACTTAGGAGCGGGGTGAGGCGAAAAGAGGCGCGGATCAGACTGGGGACGCGTGTCGCGTCGTAGCCGTCTGTGCGGCTGTCAGGCGTATTAATTGCGCCTTTTGGGTTTTCGCGCTTGAATTTCCCGCTTAAAATGACTATAAATAGGGTCCCTCTCTTTCGTAATTTGCACTTCATTTTCAAAAATTTTACGAACGAGAAATTTTGGCTGCCGAGCTCGAGTAATAGCCGAGGATTATATCAATCGAGCTACCAAGAACCCGAGCAGGTAATTTTCTGAGTGAAAATGAGTGATTTGTCCGACTCACAAAACGTGGAGGTTTCATGGTCGGAAAGTAGCGGGGAGAGCAGTAGCTCTTCTTCGACTCAATTTGATGCCGAGGTGGCGTCCCAAAGACGGGAAGGGGCCAGGCGGCTGGAGCAGATCCTAAGGGTCGATTCCCAGACCGTGCCTGAGCAAGAATTTTTAAATTTGCTGGGCAGGCATAAGCTTATCAGGCCGTCCAGGGAACAAGACCCTTATACCGGGGCGGCAACAGCGGGCCATTCCCAAGTTTTTCCAAGGGAGAGGACCGAGTTTCAAACCCATGAGGATGCTCCGAGCGCCTCTGGTCGGAATGCCAAGGCCCCCATCCAAGTTGCAGGTGTGATTACGGTTGATGCCTCCGATGAGGAGCATGCAGCCGAGGATACGGGGGCAGAGCAGCCAGAAATGGAGCAAGAGGTCCGGGCCACCCGCGTGCGAGGTGTTACAGCATATCGGATAAGTCGCCTGGGCAAACCTCTGCGGCGGGTTATACAAGCGCGATCACGGAGTCGCGGTTAGAGGCCCTACGCGACGAGTATGGCATCCTGGCCGATGTAAATCTTGTCGTCCCCGGAGAGGGAGATTCACCTTTAGAGGCGCCGGAGGGATTTATCACACTTTACGCCGAGTTCTTCAAGGCCGGGCTGCGTCTACCACTGCACCGTTTCCTTCGCCGGGCGCTTAATGACTTTAATGTGTGCCCGACACAATTGAACCCGAACAGCTATAGGTCGCTGATCGGGATGTATATTTTGTGGAAGTACCACCGGAGTACTGAGATGCCGCTGGAGGCCTTCAAGCAAGTATTCAAGATGAAGAAGCTTCCTCGGCAGTCCGGCTGGTACTACTTCACCGGCTTCAAAAAAGACTTTATTCTGGGCAACCCCGACTCGGACAAGCTGTGGAAGTACAAATGGTTTTACGTCGGGGGAAACTTTTTAGCCCGAGCCGGTGAAGCTGTCCCCGAGGATGAACAAGTGCCGGGGTCATTTGAGCTGGGGCACGTCTGGACCAAGAGCCCTTGGGCACTGGGCCACGTAATAGAGGCCATGGACGAACTGTTCGAGAAGCCCGAGTCATCCAGACAACAGTCCTTTCTTCTGAGAAAGGACACTCTGTCCAGATACGGTTGGTTCGGGGAATCCAGCAGTCTTTTCCGAGCTAGGCGTCCTGCCTGGGAAACCGGGCAGGTTACTGTTGCCCGTCCGGGTGATGCGGATCTTCCAGGGCCAAGCACTTCCCGGTCTGGGTGGCCGACGAGGGAGCCTTCATCGTCCAGTACCGAGGACTCGTCCAGTGGCTCCCTCGATGCAGGGCCACCTCTAGCCGACGAGGACCTCGAGGGCATGATTAGGCTCCTGTACCCGTCGGGCCAACTCCGGATCGGAGGTCAGCCCGAAACTTTATTTATAGTCGCCCTTTCCTCTTTTATTTCGCCCTTCGTTTAACTGGGATTTTCTTTGTGCAGAAATGACCGCATCGAGCTCCCGCGCTGGTAGGCTTGCCCAGATGACAACACAGAGGAATGGCAAGGGCAAGGCCGTTGAGGCCAGCAAAAAGCGTAAGCGGACGCCAGCACCCGAGCCCCCGACACGCACCGGGCAAACCTCCACATCAGTCCAAGCCCCACCACCACCGCCAATAAGGACCTCGTCGGAGGTCGACCGAGTAGACGAGGCGTCCAGAGGTTCTTCCGAGGACCAACAAAGAAGGCGCCCGAACTACCGTGGCATGCTCCTTGAACGCCTCGGAGATGTGGCTCCCCCGAATGACTTCTTTATGGACATTCGGGGTGAGGACTTCCAAGACTTGTGCAACATGGCGCTCCGAACGGCAGCCTCGGTAAGTGTCTGAGCTGACCAATAGTTGGGGTGACTCCCTATAATATCGCCGAGGATAACCCCTTGTAATTTTCGCAGCTGGGCGCCGTTGTGCACATGGCGCACTCCGTCGGGGTGAGGGAGATCCACAAGGAGCAAGAAAGGCACAAGAAGACCCTCCTGCTGAAGTTGGACTCCGACAGAGAGCTCAACGAGAAGAAGGGTGAACTAGATCGGGCCAAGGAGGAGGCCCAGAAAGCAAAGTCCGAGGCCGAGGACATGTTGAGGTGGCTCAAGGAGGCTGAGGATAAGGCCGCTCGACAGGAAGAGAAAGCCGCTCGGCTAGAGGGTCGGCTAGCAACTCTACAGGCCGAGCACCACCGATTCGTAGCCGGGCTCCCCGATCAGCTGGCCGCTGCGGTCGAGGAGTTTAAGACATCCCCCGAATATACCGATCTCTACTTAGATGGAATGGTGGACCTCCGCGACCATCTGATTGAAAAGCATCCCGAGGCGGCTGCATTCGACTGGTCGGTCATTGCCGAGCTGGACCAGGGCGAGGCCGAGCAACAACGGGATGTTGAGGAGGTCATCGTCGTTGTGGACGGTGATGACGATGGGGATGTGCAAGCTGCCGAGGGAGGCCAAGACGACAACGCGGCCGGGGACGAGACTCAGGCTAGTGATGAGACTCGGGCCGATTGATCCTCTGCATTTCTCGCTTTTTGTAATTGGGCTTGGGAGGTACCCGATTTTCTTGTACCTCCCTAATAAATAAAGTTAAAACTTTTTTATATCTTCCCGTTTTGCATCCACTTTTTCTTATGTGTAGTTTTATTTTTCATCCCACGTAATGTTTAAAGTTAGATACTTCTCGGGGGGTTCCTAGGCTGGGAAACAATTGACCGAGCAGAGGTAAAGGGTACAATTGTTCTCGGTTAATCTGAGTACCTCTGTCCTTAGTTAATCCGAGGACTTCTGTTCTCGGTCGTTCTGAGTAGTTACCGTTTCTGCTTAGTTATCCAAGCAAGTTTAGGTTTCTGATCTCGGTCGGGCAGAATATAAACGGCGTATAGCTACCTTTACCCTGTTGCCCCCCATAGACTTGTTGAAGTTTTAAAGAAACTTTACAAGTATAGGACTAATCGGGCACATAAATGTGCCGAGCAACTTAAGGGTGTCTGCATGACAGACATGATACATATACTGACTAGCCCCCCTGTCCAGTTTGACGAGGATGACTCCCTTGATGGGGAGTCAACATCCTGTCTTCCGAGCTGGGGTTCTGGCGTCTTAGGCATAATCCTCCCTTAAAGATATTGCTCAGGTGGAATAAGTTTAGGGAAGTTGTGCTCCATTAATGTAATATTTACATTGACTTTTCCAGCCCTGCTCAGCAGGTCTAGTTACAAAAGAATTGTGGCCAGAGATCAAAAAAGGAATCTGGCTCTGATTTCCGTTCTGTCTTCTTTTTTTTTCCTCTTCTTTTTTCAGGAATAGAATCTTTTTAACAGCTTGGCATTCCATGGATGCCCGAGCTGATTCCCCTCCAAATCGGTCAGCCTGTAGGTGCCTGATCGCACGACACCTTCGACTTTAAAAGGTCCTTCCCACTTCGGACCAAAGGACCCGAGACCGGGTTGTTGAACCGTGACCTTCTTCATTACTAAGTCACCAACCTTAAAGCTTCTCGGCTGAACCTGTTTGTTGTAATACCGAGCTACAACCTGATTCCGGGCTGCATTACGAATGGATGCCCGGTTGCTTTTTTCTTCAAGTAGGTCGAGCTCGGTCATCATGAGTTTTTCATTCAGTACTTCTTCGTATTGCTCGACCCTCAAGCTCGATAATCCAACCTCGGCTGGGATGACGGCTTCTGCCCCATAAACCAGGGAGAACGGTGTCTTGCCGGTTGCAGCTCGCGCAGTTGTTTGGTATGCCCAGAGCACTTGGGGTAGTTCGTCAATCCATGCACCCTTAAGCCCCTCGAGTTTCTTCTTGAGATTGTCTTTCATTGTCTTGTTCACGGCCTCCACCTGGCCGTTACTCTACGGATAGCTCGGGGAAGAGTAGACTTTCTTAATGCCGAGCTTCTCGCACAGATGGTGTAGACCCGAGGAGTCAAACTGCTTAGCATTGTCGGTCACGATAGTGTGCGGGATTCCAAACCGACAGACGATGTTTTTTCATACGAAGTTGGTGCACTTAGCTTCAGTCATGTTGGTGCAAGGCTCAACTTCGATCCATTTCGTCAGATAGTCGATGGCGACGATACAATATCTGAATTGCGAACGAGCCGGAGGGAGTGGTCCGATCAAGTCAATGGCCCATTTTGCAAATGGCCACGCCGAAGTCACCGGATTTAGAGGCTCGGCGTGTGAACCTAGCATCCTAGCAAATTGCTGGGATTTGAAGCATTTTCGTGCAAAGCTCCCGCAGTCTTGCTGCATAGTAGGCCAGTAGTAACCCTGCCGCAGGCATTTCTGGGCCAAGGAGTGTCCACCGGAGTGATTGCCACAAAGGCCTTCATGAATCTCTTTCATTAAGTACTCGGCCTCCTGGGAATCTAAACATCTTAGGCATGGCGTCGTGTAGCCGCGTCGGTACAGCTTTTCCCCAATCATCGAATACCGGGCCGAGCTGTTACGTATCCGACGTGCCTCTTCCCGGTCGTCGGGTAATTTGGCTAAGGTCAGGTATCGAATGATCGGGTCCATCCACGTGCATTTCGGTTCGGCTGTCAGACTCATGACCTCCTTACTGATACTCGATCCAGAGAGTCTTTCAATAGGAACGGACATCGGGTCTACTCCGCCTATCCCGGAGGCTAGTCGGGCAAGGACATCGGCTTCCACGTTCTCGGACCGGGGGATTTGCTTAAAAGTGTAGGACTTGAATTGTCCAAGCAACCGTTTCGCTTCTTTTAAATTTGCCGTCATTGATTCTGCTCGGGCCTGGAATCCTCCTGTGACTTGCTGCACCACTAGCATTGAGTCACTATAGACGGTCAGCCGATCAACTCCGAGGTCTCGGGCAATTCGTAATCCGGCGAGCAAAGCTTCATACTCCGCTTCGTTATTAGAGGTTTTGAAGTCGAAACGAAGGGCATAAATGACCTTATATCCGTCGAGGCTTGTTAAAATCAAGCCTGCCCCCGACCCGTCGACGCAGGTTGAGCCATCGACGTGTAGTTTCCAGTTCAGCTCCGGGGAAAGGCCTCGTTCACTGCAGCCAGCTGTATCCGGCTCCTCAACGGGTGATTTCTCCACTAAGGGAGCCACTTTTTTGGCCTCTGTAAACTCGGCAAGGAAATCCGCTAAGACTTGAGCTTTTATCGCTGTTCTCGGCACAAAATGTATATCATACTGGCCCAATTCGACCGACCACTTGGCCATCCGACCTGATATTTTTGGGCTCTGTAAAACTTGCCGGAGAGGAAACTTGGTCGGGATCTTGACAATATGGCCTTGGTAATACGGCCGCAGCTTCCGGACCGATGTTATTAGGGTGAAGGCCAGCTTCTCCAATGATGAATAGCGCTCCTCGGCACCTTGGAACGCGTGGCTGGTATAGTAGACGGGTCTCTGGATCCCGTTTTCATCTCGGATCAACACCGAGCTGACAGCCTTCTCGGAGACGGCTAAATAGGCAGTTAGAATCTCACCGAGCAAAGGTTTGGACAGGAGCGGGGGTGTGGCTAGGTAAATTTTTAAGCCTTGGAAAGCATCATCACACTCCCTGCTCCACTCAAACCTCCCCTTAAGTGCCTTGAAGAAAGGGTGACACTTGTCGGTAGCCCGGGAGACAAATCTTGATAGGGCGGCCACCATGCCAGTAAGCCTTTGCACGTCTTTCACTGTCCGAGGAGAATGCATGTCTATGATTGCCTGGGCCTTTGCCGGGTTCACCTCAATTCCTCGTCGGTTAACCAAAAATCTGAGGAATTTGCCGGAGCCGACGCCAAAAGCGCATTTTGCCGGGTTGAGTTTCATCCCATACTCCCGGAGAATGTCAAAGCTAGCTCTGAGGTAGGCTATGTGGTCCTTCGCTTGGACAGATTTTACTAACATGTCGTCCACGTAGACCTCCATAGTTTTCCCGATCAGCCGAGCGAACATTTTGTTGACGAGGCGTTGATAGGTAGCTCCGGCGTTCTTGAGACCAAACGGCATTACAACGTAGCAATACAAGCCCTGGTCAGTAACAAATAAGGTTTTGATTTGATCCTCTTCGGCCATTCTTATCTGATTATATCCGGAGTATGCGTCCATGAAGCTCAAGAGCTCGTGTCCGGCTGTGGCATCGACTAGCTGGTCTATCCGAGGAAGTGGGAAGCAGTCCTTGAGGCAGGTCTTGTTAAGGTCGGTATAGTCGATGCAGACCCGCCACTTGCCATTCGCCTTTTTGACGAGGACGACATTTGCCAACCATTCTGGATATTTGACCTCTCTAATAAACCCAGCCTTTAGTAGTTTCTGGACTTCATCATTTATCGCGGCATATCTCTCCGGGTTGAAGGCTCTTTGTTTTTGTATCATCGGCCTGTGACCAGGTTGGACGTTAAGCTGATGACTGATGACGTTCGGATCTATGCCGGGCATGTCCTCATGAGACCATGCAAAAACGTCACGGTATTCAGAAAGAAGGGATTCCAGGTCGGCCTGGATCTCAGGTTGTAACTGTGACCCAAGTTGGACTATGCGCTCTGCCCTTTCGGGGTCCAGGGAGAACGGCACTAAGTCTTCGACCGGGGTACCCCTTACCTCATCCTCGGGAAACCTGGGGTCTAGGTCCGCGAGCATCTTCGGCGTCAAATCGGTTGGGAGGTCGGTTTCGTCGACTGAATATACGGCCAGGATTCCCTGTTGCTGAGCCGAGGCTGCTCGGACCGTGTTTGCATAGCAAGCCCGAGAGTCCACCTGGGACGAGCGGATTACTCCAACACCACCATCGGTCGGGAACTTCATTGCCAAGTGATATGTCGAAACCACGGCCTTTAATCCGTTCAGCATTGGCCGGCCGATGATGATGTTATACTGAGAGGGTTTATCAACGACTAAAAAGTCGACCACCCGAGTGACCCTGGCAGCACCTTCTCCAAAAGTTACTGGGAGACTGACCTTCCCGGTTGCTCGGACACACTCACCCGTAAAGCCAAAAAGTGGAGTCCGGACCAAAACTAAAGGTGCGTTGCTAATCTTCAGCCTGTCAAAGGCCTGCTTAAAAAGGATGTCCGCCGAACTGCCATTGTCAATTAAGACTCGCCGTACAACATTGTTGGCGATAGGCAGTTCGTAAACCAAAGCATCGTTGTGGGGATGCATTAGTCGGTCTGCTTCCTCCTCAGTGAAAGTGATCGGGGTGTCCTCTTGGCGACATATCTTATTGATGTGCTCGGACATGTTCATGAAGTCATCCCGTTCGACCCGCCGAGCTTCTCTGACGTAGGATCGCCGCCCATTCGATGTGTCCCTGGCAACAGGCCCACCAAGTATCGTATGTACGATATTTGGGGGTTCCGGGGCATTCCCACTATCGGTCCTAGGTCGGCTTTGCACGTCTCGGCCTGACGAGTCATTCCTTGTAGAGGTCGCCCTCAGATTTATGGCCTTCTCCACAAACTCCTGCAATAGACCTTCTCGGACCAACCTTTCTATTTGGTCCTTAAGCTGGATGCAATCTCGGGTAGTATGGCCCACATCTTGGTGGAACTTACAAAACTTTGACTGGTCACGCTTCACCCTAAAGCCTCGAAGCTTGGGAGGCGGTATCAACAAATTCTTATCGCCGACCTGGGCGAGCACCTCATCAATAGTTGCCACCAGGGGCGCGTAGTTTTGGAACTTGCCGGTCGGCCCCTTTGGCTTATCAGCTTTCTCTTTCTTCTGCTTCTTCGCATGCTCGGCGCTGCCCTGCTCCGGCCCTTTTTTCTGCTTCTTCTCCTTTTTCGTCCCGCTCGGGCCAGCCTCCTCCCGGCGGCTTTTCATATACTCGGCAGCGTCCGCATGTCTTTGGGCGTACCCGAGCATTTGTGAAAACATGTTTGGCTGCTCAAAGGCCAGGGACCAGGTCAGCTTCTCGTCTCGGAGGCCCCCTACAAAAATATGTTTGAGGGTCTCGTCTTCGGCGTGCTTGACCTCAAGAGCAGCCCAGGTAAATCAGTTGACATAGTCCCTGACACTGCCGTCTCCCTGCTTGACGGCGTACAAGGAAGTTATTTCTTTCCTCCGCGTCCTAGTTGTAGAGAATGCGGCGGAGAATGCGTCGGTTAAATGCCCAAAAGAAGAAATCGACCTTGGTTCGAGTCGTCGAAACCACTGCCGAGCAGGGCCTGTAAGGGTGAGCGAGAAAGCTTTGCACATTGCAGCATCACTGGCATTCTGCAACAGCATGTGCCGCGAAAGAGTTCGGCATGCTCATCTGCGTCGGTGGCCCCATCGTAAGACTTGATTTGTGGGACCTTAAACTTCGGCGGCATGGGTGCCCGCATTATGTGATCCGGGAAGGGCGGATCCTGAGCCCCAATCTCATCCAAACTGAACCTGCAATTACGGATCTCATCGATCTGTCGCTGCAGCACTCGGAACTGGCGACTATTCGTGTCTTCGGGCAGTTCGACCCGATAGGGTACTCCGCCCTCAGCACGGCCTCCAGCTCTGCCTTGGCGATTTCTGTTAATCCCTCGGTATCCGAGCCGATCAAACACCGAGGCTCTGGAACCTTGTGGTGAAGGGACACGGTGTGGTTGACGTCCCATCTGATGTTCATGAACCAGTCTATTGTCAAGCAGGGGCCCTCTGGTGGATCCCGGAAACTGCTCTGATCGATCCTCCCAATTGGTGGCGCTCTGCTCATGCCGCGCTTCCTTGCCCTCCGGACCGAGATCTGGCGGTCCGAGGACGACCGCTGGGCCGTTCTGCAGCCGGTTGCTTGTGTCTGGCATCGCCCGACTTCTGACGTCAGATGGTACTATCTCTTGCGTTACCTCGTGTTGTCATTTCGGAAGTCTGAGGTACAATAACTTGGATTGGGGCGTGTTTTGCCCTCCTTCTAGAGCCAAAATGTTGATGCTTACCGCTGTCCGGTGTCGGATCAACACCCACGTTTGACTATACACCTTCTGACCTCCTCTTAAGCTTGCCCCTGGTCGGGAGTGAGTACCTGCGAGAGGGATGATTCGGAGAAATGGGGTTAGTCAATAGACAAGGGCTCTCCGATGCTCAAGGCAAGTATAGCTCGGCAGAAGTCGGCAGCTAATTAAGTGTGAAGAGGTCTCTCTCTCTAAAACGTCATAAATGCATCCTATTTATAGGCCACTAGCTGGATCGGGTGCAAGATGGGTTTTACCCATTACCCAGGTGTCACATCAAAGTGTATTAAGCAATAAGTGACAAGTGTCGCGTCCATTGTCCAATGGATTGGACTCTATCGGACGGCAGCACGTCTGCCTGGTGTTGGCCTACAAGGATGGGTAGTGACGTATTATGATGAATAGCATGGCCCGGCCCGAGCTACTGTACATCCCCGAGGTGGCAGCCTTCTTGGGGGTGTGCCCTCAGATAAATGGAAGGCACCTCGGAAAGAAGCATAAGTCGTCGGGTCGGGCGGTAGCCTATGTCTGCCGAACTGAGTTGCCGACCACCAAGTTAGTGTCCTCGGTGGCGGCGCCGAGCTTACCCTCAACAGGTAGAAAAGAAGAAAACATTCATTTCGGTCCCATTAGTTATTTGCCTTGTTTGGATAGAAAAATAAAGCTTCTTAATTACAAACACACAAATGTATAACTCTTTTGTGTGTTCATGAAAATCACGATACGCCGATGAGTCTAAGTCCCGTTAAGGACCAAGGTCAAGTTCGTAAGTAGCTTTGAAAGCTTGTATGTATAAGATATACACACATTAATCTACGGATAACATCTCATTGACATTTTTCCGCTTTTTTCAATTGATATTTCAGTCACATGTTGGACAGTGGCATCCGTTGATTGGAGGGTGTGTAGGCAATTTTACAGGATTGATTGCATTTTTTCTTCGCAGGAACTCATTGACTTTTGCGCCTTCAATCCAAAGTCGGGGTTTTATGTCAAGTCTGCACTTAAATTTATCATAAAAAATAGGTTGAGAGATGAAACCGAGAACCCCTCTGTTGGCATTAGATCGGCCTCTCCACCATTATATGCTTCCTATCTACCAGTGTATAACATATGCTTATAGTATGTTTTGTATATGATATGTTTTAGTTCAATATATTAAAAGCAATTGTCAATAATTGTTTTAACAAATTATTCTTATTTAATGAGGGTCACGCTAAGGAAGAGAAAGATACAAAGAGACTCTTTCCATGAGATGGCTATATGAAAATAACCAATGAAAAAAGACTGAAAAAGTGGATGACAAAGTGTCCTTTCCTAGGTCGGGAAATCTCAAAATGGAGGGGTTGGGTAAGGTTCATTTTTGGTTTATACTTTTTTAACTAGTGTTTGTATTGAGGATAAATGGATTTACAATTTCTTGTTTTTCATTGTAGGATATCTACAATCCTAAAAAAAAGGTGTCCGCCCCTTCATCTCACATGCAGTTATTGTGATAGGACATGGGATGATGAGATGAATCAATCTTCATTTATGGCTGTGAAGAGCTGGCAGGCTAATCATGTCAGAGATTCATAATCCTTTTACAGCCTTCATTCCAAAACTTAGGGCAAAAGAGGACCTCTACAAATGGAAGGTCAATGGAGAAGAAATGGTAGTGGAAGATTGGATGCTTCTCCGTTGAATAAAAGTGTGTTGCTTGGAAGGTAGTCCTTGTGTCACTCAAGCTATAGGAAAAGGGTATCTGGTTTTGGTAGTCTTCAGGATAAAAATCATATCTTTTTCAAATGAAGCAAAGTGTTAGCACTATTTCACTAATCATGCACAGTTCGCACATGTATTACAAATTAGGATCAATGCAAGCATATCAAATCTTCATGATACTTTCTTTTTTTATTGTATCAAAAATATGTCATCAATCATGGAAAATTAACATCAATGATAATGATAAAATGAAAAGAAAAAAAATATTAGAAAAAAGTTTCGAATTCTTTTGTGTTTAAACTCAAAACTCCAATATCGAGGTATATGTGGCAAAACACATTCAAAGAACTTGACTGCCAAAATCATTTTTGGTATTTGTATTGAATTAAGGGACCACCATGGTTTTTGCATCATGCCTGAGTGCATTTTATTATCAATCACAGAACACATGCCTGCACCCAAAGAACTATAATTTGTTATTTGGAGCCCATATAGATTGATTTATTCAAATCTTGAATAAATTAGATGGTATGACACGTTTTTATTACTACTATTGTATTTTATTATTCTTTTTTCATTTTATTGATTCATATTATTTCCCTTTACCAAAAGGTCAAAATACCTTACATAAAACATTTTTGACCAAGGTTAACCCAAAATACTCTAAAACAATAGTTTCTTTATATTCACTAAAAAGAGTATGTTTCAGACTCTTTATAAAAGTGTAAGAATTAAAAAATAATACCATGGAAGTGGTACATCTTAAATTAACCCATAAATCTTTCATAATAGCAAGTGTAGGACTAGTTACACATTTTCCTTCAAACTATAGGCCTCGTCACAAAATGTCCACTAAATTTTAATTTTTGAAACTTTACCTTTGAACTTGAAGGGGGTGTTTGGCAATGGTGGGAACCACTCAGTTCCCACCACAATCTCAGTTATGAACAGTGTAAAGCTCTCATATGCTACAGTAACAATAAAAAAATGTGCTACAGTATAAAACTCTCACATGCTACAGTAAAAGTAGTTCCCACCACCCTTCCAAACACCCTAGAAATGTCTTACAAATTTTCCCCTCTCATTAAATTGTTGACAGAAAACATTACATGAGTTGCAAAAACACCCCCTCAATCTCAGTTATGAACAGTGTAAAGCTCTCATATGCTACAGTAACAATAAAAAGAATGTGATACAGTATAAAACTCTCACATGCTACAGTAAAAGTGGTTCCTACCACTAGTTCCCACCACTCTTCCAAACACCCTAGAAATGTCTTACAAATTTTCCCCTCATTAAATTGTTGACAGAAAACATTACGTGAGTTGCAAAAACACCCCCTCAATTATAGGCCTTATAACAATGTACCCCTTGAACTTCTCGTAAATTTTCTCCTGTAAATGAAATTGAGGCATCTAGAATTTTCTATAAGTTTCAGCGCCCATTTTATTGTCCAAATTCTTTTATTTTCAAGGCAAAATCCTAAAATAAGGAATTACTCGAAGAAAACAAGGGATTCCCTGTACCTATGATGACTACAATGTAAGGAAGCAATAAATTTTGGGTCAAGCATCTTTAGCATCATCTCTTATTCATTAACCGTACTCCATGAGTGAATACATATAACTGGTTCTCAGTAATTTCCTCTTAGACATAGAAACTTCTTACTTTTGCTGTTGCAGCCGAAAACTTCCTACTTCTTCACGATTAGCCAAAAAAGTGAAACTGAAATCACGAGAAAAAGAAAAAAAAAAGATAAATAAACGTGATGGAAACGTTTAGAAACTAGAAAGAGAGAGAACGTGTATAAGTAGAGAGAGAAAATGTCACGTTCCCGACTCCTATAATCGAGAAGAATAGTTGAATTATAGAAATAAAACATAATAAGAAAATAATAGAGGAGAGTAATTGTAAACTACCCTTTTGCAGAGTGGCGGCATGGCGAGGAATTTCTGAGGTCAAATTCAGTTGTCGTTTTTGAGTATAACGTCGTTTTAATTTTTGTTGTCGTTTGCCTCTAAAACTTGTGAATACAACGGATTTTTCTTTATCCAAGGGCAGTTTGGAGGGAATTTTTGAGGCGAGGAATTCAGTTGTCGTTCCGACATATAACGTCATTTTTTGTTTTTATGTTGTTCTGGACATTCTTGCTTTCATATTAATTGCCACTTCCATCTTGCAGGCCGTCGTGTGATTATTGAGAAAGTTGTTCTCGACGTTTCCTGTCGTTTTTTCTGTTGTTGCCGTTTTCTTCTTTTTTCCTGTCGTTTTTAAAGTTGCTCATGTTTGATGCCGTTTCTTAGCGACGATGTAGTTGCATTTGTCTATGTCGTTTTTTTCCTGTTTTGTCGTTTCTAGAAAAAAAAAAAAAAAGACCTGTCTTGTCTTTGATTTCGCTTTCTTAACTTTGTTATTTTTGTTCTTGCTGTTTTCTTATTTTTCCGGTCCTTATTTATCCTTGACGTCCTCACTCATATATTGTGTGTTTGCTTTCTTCTATATCCTTTTTCTCTTTTTTTTTTTCTTTGGTTTAAGGATCAGAGTTTTTTTTTTTTTTTTCAGTCTTGTTTTCAAGTTATGCTGTTTTTCAAATCATAGTGCGCCTAATTAAAATTTTATTTTTAATTAATCACTTTTCTAATATTTCTTTATTTATCTTATTTATTAGCATTCTTATTTATCTTATTTTTCTTTATTTTATTTTTAGTAATTATTAATTTTTTAAAATAAATTTCTGATATATCATTTTATTTTTAAAATCAGTTTTAATTAAATTGAAGCATTTTTGTTTAATTCATTTATAGAAAACAAAAAAACAAAAAAACAATTGCCCAAATACCCAACAGGAGCCTAACATGCGCAGACCCCTTTTTAGATTTTCGTGTGAAATTGAGGCCTTGAAATTTACATACTCAACCTCATAAACTTCCAGGACAATAGCCCACTGTTTCAAGCTGAAAACCACCCACGTTCACGCTCCTTTTGAAGCCAGACTCTCCACTACACATTTCAAAGAAGCACTCATCTCTCTTCCTCTTTATCTCTGCACGTCACTCTCTCTATCTCTCCCTCTCCATATCTGCTTCAAAGAAAACTCAGGATAGACATTATACACGAGAAACAAAAGCAAGAACCAACCATTTAAGCATCAAATTATTAAATAATCTGAGGTTAGAACGTTGTAAACTTATTTAACCTATCATTTTCTGAGCTTACTTCTGATTTGCTGCTCAAAATTCATGTTCTTGAACCTGAGTTGTGGCATGAACATGATCAATTTTGTTTTGGAGTTTTTAGTGTTGAATATAAATTTTATGTCTAAAATCTGAGATAGATTGTGCATTAATGTCTGAGAATGATGGAAGGATGTTATGAAAGTTTGTGCATGATTTATATAAAATTGTGCATGAGATTAAATGGTCTAATGCTCATGAAATTCGGATTAAACATGCTTTTTAACTCACTTTTTTTATTTTTAGAATTATTGTGAAAGTGATTGAAAAATGATGAAACTTAGTTGCACGTATGAAAAATTGAGCGTATATAATTCACATAACAGTATAATAGTGTTAGAACATGTTTATAGTACCTTGAATCTATTTGAGGATGTTTTTGATTTCCGTTTGAACTTGAAACACTCGAAATAGAACATTTTGGTAGTGACGCCAAGGCCAACCAAGATCAGTATAATGTGGTCGACCCTGCCACTGCGAGACACACGGTCAACCACGGGTAGCCTAACTCGATCGACCGCACAACACCACGAGGTGCTAATTTGAGCCATCTGATCCCCTTTGATCCAAAATGAAATTTTAAATATGTTTTCACCTGTTTGATTGATCAAAAATCATTGTTTCTATATTTTAAAGTGTGATTAATTATTATGTGAATAAATGAGGTATTATAATTAAGGAAGGCATATTAAAAAAACCATGAAATTGCATATTAGTGAATTATGTCTAACTTTTGATATTGACAATTGAATCTACACCAAAAGTTGTTCGCTATCCCCTTAGAGCTAACGTATAGCGAAACGGGAATGACAGTGTGGACGTGTTTCGACATTAGTAAACGAGGTAGGACTCAAAATCTCTTCCTTGATAGCCATGATTTTTATAAATATTTGGCCACTTATTACATTTTTAAATGTTTTAAGAATTGAATTACGTTTTAATCAAATTATTATTTTTAATCATTTTGGAAATAAATAACGGTTTTAATAAATATTATCTCATTATAAGTGTCACCGAGTGAGATAAATTATATGATTTTCTAAAACGCCAACAAAATAAACCCTGATTGGTTAAGTTTTAAGTGCATGATACTACATAAAGATCAGGTCGTGTAGAGGATGACCTAGGAGGTAGCTTACGAAACTTGGTCCAGGCCACTTCGTTGGTGCTTATATTAGGTTTTACACACGTTAAGTATAAACGCATAATTTGAGACAAAATCTCATGACTCAAACGGCAAGGATTCTTGGAGTTTGACGAATTTTATTAATCGTTTTAATTGATAATTATGTTCCTCTTATTTTATTTTATTTTTCTATACTTTATTTTCCTTGCATAAATTATGTTTTAGAATTCAAGTCCTACCGAGTTTTTTGCTCATGATTTCTATTGTTTTACTTTTCTCTCCTCCAGGTGGTTCACAGTACGCAGCTGAGTAGAGTGCTATTGTTCTACTTGCAGAGTCCGTGAGTTACTTAGTTATCTGTTTTATCAAGACATATAATAATAAAACTTAATCATACTCTTTGATTATGTTTGTTGGACTGTGGTTTGGTTGCATTTCCTTTACCTCTGTACAATAAGTGCACCATTATGGGGTCCAATGGGACCCAGAACATTTGACAGATTTTAAGTTTAAATTAATTTTGAGGTTAATTCAGTAATTTCTTTTTGCCATGTTTAAACATTAATGTCATTTCTATTTGTGTTTAACTTGTCACATCCTTAGATTTTTTGAAAATCTTTTAAAAATATAAAAAAATTCCCAATGTTTATAATTAATCATAATTAATTAATTTAATTAAACTGTCACGTCACCACTTCGGGATTAGATATGTGACGACCTGCCTTTTTGGACAGTCACTTTACTTTCTTAATCATCGTTTCATAAATAGTAATCTTACTTATTAGTAAGAAAAATACTGAAATAATTTTTTATCTTTAAACGTTCTTTAAAATTGATGCGACTTCTGTCGCATTTCAAGTTGAGACCTCGCTCAACACTTGCCCTTAAAATCATTTCAAATTGTTTCTTAAAACTTAATAAGAAACATTTATTAAATCATAGCTTAAAATTTTACTTTATAATTACATAAAACAGTTCGTAAACTGTATCTTAAAACTTTGAATACAATTCTTAAAACTTCGCAAACACAACATTAAACAATGGAAAACCTTTTCTTTGCATAGTGGAAGCAAAACCATGGTAGTATCCATACCCAAATCTTCGCATCTGTCCTCCGAGCACCCCGCTCTTCTAGCGGGTCCTATTGGTCACCCATAAATTACCTACAGCATGAAGAAACTTTTAATGAGCTTTCGCTCAGTAAGTTCAAACATATTCTTACAAATCATTTAATCATGCTTTAAAACTTTTCTCATAACAACCTTCCTCTTGAAACATTTTACACAAACGTTTTCCATAAACATTTCTGAAAACGTTTTTCATAAAACATTTCTGAAACATTTTGCATAAACATCTTTCGTAAAACATTTCTTGAACTTTTTTCTTAAAACGTCGTTCATAAACCTTTTCTTGAAAACATGAAAATGTTTTTCATATATATTTATCATAAAACATTTCTCTGAATGTTTTCCATAACACAACATATAAATATTTCATAAAAAGGAATTCAGGCAAAATCAGAATGTATAATTCCATTTATGCTCAATTAGGAACTTTCATTTATGAATGTCTTATAATCGTTCTTTTCTTACTTTAACTTTCTATCTTCGTTCCTTAACTTTTCTTATCTTACTTTAACTTTCTATCTTTGTTCCTTAACTTTCCTTATCTTACTTTAGTGTTCGTACAAACTCATTAATCATGAGATCATAAACATGATGCTTCCCTTGTGGAAGACTTGAGACCATCAAACATTGAGGTCTTGTACCTCACATCTAGGAGGTCAAACTTTAACTTTACTTTTATTGCCTCATAACAAGGAG
The DNA here is from genome assembly GCA_025403435.1 of Artocarpus heterophyllus. NCBI lineage: Eukaryota > Viridiplantae > Streptophyta > Magnoliopsida > Rosales > Moraceae > Artocarpus > Artocarpus heterophyllus. Next base: position 27,001,906 of record CM046332.1, on the reverse strand, counting down.
GCTGATACAACACTTTCTTTTTCTCTTTACGTTACCTTCTTATTAAATTTAGTGAGCATATCAATTGAAATCACATCTTATGCAACACACTTACAATTCATAGCTTGTACTATAAAATCTATTGCATAACAAATGCAACATATTGCTTAACAAATGCATCATAAAACGCAAACATATTTTGCAAATCTTAACTTGTATTCTAACACTTATTGCATAACAAATGCAATATATAACAAAATCACATTTTGCAAATTATAACTTTTATTCTAAAACTTATTGCACAATAAATGCAACTTATTGCATGACATATGCATCATGAAACCTATAACTTAAACTATAAAACATTATGCATTGTCATAATGCAAAACATACTTTAAATACTTTGAAAATCATAACTTAAACTTAAAAAAAAAATGTTATGCATATCAATATGCAAATAGACTTTAAACATAACAATTGTAAATTCATTGCAAATCTTTTTCTTGAACTTTAAAAAATTTTTGCACAATAAATGCAAACATAGTTTAAAAGAAACTTGCATAATAGTTGCAAACTTATTTGCAAATTATATAAATAAGCATTTAAAAATCATTTACTTCATGCTGTAGGTGAGATTTGATGTAACACCTAAGAATTTCTAATGCATTAAAAATACATTAAGTTAAGGATTATATTAAGACAAAGTACAGTTTAATGAAAAATATTGTATAATAACATTGAAAATTATACAGTATTAGAGCAATACAGTATAAGAATTGGATTGTGTGGACCACAATTATTTTTTATAAAAGTGCAAAAAGAAAAAAGAAGAAAAAAAGAGAGGAAAAATAAAAAAAAATAGCTTTCTCTCTCTACTTTCTCTCTCTAGATTTTCTCTCTCTCTCCTCAAATCTCATTCAAGATTCCAGCGTCCGTTTTTGACACCTCTCACGCCAATGGAAAGCTCTCGACGAGCTGAGTCCAACGAGGTGCCGTGCCACCCCCATGGTGGAACTCTGCCTTGCCGGAGAATGTGGCCGACACCACCTCTCCAAATGGATTCAGAGGATCAAGGGGAGTAAAACCCCTCAATCAATTGCGCCGAAGGAGCCCGTTTCATCGGAGAACGGCCAGCGCCGCCGTCAACCGCCGCGGGAGCCTCCGTTTTTGCTCTTCCCAGCCACGTTTTTTCAAATTGGATGAGGAGAAATGCTCATAGGAGGATGGGTAGCAAAAGCCCTCAGCCAATTTCGGGTTTCTATCGCCGGAAAGCCATCATCGGAGCCTCCATTTTTACCATCAATGTCGAGCTCCGACCTGCTATGTTAGAGACAGAATTAGGTGAAATTAACACCTCCATTGGACTCAGAAGGGTCGATTTAGGGGGGGTAGGCCCTAGCCCAGCTGCCAACGGACCCCGATTGACGCTGGTCAAAGTCGGTCAATGGTCTGTCAACGCCAGTCAACGACCGGTCAACGGTGACTTTGGATTTTTGTGATCCGGACCTCCGGTCGAAGATCCAAGACCGCCTCCTGACTCGTTTTGATGCTCTGAACACGATGGTGACCTCCGTTTGAGCTAATTCCACTTCGATGAAAATCATCTAGTACCAAATGCACGCGGATCAATGTGATTCAAACAGTAGTAACGGAGTCCAAAATGACAGTTCCAGTAATGTATGATCTCCAAGAAGTATTCCTAGCCATTCATGGTCACTCGAGGAGCACTGCAGAGGATGCTTCGCATACTGTGGATACAGCGAGATACAACTGGACCTACTTAGCTTGGAGTTCAAGTAAGTAGGAATCTTGTCTACAATATGATCCGTTTTAAAATAAATTGTTTTAGATGCTTTCATAAAAATTTATGAAATGCATGATCAGTGATTGTTACACTGTTTTATGTGAGAATAAGGTTACAAGGTCGACGAAAACCTGTTAAGGGTAAAATCGTCATTAGTAAGGAAACGGCTAGAATGGAGTCGAACACTCCGATTTAGCATAACATTCTTAGACAAAAAATGTTCCGTAATACATTAAGCAATGAAATCGCCAATAAGACGGGAGATTTAATAAGGGATATTTAAGTAAACGAGAGGTAAACCGATGGGTTACGAGGTTAAAAGGAAAAGTAACCCAGTGGGTTATAAAGCTAAGTGAAGAAAAGGTAAACCGATGGTTTATAAGGTTAAGTAAAGACAACGGTAAACGAAAGTATACTAGTTAAGTTAAGAGGAAAGAATGGTTAATTTTTACGTTTTATTATCAATCGAGTGGATTGATAATAAAGAAAGTTAACTAATAAGTCGGCTGTCGTTTGATCAGGACACAGAGGCCGACTAATGGAAGGAAAAGGAACGAAATGGAGAACGCTAGAGCATAGTTCGGGTAAGTTCAAATCTCACCTATAGCATAAAATAAATGATTTTTAAATGCTTATTTATATAATTTGCAAATGAGTTTGCAATTATTATGCAAGTTTCTTTTAAAGTATGTTTGCATTTATTATGCAAAAAGTGTTAAAGTTCAAGAAAAAGATTTGCAATGAATTTGCAATTGTTATGTTTAAAGTCTATTTGCATATTGATATTCATAATGTTTTTTTTTTAAGTTTAAGTTATGATTTTCAAAGCATTTAAAGTATGTTTTGCATTATAACAATGCATAATGTTTTATAATTTAAGTTATAAGTTATATGATGCATTTGTTATACAATAAATTGCATTTTTTGTGTAATAAGTTTTAGAATAAAGTTATAATTTGCAAAATGTGATTTTGTTATATGTTGCATTTGTTATGCAATAAGTGTTAGAATACAAGTTATAATTTGCAAAATGTGTTTGCGTTTTATGATATATTTATTAAGTAATATGTTGCATTTGTTATACAATAGGTTTTATAGTACAAGCTATGAATTGCAAGTGTGTTTGCATATGATATGATTGCGTTTGAAATGCTCACTAAAGTTAATAAGAAGGTAACGTAAAGATAAAAAGAAAGTGTCGTACCAGCCTCTTTGTTATGAGATACTAAAAGTAAAATTAAAGTTTGACCTTCTAGATGTGAGGTACAAGACCTCAATGTTTGATGGTCTCAAGTCTTCCACAAGGGAAGCATCATGTTTATGATCTCATGATTAATGAGTTGGTACGAACACTAAAGTAAAGTAAGGAAAATGAAAGTAAGATAAGGAAAGTTAAGGAACGAAGATAGAAAGTTAAAGTAAGAAAAGAATGTTCATAAAATGCTCATAATTGAAGTTCCTAATTGAGCATAAATAGAATTATGCATTCTGATTTTGCTTGAATTCCTTTTTATGAAATATTTATATGTTATGTTATGGAAAACATTTAGAGAAATGTTTTATGATAAATATTTATGAAAAACATTTTCATGTTTTCAAGAAAAGGTTTATGAACGACGTTTTAAGAAAAACATTCAAGAAATGTTTTACGAAAAACGTTTTAGAAATGTTTTATAAAAAACGTTTTCAGAAATTTTTATGGAAAACGTTTATGAAAAATGTTTCAAGAGAAAGGTTTTTATTAGAAAAGTTTTAAAGCATGATTAAATGAATTGTGAGTTTATGTTTGAACTTACTGAGGGAAAGCTCATTAAAATTTTTTCATGCTGTAGGTAATTTATTGATGACCAGTAGGACCCGTTAGAAGAGCTGGGTGCTACGGAGGACAGATGCGAAGATTTGGGTATGGATACCATCATTGTTTGCTTCTGCTATGCAAAGAAAAGGTTTTCCATTGTTTAATATAGTGTTTTCAAAGTTTTAAGAAAATTAGAGTTCTAAGAATTGTATTCAAAGTTTTAAGATACAGTTTATGATCTGTTTTATGTAATTATAAAGTAAAGTTTTAAGCTATGATTTAATAAATGTTTCTTATTAAGTTTTAAGAAATGATTTGAAATGATTTTAAGGGCAAGTGTTAAGTGAGGTCTCAACTTGAAATGCGACAGAGGTCGCATCAGTTTTAAAGAACGTTTAAAGAAAAAAAATTATTTCAGTATTTTTCTTACTAAGTAAGTAAGATTACTATTTATGAAACGATGTTTAAGAAAGTAAAATGACTGCCCAAAAAGGCGAGTCGTCACATTTGAAACTTACCCAAATTATGCTCTAACGTTCTCTTTTCCGTTCCTTTTCCTTCCATTAGTCGGCCTCTATGTCCTGATCAAACAACAGCCGACTTATTAGTTAACTTTATTTATTATCAATCCACTCGATTGACAATAAAACGTAAACATTAGCCATTCTTTCCTTTTAACTTGACTAGTATACTTTCGTTTACTGTTGTCTTTACTTAACCTTATAAACCATCGGTTTACCTTTCCTTCACTTAGCTTTGTAACCCACCGGGGTTACTTTTCCTTTTAACCTCGTAACCCATCGGTTTACCTCTCGTTTACTTAAACATCCCTTATTAAATCTACTCTCTTACTGATAATTTCATTACTTAACGTATTACGGAACATTTTCCATCTAATAACATTATGCTAAATCGGAGTGTTCGACTCTGTTCTAGCCGTTTCCTTGATAATGATGATTTTACCCTTAACGGGTTTTTCGTCACCCTTGTAACATTATAAAACTCATTCTCACATAAAATAGTGTAACAATCACTAATCATGCATTTCATAAATTTTTATGAAGGCATCTAAAATAATTTATTTTAAAACAGTTCATACTATAGGCAAGATTCCTACTTACTTGGACTCCAAGCTAAGCGGATCCAGTTGTACCACGTTGTATCTACAGCATGCGAAGCATCCTCTGTAGTGCTCCTCGAGTGACCATGAATGGCTAGGAATGCTTCCTGGAGATCATACATTCTTGAAAATGTCATTCTGGACTCCGTTATTGCTGTTTGAATCGCCTCGATCTACGTATAGTCAGTTTCGAATGACTTTCATCGAAGTGGAATTAGCTCATACGAAGGTCACCATTACGTTCAGAGCATCGAAACGAGTTAGGAGGCGGTCTCGGATCTTCGATCGAAGGTCCGAATCACAAAAATCTAAAGTCGCCGTTGATCTACCGTTGACTGACTTTGACCGGCGTCAATCGGGGTCCGTTGGCAGCTGGGCTCAGGCCTACCCCCCCTAAATTGACCCTTCTGAGTCTAATGGCGGTGTCAATTTCACCTAATTTTGCCTCTAACATAGCGGGTCGGAGCTCAAAGTCGGCGGCCAAAAATGGAGACTCCGATCATGGCTTTCCGGCGATGGAAACCCGAAATTGGCTAAGGGCTTTTGCTACCCATCCTCCTATGAGCATTTCCCCTCACTCAATTTGAAGAAACGTGGCTGGGAAGGGCAAGGACGGAGGCTCCCGCGGCGGTTGACGGCGGCGTTGGCCGTTCTCCGATAAAACGAGCTCCTTCAGTGCAATTGATCAAGGGGTTTTATTCCCCTTGATCCTCTGAATCCATTGGGAGGGGTGGTGTCGGCCACCTTCTCCGGCAAGGCGGAGTTCCACCGTGGCGTGGTGGCGCACGGCGATCGTAGGTGGGTGGAGCAATCCGGCTATTGTTGAGCTGCCACCAAGGGTGGGTTTTGTTCCTCTCATCACGGTGGTCGTGTAGGAACAAAAATCACGTCGATCGGACGTTGGACGGCGAAGATATCTCGTCAGAAAGTTTGGATTCCTCCGCCACTTGGGAGGCGCGTGTGGCTTCATCCGGCGGCTTTTTGGGCGGCACGGCACCTCGTTGGACTTAGCTCGTCGAGAGCTTTCCATTGGTGCGGGAGGTGTCGAAAACGAACGCCGGAATCTCGAACAAGATTTGAGGAGAGAGAGAGAGAATCTAGAGAGAGAAAGTAGAGAGAGAAAGAGCCGAATTTTTTTTTTCTTTTTTTTCTTTTCTTTTCTTTTTGCACTTTAATAAAAGGAATTGTGGTCCATACAATTCAATTCTTATACTGCATTGCTCTAATATTGTATAATTTTTCATGTTATTATACAGTATTTTTTATTAAACTGTACTTTGTCTTAATATAATCCTTAACTAATGTATTTTTAATGCATTAGAAATTCTTGGGTGTTATAAGATGCATGACAATATTCGACATTTTTCTCTAAAATTTGAAGAGATTATAGAGTCAGGGGTCATTTTTGAATCATTGTCCTAAAAAGAGAGTACTTTTACATGGAGCTATGAACACAGGTGCATTTTGACAAACAGTAGCTAAGACACGGAGCACTTTGGCAAAATTAATTTGTCGCCCTTTTCCTAGACAGAACTGCCGAGGGGAGCATTTTGAAAAATAGACTTAAATACAGGGAGCCGAGTACACTTTGTATTTCAGGGAAACAATTGAAAACAGTTCTATAGTCTAGCGGAAAAACATATAGAATTTATCCTTTGTTCTATGGATTTGGGGTAAGTGGCTGTTTTTTTAAGCTTTTTTAATTAAAAGGTCAGAGTTTTTCAAAATTAGGAAAATGATCGTTTTTTAAGGGTTAATTAGTACACTGATGATAAACAGTGATGTATTGATTTGTGGTTTATTGTGGATTAACTTGATTGTCTATCATTGTTTAACTTGTTAGTTTATCCATAATTAAACCATATTACTTAGTGACTAACTAATTTCACTTAATAATTTATCAGTTTATCAATGATAATCATTATAAATCAATAATAAACTATAGTTAATTAGTGGTGTGTCAATTTTAATCAATAATATACTGCCGAAAAAAAGATCATTTTCTTAATTTCAAAAAAGTTTCATGATTTTCCTAGAAGACAAAAAAAATGGACCATTTATTTAAAAAGGTGATCAAAATGGGTCATGTGCCCAATTTTCTTTTTATTCTACGTAGGCCTTTAAAGTTCATAGTGTTGGCTATTCCGAACATTTAGTTCACCAATTTTGTTGTGACTATTTCCTATGCTCTAATCCCATTAGAGGTATAAAGTCCATATAAATGTTCTAGAGCTAAATACTGGAAATTGTATATTTACAAAGTTTTTTTTTTTAAATTACTAAATAAATCTTGAAAAGTAGACCTCCCTAAAGCCTGTTTTGCGCTTAAATATATAAAAATATATTATTAAAAAAGCCATCCTATTTTACTCGATAGGGTTGTAATTTTATTATTAATAAAACAGTAAAACTTAGTATAAAAGTATACTATTATTTATACTATGGTCTATATTTTTATGAGTAACGAAATTATAAACTCATAGAAATAAAAATGATTTTTCTTCTTAAAAGCATTTGCCAGCATTACCCTACCTCACTTCCACCTTCGATGGCATCCTATCGTACCCAATTTTCCCCAACACTTGACAAAAACAAGATTCAGGCTTTGCCCACTAAAAGTACAAAGATAAAAGAGGGGTGTTTAACTTTAATGGTATCTCCAAGATTTATTTATGTTTTTCAATCATAAGGTGTCTCCAAGATTTAAAAGTATGTAAAGTGGGATATAATGGACGGAGTCAAAATCACAACAAAAATTCCTCTTAAAAAAAAAACACACAACAAAAACACTTTAGAGCCGTGCTATACACTCTTTGCACAACCTTGAGAATCATCTATAAAGTAAGTGTACGTGGACAATGAAAGTCTTGCTTTAATGATTAGCCTTTACAAGTTTTCATTATTTTGTTCGAAAGAATCCTTATCTTGCATGAAATATGTTGAGGCTTCTACAGATAATTAAGCAGTCACATATTTTGCATATAGTTGCCATGTGGCATCCCCATTTTAGTGACGTCACCACAAACAAGTAAAAATTAAAATTAATAAAATTAGTAGAATAAAGAAATTATATAGTTTTTAGCTATTAAATCTTTATTAAATCCCATAAATTTACATGCTATATTTTTTTATGAGATATCGAATTCCATAAATTTACTTACTGTTTGATTCTAGTATGTTAGTCTGACATTGAGAAATATGATATACAAATGTAGCATCTATAACCTCCAAAATGATAAGCAAACAATAAGAAGTTCAAAAAAAAAATGGTATGTAAATTTACATACCCATTTCAATGATGTCTCCTTGAACAAATAAAATTTAAAAAGAAAACAAAAAACCTTCAATAAAATAAAAAAAAAATTAAATTTTAACCCCTAAATCTTCATCGGCTTCCATAAAATTCACATGATATTATCAAATTACATAAATTTACGTACTTTGGGTCCTAATATGTTAATTTGACATTGAGAAATATGTTATACAAGTGTATCATCTATATCCTCCAAAAAAATAAATAAACAATAAGAAGTTAAACAGTGGAAGTAGAGGAATTTGCATCAAAACCTCACACTTCTATCGTAATCTTCTTTGTGATTGACGTCAATAATATAGTGTAGTTCAAAACCACACTATGATCTTCACAAAATTCAATGGTATTATCGGAAATGACTTATGCAGTCACATATTTGGTACGAATTTCTGCCATGTGGAGCGCCTATTCTATAAATTGTGGTGTGAATTTCTGCCATGTGGAATGCTTATTCTTTAAATTTTGATTACTCATAGTATCACAACCAATTAAAGGATAACACAAAATATTAGAAGTTAAAATTTTGATAATTTAGAGGAAATACAAAAATTTTTCTGGTGATCATTTTTTTCCCATTTTTAACAATTTTTATATTTTCTCTGATGTGACATGTTTTTGGTACAATCAAAAATCCCAAAAACATAAGGTTTATTGTAGGCGTCCCATTTTGTAACACCTGTACGCCTACTAGGCAAGACACTATATAAAATAGTTGTTGACAGAAAGCACAATTTGATTCATAAGAAAAATAAGATTGAATTACCCTTAAGTTGAATCAAAGTATCAATTATGAGAAATTTACCAAAACTACATTGCCGGCGTAATATTTTTCTTATAGCTTAAACCTCACAAGGACTATCTTTCAAGTAACAACAGAAAAAGCCTAAATCTCACACACAATGTGAGATTTTTGGTATCTTCTATATGTTAGATATATGTAGACAGTATTGGTCTATTATAGGGAAAAAAAATTAAAATAAAAAAATAAAATAAAATAACACTCTAGTGTCTTCCTCTTTGGTCCCAAACTCCCAAGTGAATGGCATCTCTCAATCATAAAAGCAAAGCTATAGCAGTCAACCTCAAACGGGTGAACATGAAGATAAGTATTACCTAATAGTTTGACAGCTAGAAGGTACAAAATTGTCAATGAAGAACACAAAGATTCTTAGAGGGCACTACGCATTACACTGGAACACCGTTTAAGGACTTTTTTTTTTTTTTTTTCATATCTATTATTGCATTATGGTCAAGGATAGTTTGGTAAAACCAACCGACCCCCACTTTTTTTTAAATGTTTCATTTTGGAGGGCTATATATATGGATGAAGCTCTTCATTTAGTTTCATACCTAGCCAATATTATAATAGTCAAGCTCAACAAACCTTCCTTAAAACCCCTCTCTCTCTCTCTCTCTCTCTCTCTCTCTGCCCGGCCTAATCCTACAATTTTTCATCAAAATGGAAAAACCTATGCACCAAAATCTACATATTTTAAGGCAGTTTACAAATTTTCAATCACTAAAAATGGTCACCCAATTGTTTCTCTCAGTTTCTGTGTTTTCCCTTTTCTTTTCCCACTCATCTTTTCTTTCTTTCCTTCATTCTATCAACTCTTGTTTCTCCACATTTCCTTACCAACTTTTCACCCACACCATTGACAAAAACTTCATGTTCCTTGTTTGCAATGGACTCCTAGTCTTCCTCGCAAAATACTCCGGTTTGTCTAGATCTTTGTCGTTGTCTAGCCATCAAGATGATCAGTTACATTCCAAAAATACCATAGAGGGTTCTCAGCTTGAATCATCAATGCTACAAAAGAAAGAGCTAATTGTAGTGCCTGAAAGAATTGGCTTAGTCGAAAATGCTGCGACGGAAGAAGGAAATTATGAAGAGGAGTACTGCTTCACCAACCAAAGTGAAGTAGAAGAAGAAGTAGTTGAAGTTAAAGAATTACAAGAGAAAGAAGGTGAGAGTATCAATTCAAATGCAGAAGAGGAACAACAAGAAGACCGAAAAGAAGAAGAAGAAACCGCACAAGTTCATGTTGAGAAATACGAAGAGGAGAACAAACAAAAACAAGAAGAAGAATATGAAGAAGAAGAAGAAGAAGAAGAAGAAGAAATAGGAAATGGAGTGCTAAGCACCGAAGAATTGAACAAGAAGTTCGATGAGTTTATTAGAAGGATGAAGGAAGAGTTGAGGATTGAAGCACAAAGACAGTTGATTATGGTCTAGTAACAACCTCAAATGTTCTTTCTTTCTTTTTCTTTTTTTTTTTGGTTGTTTCCTTAATGATCAAGTAAAACGACATGCAGTCTAGTCTCTCCCGTAGTTTTGATGTTTGTGAGAATTAATTAGTATTTAGTTGTGTATAGTTCTTGTGTACTAAAAGCTTTTTCTCTTACTCTTCTCCCCCCTTTTGGATCTTAGATGTAATTAATAGCTATGTGATGTATACTGGCATGCATTTGCTTCAAAATGAAATCAAGTCTATCTTCTTATGTCTGTATAATGGATCCATGATTTTTTTTAAAAAAAAAAAAAAAAAAGAAGTTGTTCTCAAAATTTTCACATAATGTTTTGAATCATGCAACATAATAATACATGTTACACCTAAATCTGACTGATAGAAGTCAACCAACCAGAAATTACTTATTAATATATACATAATTTTTATGTATATATGTAATAAACTTAAATATAGGAATCCATTATTGTAGTAGACATAAGGAGGGCCACATGAAAATGATACTTAAGATGGAGCTAAATATTAAAGGGACCTATTATGAACTAGGACAAATTGAATTAACTTCACTTGATTGTCTTATATTAAGGGCTACAACTTTAGTCCAAAAAGTTTCTTATCAACAGTTGCCCGGCCTCTTCACTTATTTGCTTAGCCAGGAATAAAAGACAAAGAAAAACATGAATTATAAATTTATAACCAAGTTGATGGAGCATGTACAGTCTAATTAATAAAGTGTTTAGAAAAAGTTAGAACTTAAATATTATAACATATTAAAGCTTTAAAATGTAATAATTGAAACTTTGATGTTGAAATTTGGTTCTCAAACACTCGAAAAGTCTTGATGAATTATTGCATTATGTAGAGGATGTTTTCTTAGTTCTTTTATATTTAAAGGGGATACTGATTTTTAGGGAATTAGAGATGTCCAAAAAAAAAATACAAAGAGTTGTGGATTATGTGTTTTTCTCTTGTAAACATCTTCATCATGGTGAATTTTTTTCAATTGAAAATGAATATAATACTCATATTAAAAGTGAACCATTATAAATTTTGTGTCATCTTGATTGTTTTATTTTTGCTTTTATATTTTTATTGTTTTTAATAATATAGAATTAGAGCATCTAATCCTCAATATTAATTGGGATCACCTCGAGGAAGGCTTGTGGGTATGATGTAATAATTCTCTTGAATAGAAGCATAACTCAATATTAATATTATATCTAGTGTATTTAATGAATCTTGGAGAGTTAAATTATTTAAGATCACATAACTAACTTCTTTGCAGTGCAAACTTGATCCATTTGTTTGTCCTACATATGATTTTTATCCAAAGTTAAAGATCAATATTCTTAAGAATGTCGTGCATAAGATGATTTTGATGCTACTTATATTCTCTGACTATTCTTGTCTCATTAGTTGTAGCAAGTGTATATATATATATATATATATCCACAGCCTTGAAAGAGGACTTTACACTTGTCTGCAACATGTGTAGCCAAATAAAGTTCTAATGTATTAACAACATCCACATCCACATATTGTGGGGAGCCAAAATAAATAAATTTAAAAAAAAAAAGATGAAAGTAGATGTGACAGAGGCTCACCTCTTCTATGGTACAATAAACTCTCCAAATACAGCAATGAAAATGTAGAAGATCCCTTTGGAATCATTCTTTTTAACTTTCCTTTTATTGGTATAACAAGCCGACATATGTCAGTCGTTTTGCATTTGGCAATTTCTTTATCATTTCATGATTAATAAAATCATTGTCAACATGAAAGAGACATGTCTTATTTTCTTCCTCTAACCCATCGATTGAACAAAAAAGAAAAAGAAAAAAAATAGCACTTACATATAGTTGCCCACCAAATTTAAATGAGTTATGATGAACCACCAACCTTCAAAAGTAAGCAAAGGTTGTACCTCCAATTTTTTCATGTGAAGCAATGAAGAACCACAAATTGGAAAATTAGATCATAAGAACAAGAGTAAGAGGCTGCGAAAAATGCGTTAGGGTGTCCACATGATGGAACGAAACGTCGCACGTGTGTCTTTCTAGCTAGGCTGGCCAGATCCATGATTGAGGATTCAATCAAAGCCATTTAATTGATCAATGACACTAACAATAATATGGACTAGAGAAGAAGCTAAGATAGTTCAATTTTTGGTTTCAATAATGGAGTTTTTGCAATCAATAATGAAGTGGGGTATTCAATAGCTAGCCGCTCAGAAGCAGAACCTAAGCTTAATTTTGCAAAGTGTGAGAATCAGAATTTTCATGAAGAATGAAATGCTTGTACAGTAAGAGTACGAATACAGAACACTTTAGCTTTCAATAATTTGCATGGGACCCCATAAAAGATCTCTCATATACTAAACATATTTTGGAAGTTCTTCCTAAATGAGAAAAATGTGACGCCCTGGGTGTCAGTAAGTTTTAGGTAGAGAAGATGAAAATTAAAGTAAATAAGAGGAAAAGTGAATAAAGATATATAGAAAGTAAACGAATTAAGTAGATTTTTCATTCGAAATAAATATCATCAGCAGTTACCATCATGTAAATACCACGAAGGTGAGGCTAAGATCTTATTATGACTCACCATCACGTGGACGCTTACCATGAAGGTAGATAGGTAGATAAAATACAAATAACATTAATAAAATAATACAAGAATACTGAATAAAAGCTTGATGATTGAACCTTAATTCTTGCTCAAATCTGCAAAAAATCAGAGAAAAAGAGAGGGAAAGAGAGTGTGCAGAGAGAGAGAGACGAAAGAGAGATGGAGAGTGAAAGAGAGAGAAAATGAAATAAAAGAAATAAAAGGCTCAAGGGCATTTTAGTAAATATGGAGAAAATATTGTGTAAAAATATTATTTGGTATTTTAAAAACTAAAAATCAAATATTTAAATGTAACAGATGAAATAAAATCTTAAATGACCAAAATTAACATTAAATTCACACTTTGCATACTTAATAATTAAACTTAAAATAATTAATTTCACTTTAAAATTTAGAGATGTTACAATCCACCCACCTTTAAAGAAATTCCGTCCTCAAAATTTTTTTAAATATCTAAAGTTTAAAATCAAAACAACATTATGTACTCAAACGTAACTGTAACGACAACTATCCTAACATAAAACTTGAAAAATCAAAACAAAACAATGAAAATCTCATAGGTTCAGTTCCTGAAAGATCTGAAGTGTATGCTCTAATACCATTCTGTGATGCCCCGGGGAGGAGATCAGTAAGTTTTTGGTAAATAAGATGAAAATTAAAGTAAATAAGAGAAAAAGTGAATAAATATATGTAAAAAGTAAATAAATTAAGTAGATTTCTTATTCGAAATAAATATCATCAGCAGTCACCATCACATGAATGCCACAGAGATGGGGCCGAGATCTTATTATCGCTTATCATCACGTGGACGCTTACCACGAAGGTGGGTAGGTAGATAAAATACAAATAACATCAATAATAATAATAATATAAGAATACTAAAAATCATCATCTCTAAAATAAATTAAAAATAGACAATCGACAGGGATGAAAGCAACATCAAGACCGGGACAAGTCGTACAGTACACGTATCATACCATAGTTTTAGACAAAATACCATATCCACTCAAAAAGCTAGGCTTCGATCCTGAAACCTTCCTTCCTCTTTAAACCTAGAAAAGGGATTTAAAAAAAAATAAGCAGAAGACTCAATAGGCTAATTATTTTAAAACAAGTTATTTTAAAAACAATTATCACATATAAAAATATTATTCGCAACCAAATCTCAAGATCTTGACAAAATTCAGTATACACTTACTTAAATAAAACTTGATAGAATATCACCTTAAGAGTTTTGGAAATCAGAAAGGATATCAAAATACAAATCTTCAAAATCAAAGGCAGGAATTATTTTCTACAATCATTTAAAAGGTCAAGCATTTGGCCAAAATAATTTAAAAGGGCTACCAAAGAAAGGGATAAAAATATATGTATATCATACCTCAATTGAAATTCCAATAACATAAGTTCTAAATAAAATTCAACGTATGTTCCATATACATACAAAACCTTAAAAATTGCATTTAAAATCAAAAATCACTTTCAATAAATATCATTTTATTAATTTAATTATCATTGTGCCGTTTGACTCAAAATAATCATAACACAAAATCATAATCATTTTTAAAACATTTCGAAATCATTAATTATTGAAAACTAGAAAAAAAATATAAATTTCTAAGTTCATAGTCGGCCTGCCGAATATCCTGGTTCGGCCTGCTAAACTGCATAGTTCAGCCTACCAAACATTCAGATCGGCCTATCGAACTGCTACAGTTCGGTCTGCCGAAGATATGAATCCGGCATACCAAACTTTTTGAATCCAGCATGCCAAACTTTGAGTTCAGCCTACCAAATTAGAAAAATCTAGGGACTCGAGACTTCGAGTCTCAACCTCCCAAGCTCAAAAATCCAATTTTAAAGCTGTTTTCTCAATCCCAGAGCATGAAAATCACATAGAAAACATAAAAAAAAAAAAATCATAGTAGAACAAATTTAAACCATTTTTTTCTAAATTTAAACTCAATTTCATAATGGATTTGAAAATCAAAGAAAAATATAAAAACTTGATTAAATCAATTTTAGCTCAAATAAAGCTTAGATTCACTCTAACACAGTTTCTGCAACTTAAATTGAATATTATTCGAGCTTAAGAAAGTTCAGATTCAACATCCAAGGAAAAAATGAAAATTTGAAAATAAAACTCTAAAATTTCAAAGAGAAAAGAGAAAGCTAACCTTTGATAGACGTTTTTGAATAAAAGCTTGACGATTGAACCTCAATTCTTGCTCAAGTCCACGAAAAATCAGAGAAAAAGAGAGGGAAAGAGAGTGTGCAGAGAGGGAGACGAGATAGAGATGGAGAGTGAAAGAGAGAGAAAATGAAGTAAAATAAATAAAAGAAATAAAAGGCTCAAGGGCATTTTAGTAAATATGAAGAAAATGTGGTGTAAAAATATCATTTGGTATTTCAAAAACTAAAAATCAAATATTTAAATGTAACAAATGAAATAAAATTTTAAATGACCAAAATTAACATTAAATTCACACTTGGCACACTTAATAATTAAACTTAACATAATTAATCCTACTGTAAAATTCATGCGTGTTACATAAATTACTAATGTGAACAAAATATTATAAATAATAAGAGCTAGCATCCCCTTCTGATTGAGAATTTTGAGAGACTAAGAATTTGCCACCTCCATAAGATTTAGAATATTATCCATATATAGACCCTTTTTTCTTTCTTGTTTGTACCATAAAGTCCAGAAGTCCTCTTATGCAAATAACCGGATAAGGATATTTTGATAAACTAAAAAATAATACATGGAATTGATAATGATAAGCCTAAAGTTTTACATTATTGAGTCCATTGATATGTGCTTGTACCTTAATTTTGTTCATAGGGATCTCATGTTGCAAGTTTAACCACATACCCATATCAAGCAAGGTAACTATTTAGCTCTTGTATAAATCAGACTAGCTTATCAATGGGCTCTTTGAGATTAACAACCCACCCAAGAAACTTATGCTAATTATGAAATTTCTTGATTGAATAAGTGACCATTAAGACAAAGGGCTAACTCTATTTTGAACCAAGTTACAACAGTTGTAGGTGTTCCTCTAAATGCACGCACAGTTTGAATTTTGAGTAATGCTAGAGATATCAACTTTAATTTCAATTTGTATATCAATTTTTAAGTTGTTATTAATTTATTAGTAGAGTACAATCTATTGAGGCTTTTTGAGCTATTTAAGCTATTTGCGCATTAAGGGGAGTGGAGTCGGGCTTCTTTCTTTATAATGCTACCCGCCCCCTACTTCATTCATCCAATTTAGGATGATTTTGACGAAAGGGTAAAAAAAAATTTCAAATTGAGTAAAAGTCTCCTTTTTTTTTAAACCAAAAAAACATGTTTTTTTGTGCAGGTAAACTGTCTCAGTTTTTTTCAAAAAAAGAAGGAAAATGACTGTAGCAGGATAAGAAACCTCAACAGGATGAAAAGAAAAAAAAAATGGAACCGTTTTGATGTCTAAAAAGCTTTTTTTTTGTGTCAAAAACTGTCCATAAAAAAAGAGGTCATTGACCAAAAAAATTTTTTTCAAAAGGTCATTATTAAAAATCCCTCATCCATTTAGGCCCGACTAGGAACACGCGGATTTAGAACCGACTAAGAACACATATATCCAGCTGGCTCGAGAACAGCTTCTTACTAGTAAGGGCTAATCAAAGTGAGTCCTATCTTCCAAATAGAGGTGAGTCTCTGCATGCTAGTCTACTAGTAGAAGGCGTCATAATATTACTCATAATATAAAAAAATAATTTTAAATGGAGGAAAAAGAATATATCAAGTACTCTTTCGTAAATATGAGTCAACTATAGATAGGAAAGCTTTGAAATGGAAGCAAGCTTTATATATTTGAGGTAAAGATCTCACTTCCTCGTGTGTTGGACTTCCGGAAGCAGCTAGCATAATAAATTTTCACCTTGGTGAGTTTGACAGCCCAACAAAATTACTCATTTCACGATTTCTAGTCTCACAACTAAAGTGAATGCGAACAATGTCTTGAAATGTGCTCGCAGACAGCTTCAAATTTTTTAGGCTATTGATCAAGTTCAGTGTTTGAACTTGATCAATTGCATCATCTACAAGCACGGAAACACATAAGGCTTGGTAGGGGCACACCACACTGAGAAAAAGAATTCTTTTACTGTCATATGAGATTTTAGCCATATCCCTATTCATATCTTTGCAAGTGCCCCCACTTCAATTCTTACTTACTAAATGTCGGTAGAATCTCTCTGATTTTAAATTTTTTGACCTTTTTTTCTGGTTAATGACATCATCACTTTTGTTTTTTAACCTTTTTTCTCGTTAATGACATCATCACTTTTATACTCATCATCCATTTTCTCTCCCAAAATGGATTCTTTTTCAAAATTTAAAACTTGTTAGTCAAATCAGACGTCATAAAGTTCACATTCTAGATCCTGGAGCATCAACTGCTCGTTTATTTTTACAAGATTGGTCTCAAATCTAGTATCAGATTATTCTGACACCTGTTTCCTCCTATTATTCAATGTAAATTTGTTGGTAGTTCATATAACTTTTAATAGTGTGTTTAAAAAGACGGTGGAAATCAGTGGTGAGAATTATTTTTATTGTAATATGTAAGAGTTTTATATTATAGCATATTTTTTTATTGTTATTGTAGCATATAAGAGTTTTATACTGTTTATAACTGAGTTTATAGTGAAAACTGTGTGGTGAAAACTACTGCCAAATACCTTCTAATTTATTTGTATGTAACACTTAACAAATGCAATCTAAAAAATGTAACATTGAAGATTGTTTTTTATAACAAATTGAGAGTTACAGAAAGTATAAACAAAGTACATTTTTGGTGAAGAAATTTACATACACTGGACTAGCCAATGCTGGACTTAAAGACTTTTCCTATCTTTATAATACCATACATAATCAATAAATTTTAATTTTATTTTGTTTGCTCAATTTTATTTTGTTATTTTTTTATTTATGTTTAGGTTTTTTATGTTTTAGTTTCATTAAAAATATATAAGTTCACCTTTCAAAAAAATAGAACTTCACCCTTTTTAAAAAAATGAGTATATAATTTTGTGTTTTATTTGTGATCCCACTAAAACCAAATCCTAGATCCGTCAGGATTCTCTATTGTCCTATCTCATGTGAAGTAATGTCTCATTCATCAATGATTGCTACACAAAATGATACTTAACTTCGACATATTTCATCCAAGCAGATTAACTTGGTGAGCTACTTGCGAAGTGAATAGCAGTTTGGCTATCGCAATACACATTCAACTGCACAATTCTCAAATTTCAAACATTCCTCGTGGCAAAGTAGATTCCTTAACATCCTTTGCAACTATCATCATGCACTCTGTCTTTTAAAATAGATCTTAAACAAACTAGCAGTGCTCTTGCAAGATCAAATGCTAAGACTGTGTTTGCTATGGTGGTGAAAAATATTAGTTAAAACTGTAAACATTGTATCATATAAGAGCCTTACATTGTAGCAATTTTTTTTTCTAATATAGTATGTAGGAGCTTTACACTGTTCCTAAATGAAAAGTTTGTTAGAACTATTGATTGCCAAATAAGCTATAAATGAGTAGTTGATCCACGTTTATCTACATTAACATAGATTCAAATCCCCTCTTTATTTTGGTGTCTCAAATTGTGTCCAACCAATCAAATTATGACACACTATTTAAAAAATTTTAAATAGTGTTTAACTAACTTTACATGTTTTTCATTAAACGACATGTCACAATATGATTGATTAGACATGATTTAGGACATTAGAAGTTAAATAGATGATTTGAGTCCATCACCCATGTAATTAAAATTGACATAACTTGCTTGAAAACTAAACCAACATCTACAACATTAAAGATATACCACACACTACGCATATTATGTCTGAAAAACTAAACCAACATCTACAATATTTTAATGGAGTCTTTGGAACTTTAATTCAAACCCATAAGTTACAATTGTAAACAGTGTATAACTTTCAACAATAGCTATAATGAAAAGTAAAAAACTGATAGAATATAAAGCTCTCACATGCTATAGTTTTCAAGCTAATACTTTCAGTTCCAGCTGCTCTCTCAAACACCTTATATAATTATCCAATTCAAAAACAAAAAAAATAAAGGTCAAAATACATGATTGATTTTATAATTAAGAGAATCAGCAGTCGACTTTCGAGTTTTTTATAAAAAATAAAATAAAATAAAACAAAATAGTACTACATATTGATATTAGTTACCAGCTGGTAATTGGTTGTTTTTATGTTGTGGGTCCTTGACATTTGCTCTTATGTGTGTGTGTGTGTGTGTGTGTGTATAATGGGCGTTATACAGTCCCTTAATAGTTAGTCTTGTTACTGTTTAATACTTCATTTTTCACGTATTAGTCCCTCAATTTATTCATTTATTCACTTTAGAAAATTTGGTCCCTAACCATAAAATAAATAGACATTTAAAATTTTAAAAATGATAAACATATGTACATATATAATAACTTAAAATTCTTACAAAAATTAGGTTCATAAGAAGCAAAATATTAATCTATACTATATTCTTGAAATATTTTGAAATTCAAAACATTTTGTACATTATGTGATTGTCTTTCTAAAGTGCTGCAAGTTATTACGAATAAGCAGGCAACTTTGTTTTTTCTAAATCTTTCATCAATTTTAGGAATAGGAACTAAAAGTGTAAAAATGTTGAATTCAAAGACTAATCAAGTAAGATGAGAATTTAGAGATCAAACAGTAACTTCTTAAACGTGCAAGGACAGGTAGCACCAAATTAAAAAAAAAGAAAAAAAAGTCGTGAGTAATTAACTGTTTTCCTTTTTTCTTCCTTTTTAAAGTTTGTTATTATTTTTATTTTTTCATTTTGTATGTATGTAACGCCCCTATATAGGGTTAATAGTTTTTAATAAATTAAAATAAAAATAAAAATATATATATATAAATAAAACCTCAAAAATAAAGTTGTCCAATGCTTAAATGAAAACTCTCAAATCAAAAATAAAAATATAAACAACAATTAAACCACAGTTTAATGTAGCACCTTAAATTTAATAATATAAACTGTCGTCGTCATCATTTCAACCCTAAACGCATTTTAATACAGTCACAGAAAGTAACAATTGATGCTTATATTATCATGAAGAACATTCTTAATAATTGAAGCAGTCCCAACATACATAGCTACATAGTTTCCTCAACTATTTTTCTCGTAGCCATCTCATACTTAGTGAGTCCTGAAAAGATAAAAATATAAGAGAATGAGCGACAATATGCTCAATAGGGAAAACCATTACTCACCTTTAAGTTTTTATCATTATCACATTAAAACATGCATGGTTTTTTAATACTCATCATTATCTACATAGTTTCCTCAACTATGTAGACATACATAGCTACATAGTTTCCTCAACTATTTTTCTCGTAGCCATCTCATACTTAGTGAGTCCTGAAAAGATAAAAATATAAGGGAATGAGCGACAATATGCTCAATAGGGAAAACCATTACTCACCTTTAAGTTTTTATCATTATCACATTAAAACATGCATGGTTATTTAATACTCATCATTATCCAGATTATGAAATTTATTATAATCATATTCTGTGGATACCATAGTTAATCATTACCGAGTTTCATACATATACATATATACAAATATTACAGTTCAACATTATTCCTAGGTATCCACGTTTAATAAAGTATCACTCAACTCATCGAAACTCAAATGAGCACGCTTGATCACCCTCTAAATATTTCAAGGGTGTTCCGGTGAGGGGACATCAAGCCCCGAGTCCTCACCAAGTCGATTCATGTACAGTGTGTTCTAGGACTTTCAACCCAAGGAAGCGTCATCACCTTCCTTCTATTTTACCTTTTAGGGTATTCGTGCCCAAGGACGTAACTGCTGCCCTCTTCACGTCTCACAATTTCTCTATATTCAAACATTATTTATAGAGTCAGTTTTTCCTAACCATACTTCTCAATTTATAACATGTGTCAATTCATTATGTTTCTCGCCGTATAATATAAGACGAGTCCATGTCATAGTTTCATATGTGATACTCATATAATAGCAGTTCAACAAAGATATATATATCTTGCGGTAAAACAATCAATTTTAATTCCATAACAACCTCACAAAAGATGAGTAATAGAATCCCTACCTTTCAAGCTTATCACCAATCTTTTAATCCCGAAATCAATTAACGTTAGCTCCACACTCTCTTGATCCTAAGGCGTACATAAGGACAATTAAAACTAAAGTATAACATACAACCACATTCATTAATAAATCATGTGTAAATCTATCTTACTAGTATGCCATTAAAGCTTTTATGCAAATCTCTTTTGAATACCATAGTAAACAATTTTTGTCTTAACATAATATAAAATGTAAACAAGTAATCTATATGTTTTAGTCCCTAATAAGATTCATCAATCACTTAGGATAATATTGGAAAGATTGCAAGACATTAAGGAATTAGGTGGTGAGCAAAGATGAGTTCTTGGTTCAGGTTAGCAGCTAGTATACCATGAAACTGGCAGTATACTTTTGCAAAAAGGATAGGTTCACTATCTACAATCATCACATGGGTTAATAGGTGGTTTACTTAACGTAAACAGACGGTATATTGCCACTGGCAGGTTTACTAGTTTCTAATCTGAAAATTAAAAAATTCATAAAAAATAAAATACAACTCCGATTTAGGCTTAGGATGTCTACTTTTTAAATATATAAACTAATTTACAAAATTCATTTTTATTTAATCCTAAAATTTCAAGAAAGAGCCACTGCCCATAGAGGTATTACAAAATTTAACAATATAATTTTTCTGTCTACGGCATATACACTTAGACTTCATACATATGTTCTAAAATAGCAACAAAACATATACTCAGGTTTGAGAATGCAAATTTGAATAATCCTTAAGTATATATTAAAAAATTATAAATGAAAGATGAAATTTGTTCATAAGATTCTAACCTCGGATTATGGCTAGTTGGCAGCTTGAAATGGCTTCAAAACAGGTTCCTTGACTTCGGTATGGCTGAAATTCTTGCTCAAATGGAGGTGATGGTGGCTGATTTTTATAGTTGCCTTGAAGAAGTTCTCTAAGTATTTTGCTTCAGCAAGGAAATGAGAAGACGAGTGTGGGAACCATGGAAGAAAAAAAAAAGAAAAGATAAAGTCTTTGAAGAGAAGTGATAAAAGCAATTATGGAGGAGACATGTTGAAGCATATCACGGAGGAAATAAAGAAAATGAGGGTCAATAGTAGTTGAAAAAGATGTCCTCATGTCTCCTCTGGAGACTTTAACCCACATAATGTCAAAATGACATTTTCAAAATTTATTAGAAGTTTCAAGACTTTTTAGTAAACATACTAAATAAGTATAGGAGAATTTAAGAATATTTAAAAATAGATAAAAATAAATATTGTGAAATAGATTTTAAATAAAGTAAATTTTTGGTTGGCATACTAAAAATTAATTTAATTACCTTAATAATTGTTAAGAGAATAACAGATGTTACAATGTATATATGTATGTGTGTGGATGCATGCATGCATAAAGTTCCTCGACTGGTCATATTTTTAAAAGATTATCAAGATTATCCTTAAGGAATCTGAGTTGAATATTATTATTTTCAGATATTGATTAATTATTCCTTTTTATACAGCTCTTTTACTTAGCAGCAACTTTAAAAGAGGATTTAATGTTATCTTATAGATAAAAGAGGATTAATGTTATCTTATAGATAAAAGAGGATTAATGTTATCTTAAAGATTAAAAAGTAAATAGGATAACGAAGAGACCGGGCTATGAAGCCAACTATGAATCAGGGTGGACGGCCGTCCTTTTGATTTTTTTGTTTAATTTTTTATATAAAATTTTATGTGTTTGTCATCTCTAAAATTATAACTCATCCTGCAAAGTTGTACTTCTTTAAAATTTTACCCTTTTTTAATTTATTCTACTTTATTAGTTGATCATGTTCTTTTCGCCCCTGTTAAATTTTTCTAGTTCCGTTCTCGATTGGAGACTGAAAATCACAGCAAAAATTATTTACTTGGGATCCATGAAATTATATATATATAGATATACATGTAACCTTCAAGAACTATCCGTCAAGAGAGAGTACGTGGACAATGAAGTCTTGTTTTACATGATTAGCCTTAAAAGTTTTCATCGTTTTGTTCAAAATATCCCCATCTTGAATGACATGGGCATTAGCTTCTACAGATAATTATGAGTTTATGCAACCTTATTTGCATGCAATTTGCCATGTGGCATGCCTATTTTTAAAATGCCGGCCCCGACAAACAAATAGAATATTTTTTACTACGATTAAAAAAATTGCATATTACGTAATTTTGATACTGAGTTAAAACAAACAATTAAAAACAGTGGAAGGAGAGGAAATTGCATCAAAATCTTATTCCTATCTTGTTACTCGATATCATTTATAACATTTGTCTGACATAGTCCAAAACCCTATCATAATCTTCAATAAATTTACTGATATTATAAAATATTTGTTATTGTGTATTTTTTCCAATGTTAATAATAAAAAAATTAAAAGTTTAAAAGGTGATAATAATTGAGGAGAAGATAATGCATATTTTTTCTGATCTTTTATCCCTGTGACCCTTTTTTATATTATTATATTGTATTTTCTTTCTGATTGATGACATATTTTTGGTATAATCCAAAAACCCAGTATCACGAGCCTTACTATAAGCATCCCATTTTGTAACACCTGTATGCATTCTATGCATCGTTTATGGTGATTTGAAATATATAGTGCTCGTCACACCACACAAAAAAAAAAGGTTTTGCTTCATCAAAGCTACCCTTGAGTTGAATCGAGAGTTCATCAACCATCCGAAGGTTACGAAAAGCAAATCAAGGACATAAAATTTGCTATCTTCCAAAAAAAAGGAGAAACCCAAAAAAAAAAAAAGAAAAAAAAACCTAATAAGATATTTAAGAAGCACTGAAACTTTTGAATTAAAAATTGTAATGTATAAGAGCTTTATATTTAGATTATTTTTTCTAATTATTGTAATATGTTATAGTTTTATACTATAACAACTAAAAATTTTTGTTAGAACTGATTTTGTTAAGTTTTTCACCTAAAATATAATATAAGATCCCAGGGACCTTTATATGGTAGATATACGTAGACTTTGGGCACAACTATTATTCGGCCTCTTATGGAAAGACTCTTGAAAATCTCCTTTTGGCCCCCAAACTTCCAAATATGTGACGTCTCTCAATCATAAAAGCAAAGTTATAGAGTCAATCTCAAATTGATAAAATAGGAAGGTAACTATTAACTATTACCTAATAGTTTGACAAGAAGAAAGTATAACATCCTCAATAAGGAATACATAGGCCTCAAAGGGCACTTCATTTGGAACCCCATTTAGTAACATTTTCTTCTTGTTAATTATTTCATGCTGGTCAGGGGTAATTTGATAAAACCAACCAAACCCTATATAATCAATCTCTCATTTTGGAGTGCTATATATATAGGTGAAACCTCCTCATATAATTTCATACTAAACCCAACATTATGCTAGTCAAGCTCAACAAACCTTGCTATAAACCTCTCTCGCTACCATAATTCTTCATCAAAATGGGAAAAAAATATGCCCCAAAATCTTCATATCTTAAAATAATTCACAGATTCTCAGTCACTAAAAACGGTTAGCCAATTATTGCTCTCAATTTCTGATTTTTCCTTTTTATTTTCCCACACAACTCTTCTTTCTTTTCTTCATTCTCTCAACGTCTGTTTCTCCACATTTCCTTGCAAACTTTTCACCCACACCATTGACAAAAACTGCATATTTATTGTTTGCAATGGACTTCTAGTATTACTCGCAAAATATTCTGGTTTGGTCGGATTCTTGTCCTTGTCTAGCCATCAAGATGAGTCACATTCCGAGAATATCCTACAGGGTAATCAGAATCGTCGGTTCTACAGAAGAAAGAACTAATTGCGATACCAGAAAATAATGGCATAGAAGAAAATGTTGTTGTGGAGGAACGAAATGAAGAGTACACTTTCACCAACCAAAGTGAAACCAAATTAGAAGTAGAAAAGGCGATCATCGAATGCAAAGAAGAAGAGAAAGGAAGAAAGATTATGGCTTTAAATGAAGAAGGAGAAGAAAGCGCATTAGCACATGTTGCAGAAGATGGAGAGGAGAATAAGTTGTCAAACAAGGATTGGAAGAAGGCGAAGCTGATGAAGACGTAGAAGACGATATCGTGTTCATCGATGAAGAGGAAGAAGAAGTAGGACATTGAAGGCTGAGTACAGAAGAATTAAACAAGAAGGTCGATGAGTTTATCAAAGAATGAAGGAAGAATTAAAGATTGAAGCACAAAGACAGTTGATCACGGCCGTCTAGTAACAATCTCATATTTTAATCTTCTTTTTCTTAGTGAAGAAGTACAATGGCAAGCAATATAGTCTCTCATATTGTTGATGTTTATGAGCTAGGAATCTTGCAATTTTCCTTTCTGTTAATTAGTAGTTAGTTGTGTATATATGTTATCTAGTGAAACCTTTTATCCACTTAATTTGCATCCTTTGCGGATCTTGGTTGTGGTTATGTAACGTATGTAAAGCATGCAATTTGCTTCAAAATCAAAGTTTTCTTCTGATGTCAATACTTTCCAATAGAAATTTTGTTGAAAATATATTCACTACAAATATTCGGAATTATGCAACCTAAAACAATATAGTTTGAACTGACTATCTGAACCTAAAATGTTACATAGCAATTCAAATTCTGTAAGAGAAAACCCTATAACAAAACAAGTTCAAACTATGTTTCCAAACAAGCTTCAACAATTATTATCAGTACATATTCAAGAATAGATACACAATAATGGATTGAGTGGTGTTGTTTGGGACAAAAAAAAAAGACCTACTTGATTCAAAATTCTGATTCATATAAAGTCAACCGAAGCAGAGATTACTTATTAATATTGCATATTTTATAAATACGTACGCTTTAATGTAGGGTATCAATTGTTGTTGGTAGACATATGGAGGACCACATGAAAATGATATTTTAGAATGAGCTAAAATGGTAAAGGGACCTATGATGAGATGGGGCAAAATGAGTTAATTTAACTTGATTTGTATGATGTGGACCTAAATCTTCTTTCCAAAAATTCATCAACAGTTAAGCTCTTCTTATTAGAAATAAAACACAAATTAAAAGATGGATTATAACCTAGTTAGTGGAGCTAATTAAGGTCAAACTTCACATAGGCTACCAGAACTTAAGCTTGTGTTATAATGCTACATCTAGTATATCTAATGAGCATAGAGAGATAAAATTAAGGATTAACACAGAACTCGATTTTTTTGTAATCGGGATGTTGTGTAACTTAGTTTGAATCGAAAAAATTTCAATTCGAGCCTCTTTCTTTGTTTTTTATTTAGTGTTTTTTCTCACAAAATTTGGAAAATACTTTCAATTCAAACCAGGATCCAATACCCTTTAAATTTGAACAATTTGTTTATCCCATGACTTTCATCCAAAGTTAAAAGCAGTAACAGATACTTCTTTTGTTAAGAATCTCATAGATAAGGTGATTTTGATGGTCACACTAAAAAAAGCAAGAGTGATATTATATATATATATATGTACGCATATATATCACAGACTTGAACAGGAGGTTACGCGTGTTTGCAACATGTGCAGCCAAATACAACCCCTCATATGTATGAACAAGATCCACATCCACACATTGTGGGAAGCAAAAAAAGGGCAAAAAATGAAAGTAGATGTTATAAAGTTTCGCCTCTTCAGAACAACATTTACCTCTCCACATACAGCAATGAAATTTGAAAAGAGCTCTAGAATCTTTCTTTTAACTTTTGTTTATTATTATTTTGGCGTATACCAAGCCAACATATATCAGAGGTTAGCAATTTTCACTTCATTAATTGGTTAATAAAACCACCCACTTCTTGTGGCCATTTGGCAGCTACTTTGCTTCAAAGTGGTCTGCAACTGTAACCTTTTTGCATGTGATTTTTCCAATACGTAATTGTTTATAGTTCTAGAGATTGAACAAAATATCTTAAAAAAGATTTGCAAATCCTTTCGTTAAAAACCAAAGCTGAAAGAGACAGACATTGTAATTCACTCGTATTTTACAGTCCCTAGGCCAAAGACTGAATGAACTGTTTACACTTATGTGGTTGAAAATTTAGGAGCTTTCATTTTCACCGCCCCCTAATTCAAGATTCAAGATTCACATAGCTGAAAGAAAGTTCTCTCCAAATGTGTCCTCCTCAAACTGAAAAGTCATTTTCAGCGTGAAAGAAACATATTTGATTCTCTCTATTTGGTAAAGTTGGTTTTAACTAATTTTTTAATTAAGAATAGTGTAAAACTCTCACATATTACAATAAAAAGAAAAAAAATTACTGCATTGTAAAGCTCTTACATGTTACAGTATTTTCAGTTTTAACCAATAGTTCAACTACCATGTCAAAAATGAGTTAATAAAAGAAATCAACAGTGATGTGCACAACATCAACTATGGTTGTCTTCAAGTGGAAGCAAAAGCTGCACCTCCATTTCTTCATATGAAGCAATGAATAACCACAAATTGAAGAATTAAAAGTGCATATGTAAAGATCAAAAGAAAAGGAACAAGACGGTTCTAGGAAACGCATTAGGGTGTTCATGTGCCAGAACGAAACGTGACACGTGTTCTCGGATGGCCGGACCCATGATTGAGGGTTTGGTTGAAGTCATTAGTTCAAAACCAATTGAGGGTTTAGGATGTTCGGTAAAGTTGGTAAAAATAATTTTTTAGTTTAAAGCACTGTAGCATGTGAGGGCTTTACACGATAACAATTTTTTCTTTTTACTATAGCATGTGAGAGCTTTACACTATTCCCTAACAAAAAAGTTGGTCCTAACCAACCTTGCCAAACGCCTATAAATGATTCAAACCTTGAGATGGACCAGAGAAGAAGCTAGGATGGTTCAATTTTTGGTTTCAATAATGGAGTTTTGCAATCAATAATGAAGTGGGGTCTTTGTGCGTTGAATAGTTACTATCTTGAAGCAGAACCGAAGCTTGATCGTGCAAAATGTGAGAATCGGGATTTTCGTGAAGAATGAATGTTATTGTCCATTACTAGTACGAACACTCAGACATGAGCAACACTTCAGCATTCAATAATTTGCGTGGGACCCCAGAAAAGATATCATGTACTCAACAGCTTTTGGAGGTTCTCCCCAGATTATTTGAATCATTAACGTGAACAAAAATTGTAAACAAGAAGATATAGAACCCACCCTTCTGATTGAGGATTTTGGAGACAGAATCTGCCACCTCCATGAGATTTAGAATACTAATCATATAGCTTTTTTTTCGTGGCTTCTACCAAAATGTTCAATAGTATTATGTCCGTTCTAGGATATTTTAGGTGAAACAAATAACTAACCAGCACTACTTGGAAATGATAATGTTTAGCCTTAGTTGTTTTCTTTTTAAAATACACGCACAGATGCTAGCTCTAATGACCTCATGACACAAAAACACTCAATCAACCACGTACCAATTCCACTAGTAAATTCTAATGAAATGCACGAGGAGATAAAACATGCATTGAGTTCTAACAACGGAAACCAAAAGGGAACACTAAATATCGAGCACACACCTAGCTTTTTCAATCGATGTGTATTTAGCTTTACATTATTGAGTCATTGATGTGTACTTGTACCTTGATTTGCTTCATATACATCTCATGTTGCAAATTGATCCACGTACCCATTTCGAGTAAGCCCACTATGCAGCTCTTGTACAAATCAAAGTAGCTTATCAATAGGGTCTACGACATTAACAACCCAACCCAATAAATTTTTCTGCTGATTCTATTATTGCCTTGTTCAATAAGCGACCATTAATGCAAACCGGCCAAGTCAATTTGCAATCAAGTTCCAATAATTGTATGCGACCGACTCTAAATGAATGGTACAGGAAGCAAATATTTGCTGTGGAAATGAGATTGCCAATAGAGACTCTTTAGCTTACTTTGAGAACAGGACTAGTAGCGAAAATAAAGTACTACATCCACCAAAATTTGGGAAACTATTCAGTACAACAAGGAATAAAGGAAAGATGTCTAAATCAAAGGGAAAAAAAAAAAAGATGTTTCCTCATTTTTTTTAATTAAAATTGTATGCTTGTCATAGTAGATGCTTGACCATTGGTTTGAGATGTTTACGTGGATTTCACCAATGATCTATTTGACTTAACAATGTCCCATTGCGTATACTTTGGGCCATTTGATGCAAGGGGCATAGAACCACAAGAAGAAGAGAAGCAGAGAATCTACTAATCTCAAATGTAACTTTTAGCTTTGTTTTCTTTACATTCATGTCCAATATTCATCAAGAATTCACTTCAAGGAAAACATCTGAGATATTTTTAATTCTGCTCTCTGGTCTGTTGAATTGTCAATCTTACTTGTAAAACATTTTTCCAGACAGCCCCATCATATCCAGGCTACTAAGAAATAACAAACATATTTAGAATATACAAGATGTTTGATGTTATACATACATTCCGCCTTGAATCTTAGATGGGACGTAATCTTCTGACAAGAAGGACAACGCACACGCAGACAGTGCTTCTATCTCGAACTTCACTCCCCTTTGCAGCATCAGCTCTAGCTCCAATCTTTAAAGGAAAAAGAAATAATTCCACGTTATAAGCAATACCAGCATTTGACCTCAGAAAGACATATGAGTTTTACCTCCAGTTCGGAACTTCTCTTTGTAGGTAGCATCTGAGTAAGATGGCTTCAATTTTCCTCTTGTCTGACAATGATATACAAGTCATTATTGGTTAAGATTCCAACTATAAGGAAGCCCTTATGAGAGAACAACATAATTTCCTTCCTACCTTCTGCTGTCAAAGGAAGAAGACACTGGTTTGGAAGACTGTACTTCTCAGAATCTGAAGGAAAAGCTCCAAGCCAGTTCATCTCTGGGACCCTTAAAAGTTTAGCATCATATGCCATTTGCTTGCATAACAGAAGAGTGAGTTAAAATTAAATAGAAACATGATATTATACACAAGCAAAAAGCAAAAGAACTGACTTATTCTCACACCCCTCATTCTTCAAGATTCAGCCGTAGTCATTAGTAAATGGGTCATACAAGTAGATAACAATAAATTCGGATAGTTTGATCAAAATGTCTAACCATAGAACCGAATCGGTATGTGGACAGGATGTCAAAACCATAAGGATCACAATCTACCAAGCAATAGGTGGGGAGACGCAAAGTATCAATAAGAAGGCGCAAAAACCTGGTCAACGTGAATGCAGCTTACATAAAGTTAATAGACAAGAAGGGACAGAAAGACATTCATTGCTAATTCCTTTAAGAAAAAAGTAAGAACTTGCTACCTCCTCGTGGGAATATCAGGATACCCTCTTCCCTACAATACAAAAAAAATAAAATAAATAAAAAATAAATATGAGAGAGAAGGTGCAATGAGCACATAGTTAAAGCCTGTTTAAAGAACTTGCAAGACTTAAACAGCAGACTTACTGTGATAACAATGCACCGGTTTTTGTTGCAAAATTGGTCATTTGCCAATCGTTCGAACACTACATAGAGATTTAACAGACAGGCTTGATTGATAGAAACCAAGTAATCCAGCAACACAGTTGCTGACCAAAAAAAAAAAAAGGTACCTGTTTCTTTCTCCACAACAAGAATGTACTGGGCAACACTGACAATATCTGCAGGCGTAGAGTTAAAGGTAAACCTCCATATACATTTGAGCAAATTCATCATAAGATACATCAGAGAATTAAATGCTCATACTGGCAAATATTACATGTCAATATAGAACTTGTAGCCTTTGAAATAAGTTGTTATCCAAATCACGTTTTGCAGTTGTCAGGATACCTTTAACTTCTTCAACGTGTACAGGAATAGGGTGAGCCTGTAAGTGGACCAAATGCAGATATCAACTCAAATACATAGGAAGAGAAAAATATGCCATCAAATCATGAAAAATATCCTCCATTCTTACAATGCTAGGCCTATTGATGCAATCAAACTTCTTTTCGGATTCTGAGAATCTTAGCCATCCCATTACCAACCTACAACGAGAAATAATTAGTTAACATTGAGAGTTATCTTTTCTTTCTTTTTTTAATTCTTTTATTAGTAGTTAACAATGAAACTAACTATATCAAATGCACGCTCACATGGTTCTGCTTGTAATTTATTTCAATGGCCACGAGAAAAGTAAATTAACTTGAGAAGGAAACTACATATTGACAGACCAAGAAAACAAACAGCTAAACAGATATAAAAATTGACTGAAATTTACCATTTCAAACAAAATAAAATAGAAAGGCATAAACTTATCACATAACGCGAGCTTCAGTCCATACCCTTTTCCAACAGAAACCTGCCATCAGGATGAAACATGAAGTGTCTCAGTGTGTACCCTTTAAAAGGCCATTTATGCATGCAGGTGCAGCCTAAGTTGTGTCAGCCAAACAACTTTTGAATCATTCAAGAGCACAATTTTACTTCTTTCTACAATTGTCCATGCAGGAATATGAAAATCAACACACGTAGTGAATAGATACTCCATTAACTTGAGCAACAAGGCTCATAAATCCATATGAGAAATGGCTTAAAGTAATATAAAAGGTCACCAGCTTTCTTAGTCATCCTATTTCTGGAGACAAATAGTCTCAAATTTAGCTATGGCGAATATGTCTCATAACTGTAACATATGAAGCCTACTCACAACATTTAAATTGTGCCTACTACACTGCAGAAGTATGCATATGTCGTTGATTGCACGGTCCACAACCGACTGCTCTGCAATGCAAAATAAGCAGAAAAACATTAATACAAGAACCCAAAGGACATCAAATGGAATCCCATACCAGCATCTTCCAAATCGAGAAATTCAGACTTTTCAACTTTTGAAAGAATCATATTTCTATCTTCTGGCATAGCACGTGGTACATTTCCAACGGCGAAACAGAAATCACCTGAAAATACAGAAGGGTGCATGTAATATATATCTCTTTTAGACCCATGTTTGTTTTCTTGCAGAAGTTTCTGGACAATTAATAGAACCCTCAGCAGAACGTCTGAAAGAATATCAAATAGAACACATGATATAAGATCTCAAGAACAAATCTATACTCATATAATTCCTTTTTTTTTCTTTTTCACTAGAGTAAAAAGATTAAAGGCATACAACATAGCGTACCCAAACAATCCAAGAGGCTTTACTGACATTATCCACAGTCCAAAAATTAACTAATAATAAATAAAGAACTCTTCTTTTTTGCTTTTTCAAAGTCCAAAAAGAAATTCATTTTATCAAACGCATACCAAACACAATCCATCTAAAGACCAACGGCAACGTGTTCTCCTCCAACATGGTCTCAAGTTCAAGTCAGTCCGACTGTGGTGGTACGCGGGAAAGCACTACATTCCGGGACTATCTAGGTATACCACTCTCAAATCCTTATAATCTTTTCTTCCTCACGAGAAAAACATAATAAAAAATAAAAGTAAAATCCCACCTATTCTATGAACATGGCTTTCCCTCTGAAAAGTAAGAATTTCCCTTCCTTTGGGCAAATCATAGCTACAACAGCTGCATAAATCAATAAAAAATCTCTATAATTATCAAATTCTAAAAATAAGACTATATAGTTCAGTTTATGATTCTCATTTCAACTATGATCAACACTTTCCGATAATTAACAAATAAGAAAAATTCAAAAATCTTTTGGTCATAACAAAACTAAATAACAGCACTAAAAAATCGTCAACTATGCGAGAAATGATCGAACCAGATAGCATTGGAATTAGTGCAGTAGTTGCTGAACCGATCAATGGAAATGACAGGAGATCGGCCGTTGCTGAGATCTTGGACCAGGGCTTGAGTAAATTCTGAAGAAAAAGGAAATGATATTGAAATTTCAAAAAAAAAAAGATTGAAGTAGCAAAAATTGAAGTTGGACTCGATCGCCAAAAAGCTTATTGAATTGACCTTTGATTCTCCTCAGCAGATCGCTTGGCTCTGAATTTCGCCTCCGATACTTTCCCTCCATTTTTTATTTTTTATAGTTGAGCCGTTTATGAACTTTAACTTGGTCCTTTTTATGTCTTGATTATTAATTAAAAAACATTATTTTTTATTTTTTTTTTCTCCTTTTTGGATTTATTTGGAAGAGACCTCATCAGTGATGTATGTTTTAAAACCTTAAGATTTGGTTAAAATTATTTTATTTTTACACATCTAACGGTTGAAGTAAGAATATCTATCGGTAGGTATTATTTTTCAATTCCATTTAGAAAAATTTGTCTTTTCTTGGGTAAAATCTTTCAATCATTTTTAGTATAATGATTTCATGTGCAATTTTTTAAAGTAGATTAGTTCCCGAATAAAGAAACAATTAGAATATATCATGTGTGCTCTACATTTTAGGTTAAACTTCTTTTTTAGGAAATCAAACAAATTGCAGTAATTATTTTAATTAAAAACAAAATCTTAAAAATAAGTTAATTTATCTTTCAAAGAAGATATTGAGTTGATTAATGAATTTAGAAACATAAGTCAAAGACGAAGTTTGTGATATTTTGAATGTCAAGGAGTAAATGAGATGGATAGCATAATTTAAATACAATTGGTGAGATTAATCTAAATAAAATATATAAGAATCAGTTTTACTAATTTAAGAACAATTTTAGAAAATCACTTATGAGACTGTAAAAGTGTATATTTTATAAGGTTTAAATCATTTATTTATGCTTTTATTTCTCATTAAATATTCTAATTAATTGCATTTTTGTGTTAACAGGTGTTTTTATGTCTTAGTGTATAAATATATTTAAAAATGTATTTTTAGTGTGTTTGTATACTTAATAAAATCTTTGGTAATTAATTTTTAGAGTCGTTTTGATATATTAAATAAGTGTTTAGTTTGTAAATAATCAAAACTGTAAAAATAATAAATGGTAATTTTATCTTGAGTTAATTACCAAAAATATTTTAGAGTCTTAAAAATTATATATGTGTTAATTGAAAAGGACTGAAAATTTTAAAAATTTAAAATTATTTTTGTGCATTTTATTGTAAAATGAATATCTCTAATAATTATTGTAAATATTTTTTGTAAAATAATTAATTTTATTGTATTTGAGAATTTTATATTTAAAATTTGAAGAAAAAACGAAACAAAACAACTCAAAAAAGGCAAAACAAACAACAAATATAAATAATGCATGCATTAGTGCTGCATCAGTACAACATAAATAAAGAATAAAAATTAAAAAATAAGAGCATTCAGCCATCACGCTGATTCCTAAGGCAGTTCAATAAAAAAGTAATAAAATAAATAAAATAACAATAAAAATATTATTAAAAAATGTTAATAGTTTAATTTTTTTCTACCATAAGAGGAGGTTCTCTCCCTCCATCAACGCACGCTTCCTTCGGCCTTTTGGCCAACCTTTTACTCTGCAGTACCTTTTGGGAAGGAGATACTGTCAACATGCTCCTCCAACCCCACTAAAAATAACAAAATAATATCTGAATTAATATAGAGTTTAATTAAATAGAGAGATGATTTTATATATATATACTTTGATATGGATTTTGACTTTATATTTGTGTTGTAATATTTATATTTTTATAAAATAAATTATATTTTTTAAGTTTTAATAATTGTTGTTAATGTTGTTATATTGTCAATTTTTATAGAAACCTAGTTATGTTTTCTTTATACAATTTAATTATATTGCATAAATAATATTAATAATAATGAAATAATGCTTAATTTTATAGAATATCTTTTACTGTAATATGACTTGTTATATTATCGATTCTAGAAATTTTTTAAGACAAGGTGCTGCTAGAATTAACTCAACAATTTATTCCATTTAAATATAATAATTTTGTTTATTATTATTTTTCTATCTTAAAATTATGTTAATTATAATTATAGTGTCAGTGGTTATAATTTTCATAATTAGTGCTCCAAATCATTAATGACAGATGATTATTTTACTATGTTTTATTAGAAGACTCTTACTATATTATAACTTGCTATATTATCGTTCTCGATTGACTTATAAAATAAGTAAAAGTGTTTGTAATTAACAGAAAATATATTATAAATTAAATGCTTTAGATAATTAACTATTTAGAGTTAGAATTTCATATCAGTTACGAAACATACAAAGGATTCTCAAAACTTCACCGTTGTAATTTTATGTTTTAAAATTTGAATTAAAAAATCACAAAAATATTTTTTTTATTCTAAACTTTGTTTTGAAAAATCATTTACCTTTTTGAACATTTATTTTTATCAATCTTTTGAATTATAAATTTTTACCTCCTTATAAATACGACAACATTTATATACTACAAACATCCGCCGTTAAAAAAAATATTTTGGGCGACGCGAACAATCACAAATGAAATGATGTAGTAGCTATGATGCCTTTAGTATTACTAAGCTTAATTTTTTTTTATATACTATAAATTGGAATTTTTATTAAACCGTGCAATGTCAATATATACACTATACGCTTGAATAAAATTTTTCTCTTATTTTTTAAGAAGAAAATAAAAAATTATTGGTATTGTTAGTCCTAAAATTATGACTACGGTTACAATTTCGTCCTTAAATTTATGATTTTGACAATTATACCCTGAATTTTGTTTTAATAGTTTTGAGACATTACCTTAATTGACGAATGGTTTTTGAAATTTAACATATAAAATTACATTTTTTGTTGCATATTAATTAAAAATTTTACGTAAATAGTTACGCTACGTGCAAAATATTATGGTTTTTATTAAGTTTTTTTTTACTAGTTTTTATTAAGTTTATTTTTACTAGTTTTCAATAGGTTTTAATAGCAGTAAAGAGAAAATTTTGGATATATTATAATTGCATTTATAAAATTTTAAGTTGTCACTCAATGAACGCATGCTTATCTTTGTTAATTTATAAAAATTCATTATTAGTTTTATGGTTGGGATCAAAATTGCCTAGAAAAAAAAATGAAAGTTTAAGAAAAAAAATGTGAAAAATAAATAACCCGTTTGTTTTTTTCCTTAGAATTTTTTAAAATGTTTTTACACGTTTTTGAGACCAAAATTTTAAAAACACTCTCAACATAATTTCTAAAAAATTCTCATTTTTTAAAACAAAAACATTTTTATGTGTTTTGAAAGCAAACATCAAACGACTCCAAAAAGTTAAGAACTTAAATGTTACCATGCATATAGTTAAAGCATTTTGAGCATCTCTAATACGATGTTAAATTGTTATATCAATGATAAATTTAGTATTTAAATGTAAAAAAAAAAAAAACTCTGATAGAATGTTATTGTTAATGTTAAATTTGTTATATGTCAAATTTTATGATAAATCTGCCATCAAAATCAATATGAATAATAATAAAAGGTCTACCAAAAACAATGTAAATGATCGAAAAATAAATGCATGACAACGTAAATAAATAAATAAGCTATGTCAGGCTACTTCACTATTATGGCCGTTCGTTTGGAGCAGTTGTATATATCCCAACTGAGCTACAGCTTGGAGGGGATTTTGAAAAGTAACTTAAAAAAAAGATTTTGAATAAATGATTTTTTTTTATAGTTTTTTTACATTAAAAATATACTTTTTTAGACATAAAAACTATTGTAGTTTTTTTTCATTCTATTGAGGTTTTTTTTCTCGTTATAGTTATTTTTATCTTTTTAAAAAAAAAACTAAGACAATTTATCTACTTAAAAAACATATTTTTTTATTAAAAAAATTATTTATTCAATTAGAA
The DNA here is from genome assembly GCA_025403435.1 of Artocarpus heterophyllus. NCBI lineage: Eukaryota > Viridiplantae > Streptophyta > Magnoliopsida > Rosales > Moraceae > Artocarpus > Artocarpus heterophyllus. The sequence continues at coordinate 26,965,089 of CM046332.1, read as the reverse complement.
TTTTTTTTGCCTTTTGTCAAATTCTTTCGTTCTTTTAATGGGATGGCCCCACCAAATGGGCCCCATCCACGCCACTGCGAAAACACCTCACTGAGAAGATCGGGCTGTTGCCCGGTCGGGAAAAAAAACGTTTTTCCGCGGTTTGACATGGGGACACGAATTAAACGCGCAGTTTCCCACGTCTTGACGTTTGGTTGATTAAATTAATATAATACAACTACGATAAGACTGTCAGTACTTATTTTTAATTAGTTTTTATTCTTTTGTGTTTTATTTTACGCAGATAAGGACAAAATTAGAAAGGATGTGGTTCGTTCTAGATTTTCTCGGAAAGTTTTGGTTTTGCTGATCCAAATTTCTCACAACGGAAAAAACCGCTCTTCAGAATCAGAGTAGGACAGATTCAAACCAGATCCCTAAGGTAAATGAGAATCTCTCACTCACTATTCTAAAAGTTTTCTCTTTAGTGTTTTAGTGGAATTTCACTCTGTTTCCAACTTCCATGGAAATCAATTTAGAGAGCTTAATTCAGCTTCATTTTTATGTACTTTTTTTCTTTACCTTTTTTGTTTCTTGGGTTTGTTCCCGTAATTAAAAATCTTTCCTTTTCTCCTTTTTCTCTTTTTTCTCTTTTTTTCTCCTTTTTCCCCCCTCTTCGGTGCAATATGGAAGATTTTGAATCTGACCCAGTTAGTTATTTCAGTTGATCTTTCAAACCCTTTTTTTTTTTTTTGGATATAGGATTGTAACTTTGTTTGCTTAGTGGTAATCGCTGATATATTTTGAGTTTCAACCCAATGAAGCATTTCATTATTTCAAATAAATTAATGGGTAGTAAAATTCATGATTTTATTCATTTATTGGAAACATGGGATGCTTTGAAGTCAATGGATTATGTTGTTTCTCATAATATTATCTCAGATTTCATAATTGCATTTATTTGATGATTTTGCAATCATGCTTTGTTTCATTTAAAGGTTGAAACTTTGTGTCCAGATCTTGTTTAAGCTTCTTTATCTGTTAGGAAATCTGTAGATTTCTCTAATAATGCATGGACTAATATGCTTTGATGTTAATTCCTTTTTTTTTATTTATTGAAGAAGGGTAGAAGTTGAAAGCTAGGATTTTGGTGATTTGATCGAATTCAAAGTTGTTGAATTGAGGACTTTGCTAATCTTTATTACTTTTTTTTTTTGGGTGATTGAAGAAGGGTAGAAGTTGAAAGCTAGGATTTTGGTGTTTGATTGAATTCCAAGTTGCTGAATTTAGGACTTTGTTAACTAGTCGCTGCTTGGACTTTATGTTTTAGGGCTGATCTTCATTTGCCCGAATCATTAAAATGGCTAGCAATGGCGTAAGGGAGCCTTTGCTTTCACAACAAATAGATCTCAATCCTCAAGCCAGGAGTAAAGACACACCAAAGAGGAAAAGATTCCGCCGATGCAAAAGTGCTCCCCTTGCAGAATTTTTGCCCTTTGAGAAACCCAGCATTGGCTCATCTCCACAGCCTTTTGCCATTGTCGGGAACATACACCCGAACATCTTCAAAGTGTTCGTGTTCTTGGCTTTTTACTTGAGTGCAGCCACCATTTGCTTTTACATAGTCAGGAACCAGATCACGGGAAAGAAGACCGACGGAGTTCTTGATGCAGTTTATTTCTGCATTGTGACAATGACGACAGTTGGATATGGTGACCTAGTTCCCAGCAACGACGCTGCGAAACTGCTAGCATGTGCCTTTGTGTTTGCAGGAATGGCTCTAGGATGTTTGATACTTAGCAAAGCAGCAGACTATTTGGCAGAGAAACAGGAAATACTGCTTGTTAGAGCCTTCCACATGCATAAAAAAGTTGCTTACGCTGAAATTCTGAAAGAGGCAGCGATTAACCGAACTAGATACAAGTGCATTCTGGCTTTCATAACTCTTTTACTGCTTATGATCACAGGAACAATATTTCTATTTACGGTCGAAAAATTGGACTTTGTGGATGCATTTTACTGTGTTTGTTCCACCATAACAACTCTGGGGTATGGAGATAAGAGCTTCTCGACTAAAGGAGGGCGTGTTTTCGCCGTGTTCTGGATACTGATAAGTACCATTTGTTTAGCTCAGTTTTTCCTCTACATAGCCGAGCTCCACACCGAAAACAGGCAAAGGGAATTGGTCAAGTGGGTTCTAACTCGGAAGGTGACAAATGTAGATTTGGAGGCAGCCGATCTTGATGATGATGGGACTGTTGAGTAAGTTGATATTCTAATCTTGAACCAGTTGGTTTTCCTGTTGAAGGGCTCTCTTAGGCCTAGTTTGGGGTTCCTATGCTTTTCAAAGCACTACTGCTAACTTAACGAGCAATGATATCATGAAAAATTATATCCGAAAACCATGAACGCACGTGTCAAAATTTCATAGGTTCTAGAAAACAGTTTCAGTTTCATATGTTACTATAGGTATCGCTTTTCTGTAGAAATTGTAGTTGAAAATGCTGCTTACTCAAAAAAAACTTGCTACATAAGTGTATGTGCAAAAATTCTGTTGTGCACATTTACTAATTGTCTGTTTAGTTCACGAGTTTGAATCACAAATTAAACATGTTTTCTTTTACGGTGTCTTTTTTGGTAAAAATTTGAATTTGAATTAAAGTTTTCTGCTCAAAGGTATGAACCAATCACACACAAAATACTCTGGCTGCTTCGGTTTTTGTGCAAGGTAGAGGAACCTATAAGCCATTTATGATATTGATAGTTTTACTTGCTTGTTCTTACAGTGCTGCTGAGTTTGTGTTATATAAGCTGAAAGAAATGGGGAAGATAAGCCAGGATGATATATCACTTGTAATGGAGGAATTTGATGATCTTGATGTGGATCAATCAGGAACTTTGTCACTTTCTGATATAATTCTTGCTCAATCATCTCAACACTGATCAGAAATTGCTTACCCATCATTCTGCTTCACATCTCACAGGTAAAATTTAAAGCCTGTTATTCACAAATATGTGTGGGAGTTTACTTGATATATATTTATCTTCCCTCATACTAATTTGTTGTTTTTAGAGTCGTGATTCAAAACTTGCTTGTGTATGTATATGTTTTCGATAGAAACATGGTCACCTTAGAACTCCTTTCTTAAGGACTAAATGGTGAAAATGGAGAATACTATGATCTTTGATTCTACGGTTCATTTTGTTACTGCTACTCTAATGTTTTTAAACTATTATTAGGGCAGTTGGATCACAGGCTTGGTTCGAACTAAAAACAGTCTAGCAATTCAAATTCTGTGAAAGAGAGCACTGTACAAAACCAGTTCGAATTAGAATTTTTTTATTCGAACTGATGATTCCAACAATCCTCTTAATGTTTTTGTCGATGTCCGTATTCTCATTCTTAATTTTGATCAATTGAAAAGGTTAGAATTTTCAATTTTATGTGTAAAAAAAATAATAATAATTTACATACCTTTGGGAGTGCCGGTTCCAAGTTTCAACTTAAATTGGAACAGTATAAAGTCTCACATACTGTAATATTTTTCAATTCAAACCGTTCATTTAAACTCATTTACCAAGTAGCCTATTAGGTAGGTACACATTTGTTAACATGATGTAAATATGTAATGCCCCTAAGTGGGGTTAGTAGTTTTTAATAAACTAAATCAAAAGATCAAAAAATAAAATAAAACTTCTAAAACTTTAAAACAAAAATTATCCAAGATTTAAACGAAAATTTTCAAATTAAAGAAAATATTAAAAAAAATAACTACAATTTAATGTAGCACCTAAAATTTAATATTTTAAATATATCATTATCTTTATTCTAGCACTCAAAACAGATTAATACAGTCATAATGAGAAACATTCTTAACAAATGAAGTGGTTTCAACTGAATATAGTTATGTAATTTTTTAAACTATTTTTCTCGTTGTTATCTCACACTTTATAAATCCTAAAAAGATGAAAATACAAGGGCATAAACGACAACATGTTCAGTAGGAAAACTATTACTCACTCATTAACTTGCATGGTTAGTTTATTCATTAATACATCATTAATAAATTTTAACAAGCCTATCATGTCGATAACCAGTGGATGCTTAATAATTATCGTGTTCGTATATCATATATATATATACATATATTATAACAAAATTATGTAGCGTCCATATAACCATATCATTTATATATTATTTTATATTCAATTTCCTAGCAAGATGCACTAGATAATACATTATATTGATTGTCAAGTAGTCAAGTGAAAAGACTCATTGTCCCACGTCATTACCATGTCATATTCCTAAACAGTGCGTTATGGGACATTCGACCCAAGGGAGCGTCATTGCCTCCCTTTTTTTTATTTTCCTTTTAGGGTTTTGAATCGAAGGACATAAGCGTTGCCTTGTTTATGCTACACATTTTTATTCATTTTATATTGGACTTATATAATCTTAATCCATGTCTCTACATGTCACATTATTGTATTTCAATTCCTCACTAGTACACAAAATTCGTTTAACCTAACCATGCTTCCTACATCATGTTATGTTTCAAGTTATGTCAAAATCAATTCCAAACACGTTGTACATTACAGGACGGGTCCGCACAATTATCCATATGATGTTCATATAATAATAAGGACAAAATGATATGTATAATTTATCTTTGAAAATTAAATTATCAATTCAATTAAATAAAATCTTACAAAAGTTGAGTAATAGAATCCCTATCTCAAAACAGTTCTGAAGAAAATGTGGATGGCTAGGAATGACTTACGGAGATTCCTAAAGCAACAGCTACTAGTCTGGTCTCCATTACATTGATTTACTTTACCTCGTTTTACGTGTATTTGGTGTCGGATGATTTTTAATTAAATTGAATTAACCCAAACAGAGGTCCCTGTTGTGTCTGGAATGTCAAAACGAGTGAGGAGTGGTCTCAAATCATCAATCAAAGGTCAAGTCAACTATTGACCAAATTTGACTACTTTGACCATTATTGACCAAGTTTGACTAGCATTGATCGGTGTTAACACGGCTCTAATGGCAACTAGGTTTGGACCTACTCCCTAAATCGACCCTCCTAAGTTCATTAGTAGTGTCAATCTTGGCAAATGAGGTCGGGAAACCCCAAAATCGGCCCTCTCCTTCCCGAACTCTGACGGCCATAAATTCGCGATATTAGCGACTGTTTCTTGAAATTGAGAGAGGCAAAACACTGCTCGTCACCCATTGAACATATTGGAACCTTCAATTTTGTCTGGGGTGGTCGAATTTGATGGGATCAAAGTTTTACTACAACAACCGATGTTGTCGCCTTCAATTTTTGGCCCAAGGGCAGTGTTGACATGAAATTGATGTGTAAGTTTCGATGCTCGAAGTCCTCTGAGTGTTTTGGTGGCAATGGTGGGAAAAACGGTGGCTAGGAAGGCATTCGTCGAAATTGGCCACGACAGTGGCCGAAATTTGCATCTTAGGTGACTATTTTTCAGCAATATTTAGTGGACATGACTAGTCTAATTTTGTTCCTCTCGTTATTGTGAGTCTGTAGAGACTGAAATTGTCCCGATTGGACGTTGGACGAAAAAGTTATAATGGTCAGAAGTTCAACGATTTTGAAACATTGACTAGTGATTCTGATGGCTATTATTTGAATCATTGATGGCACAACGCGTCGTTAGACTCAACTTGTCAAGAGTTTTCCAATGGTACCAACAACGTCGAAAACAGACACCAGATGCTCGTCGGTGATTTTGAACGGAGATTTTTTTTCCTCTCTCTACCTCTCCTTTCTTTCTGTTAGTTCACGTTGGAGAGCTTCAACTCACATTTGTTGAGCTCTACATTTGGATAATGACTAAATTAGGTCATACTATTAAAATATTAGAATTAATTTTTACATATAAAAGTGAAAATGACTAGGTTTAGGATTAAAAAAGTAGTGTAATTTTAAAACAAAACTTATAGGGTGTTTGGTAAGGTGATTAGAACCGTTAGTTAAAACTGTTTTTTACTGTAGCATATGAGAGCTTTATACTGTAGTCAATTTTATTATTATTATTATAGTATGTGAGATATTTACATTGTTTATAACTGAAAAAATGGTATGAATTATTTTTGCCAAACACTGCCTTAGTGCGTTACAAATCAATTAACTTTATACTCAAAATGAACCAATTAAGTCCATTCTTCAAAATTTGAACTCCATTGTGACTTGTGAGTATGACAACACTAGTAATGCTTTTGTCTTTGTTTACCAAATTTTCATACGCAAATTTATTACAATCAAATCGAAGTAAAACCTGTAACTAAGATTTAGTTATTCCTTTATTGTTTTTTTAAAAAATAATTATAGGTTTTTGGTATCTCAGTTGGAACCAGGTTTCAACAACCAAATAATACTCTTAGTAACTATAGTAAAAATATAAAAAGTTGCTATAATGTAAAACTTACGTGTTTCAATTTGCAACCCAACATTTTAGTTCTAATCACCCTCTTAAACACCTTAGTAAAAACTAAGATTAAGTTGGACAAAATTAAATCCTTTATTTAATTTTTAATGTCTCAGATTGTGTCTAACTATATATATTATGACACATTATTTGATAAAAAATATTTAAAAATTAATTAGATGTTATTTTAAATTTTTTAAATAATGTGTTGTAATAAAATTGATTAGACATCTTATAAGATATAAAAAAATTGGACAATAAATCTAAATCCAAGTTCAACTAGATTTTCTCACATGGACCTTAAATACGCTATATGTCAAAATCATATTTTGAGTAAATGCAACGTTACCGTCCACCGACCGACCTGGGCCCGATCGTCAAACATGAATAATAGTACTTCCCTGTGGGCCCAACACCTACCAGATTTGTCATGGTATGCTGTGAAGTCTGCTGTGACACTAAATCATGGGGCCCACAACCTACTGGATATACTGTTAAGCATGGGACCGAAGCTTTTCATTGAGTCAATCACATCAGAGAAACAGGGACCCATAGCACATGGATCGGACGTTGGATATCAGTTCTCCAGACCAACAAAAAATCACCCCCACTCGATCATTCACAACTATACTGTTTATTACGAAAAGTTCGTTACTCATTTTTAGTGCCAAATGTCACGGGCAATTTCTCCTACGGAAACGAGAAGGATACTATCAATAAATATTTATTATTCAATCATTAAATTTAAAAAAATAATTTTGATAAAATTTAATAGTTTTAAAAAGTACAACACTAATAAGGTTCCCATAAAAAAATTCTCATTCTCATTTTGATCTTTAATTTTGAAATTTAGTGGAAGGAGTTTTCAAACTACTAATTTGTTTTAAAATAGTTTTTATGTTCATTTCACGATTAACATCTCCCAAAAAAAAAAGACAATAGTCTAAATTGTGTCTTAATATATAAAATAATAAAGCTAAACCTTTAGTCTATTAGACAACATATGGTCTTGTGTGTCTTTTTGTTAAAACTTTAAGGGATTTTTTTCAAAACTTATTAAAGTCAATAGTAGGTTTTGAAAATATTTATAGTATATAACAATAAATAAAATATTTATTCGATAAAAATATTTTTACTTATTTATCTATTGTGAGTAAAAAAATTAAACGGTAAAATTTTTATTTATTTATATTTATTATAAATATTTTTAAAACTTAATATTTATTTCAAAAAATTTAAAAAATCTAACAATTTCCTCACCCTGGTTATAAACCGAAAACTTAATTTAACATGTTTTAAAAGACAGATCAAAATGGAAGTGGTCTACAAATTCAAGGATAAAAAATAATTTAATCTTATATTGTTTCTTACGAAATAATAATAATGCTCCCTCTTTTTTTCATTTTTTCATTTTTTTTTTTTTTTTTTTGGATGAGAGCTCGTACTCAGACCCTTAAAATAACCCACCGTGTGAGGCAGAGGGACATAAAGGACTAAAGTAGTAAAGTGTACAACTTTCAAACTTGAGCAGCCTTATATTGAATTCACAATCCAGCTCACCATTGGTACTTGCTTAAACCAGAACACACTATTATATTCACTTCCAGTTTATTTATTAAGATTATATAAATAAACATACATGAAACAAGCATTTAAACTAGTGATTTGTCCTAGGAATCCCTGCAAGCTGAAGCAGGACCTACGTGGAAATTAAAAAATATAATTAAGCAGAAGAGACATAAAAAATATTAAAAAATTATGTGACTAGAATTTGGGCAATATTATGTATGAAAAACGCTTTTCATCTCATACAGTTTTTACCTCATTACTTATATAACTATAAATAACAGTCTAATATATAGTCTATCTTTTAGATAAAATTTAATTATTTTATTAATGATAAGGTTATAGCCTTCTACATTAATAGAATTGCTCTAATGTATGAGAGCGTGATAAGTACCAGTCTTTTCAATTTATCTATACGTCAAACTCTCGAATTAAAGTAATTTTGACAGGATCATTTATGATCTTGTATGCGAATGTCTAATTATAAAAAGAAATTGCCGCCAGTAATGATTTATATTTAAAAAAATTGTATGATATTTGCCTGTTTTCAAAGGTGATACGGTATTAAAATCATGTAAAACTAAGAAAATGTTTAGCAATTGATAGAATTTAATGAAAATTTTAGCTATGGAAACTAATAGTATTCAATAAAAAGACTGTGGTTATGGTAGAATTCAAAAAATTATATTATTAATAATGTGGTGTTTGAAAAAATCAATTTTGATCAAAATTTTTGGTTGCTACAATATAAAACTCTTACATTTTAAAATAATCAGTAAAAATGAGATACAATATAAAGCTCACGCGTACTATAGTTTTCAGTTTAAAAATTTCAATTCTAACTATACTTTTATACACCTTTTAAGTTTTTATAATCAACTGTTGGATATAATCAGAAACTACCTGTTTTGCATAATTTTTTATATTATTGTAATTTTGACCAAAAATTATATTCTGCATACCTTTTCATTTTGATGTGATTTTAAGTATATTCAATGATTAAAGACATACATTACCACATGAAATCCCACCATAGAAAGACCAAAAAGAGACATTGTTCAAGAAACAATTATGTTGTACATATCTAATCACAAATTGGTTGTTTGATAAATAAATTGAAACTAAAAGCATTTTCGTATGTTAGAGAAAATATTGTTAAAATAATAGTTGAAACGATAGTTTGCGATTCCAATTGAAATTGTCAAACAACCTAAAAATCTTCTATGTCTTGTGCTAGTCTATGGGTCTGTTTGGAAAGGCTTTCTAGAAGCTTCTCTTAGCTCCCTGAGTCTAAAAATACTTCTAAAAGTATTTGAATGAATTGTCATAAATATTTTTGCGCTTCAAAAATACTTCATGTGAAAGTCATAAAATTTAACTTCTCAAAAAAACACTTCTAAAATAGACTTTAAAACTTATACTAAATTATTATAGGTTGCTTAACAAACATATTAAGAACTAACCTTTTGGTTATCAAATAATGTAAAGCTCTCACATATTACAAAAAAATTAAAAATTGTTGCAATATAAAACTCTCAAATGATACAGTATTTTAAACTTAAAAATTGAATCTAGCCATGCTTACCAAACACTCTATAAATAATACTTTATAAGCTTAAATATTTTTGTAACAAAAAAAATTAAAACCATTCTAACACATTAAAATTCTTTTAAAAATATATTTACAAATCTGAAATTGTTCCCTTTTTGTTTTTTCTACCGACTAAAAACATAATAGAGATTGTGCTAAACGAGCAATATAGCGGCTACCATCACAGGCGATCCCACCAGCGCACGTTGTGAACACAATTGCCATCCACCGGGCAAGGGTGCGCAGTATTAGACAAGGCGTAGTTTAGCCTTGCGTGCGCCATCAACTGCGGCCCACTAAATTGAAATTCCAACATTCCTTTATTTTGTAAATACGAAAATTAATAATAAAAAAACTCTAAATTAAAAATAAAATAAAATAAAATAAAAACCAGAGAAAGCGAAGAAATGAAAAGGACTGAATCTAAAACATAATTCTTCTTCCCAGAATATACACAGTAAAGCGTTAACGTCATCAAACTACAAACCAAAGGCAAGACAAAGGGAAAAAAAAAAATCCAGAATTCAAAATTTAAAACTAAAAATTAAAACAAAGTTAAATTTTTTTAATTTTTTTTTTCACTACTCGGATTTGGAGTTGGAACTCTCTACTCTGCTTTCATCGTGCGAAGCTATATCTTCTTCAACCTTGAAACCCTCTACCGTACGATCCTCATGATCATGATGGCCGTGGTGATGGTGGTGGTGGTCGGGCTGGCCGGCGACGAAATCGAGGAGGCCTTCGCCGGCCTTGTCGGCGGCGGCGGAGGAGGCCGGAGAGGAGGCGGCCGTGGTCTTGCCGAAGACGAGGACGGCGGCGAGGAAGAGGGCGGTAGAGAAGAGGAGAGGCCAGAAGTAGGCGAGAATGGTGAGGAATCTCGGAGCGACGAGGATCAGGGACGAAACGACGACGCAGAGTAGTAGGGCGGCGAGGATGTGGAACTTGAACTTGATCAGCTTCTCCGGGATCTCCATGATTAGGTCTCGAAATTCTTTTTTTTTTCTTACTTTTTAGTCTGTTTGGTTGGCGAGAAACAGAAAGAAAAAGGGAAAGAATGAGAGAGAAGTGAAGAGAGTGTGTATGATTTGTGTTGGACTATGCTGGGTAGAGAGAGAGAGAGTGACTGTATGTGGGAGGATTTATGAATTTGTTCTGTGCAGAGATTCTCTGCATTGTAAGTGGGTTTTTTTTTTTTTTCGCCTAATGGGCTTTTTTCTGGAGGAATGTGCATGTGTTATTTTTCTTTCCTTTTTTTTAACTTTAATCTTTTTTTCCCCTAACCTTTAAGGTTTTCTGCATTTACCAAAATGCCCATAATAGTTTTCCTTAAAAAAAAAAAAAAAAACCCCACCATTGTAGTTCTTTTCTTCTTTATTTCCTCGTTAATTGTGAGAGGAGAGGTTAAAAAATCGAAACTCGTGTAAATGGGTTAAAAAACAGAATTACCTTGATGCTTTTCTTTTAAACAAGTGCTTTTTTATAAGATATTTGGTATAATGACTAAACTATTGATTAAAATTGTAAATGTTGTAATATATGGGAGCTTTATAGTATAGTAATTTTTTCTTTTACTGTAGCATGTGAAAGATTTACATTTTCTTAACTGAAAAGTTGGTAACCAACTTTAAAAATAGTAGCATGTGAGAGTTTTACTTTGTAACAACTTTTTTTTTTACTGTAGTATATGATAGCTTTATACTGTAGTTAGTTAGAACCAAATATTTTTAACTAACACTCTAAACACATGCGTGGTTCTTTTATGAACGTAGTTGAAACTGCATTTTGTAGTTCTAGTCAAAATTATTAAAGTGTTCCCTCACAAAATTTAACCAGTTAGAATTGAAAAATATGTTTTTAACTGCATTATGGACGGGCTCTTAGGTTTGTATTGTATTGGTGTCATCCCATGACTTTGTGTCCATTCTTTTATTTTTCTATTTTGTTAAATCACATCAAATGATATCGTATTTTATTTCAAATATTAAGGTTTATAATTGTATCTCATTTCATACTTTATATTTTTTTCGGATAAGTAATTAATTGTATGAAATGAAACCATAATAAAATGAGATAATCACATTTTTCTCCTAATATTAAGATACGTAATTGGCAAATAGGACTATAGGATCATATCCTCAATCATAATTGGAGTATACTCACTTGAAACATAACATTGGCCTTAGAGTTTTGTACCATAGTTTAACCCCTATTTGACATAATGGTTCCCACCACAAACTCAGTTATAAACAGTGTAAAGCTCTCATATGCTACAGTAACAATAAAAAAAAAATTGTTACAGTATAAAGCTCTCATATGCTACAGTAAAAGTGGTTCTAACTAATAGTTCTCACCACTTTCCAAACACCACCGTAGGTATTTTTTTATATGGTATTTTATACAGTATAAACAAACTCAGTTTTTTTATACAGTAAAAAATACCGTATATATGTTTTCTACGGTATTTTTTAAATAAAAATTTAAATTTAAATCAAAACATTTTGTATAAATTTATGAACCAAGAAGAATAAACCTTTTTGGCTCGATGGTAGGGCTGTACAAAAACCGCCCCGCACCCGCCAACAGCCCGCGTTCACGCCCGCCCATCTCGAAAAAAGCGGGTTTACGTTAGCAACTTACTGACGGACGGGTTCAATATATTCAGGTGGACGGGTTTGGTTTTAAGTTTTTGAGAGTGGGTTCAACCGGCACCCGCCCGCCTATATATTTTAAAAAAAAACTTATCATTTATTTGATTTTGTTCTTATTTTAGAGATGATTGAACAATCCAACACTCCAAGCACGGGCTCGGCTGCCTCTTGACATATTGAAAACAGGAAATTTTCTTATTATTCTGTGAAGTTATCAAAATTCAAATCAAATAAGTTAGTAGAGAAAGCCTTAAAAAAAAAAAAGAACACTTGACTTTGTTCATCGTTTCATTTGTAGCATTCTATTATTTTCGAACCCAGTGAATAGGCTTTAATCTTTATAGACTCTTGACTTTGTTCATCACTTTATCTATAGTTGATGTTTCTTGTTGCAGTGAATGATTATGTTTCTTAATTTGTACTTTTGAATATAGTCATTGTCTTTAGGCATCAAACTTGCTTGTTGTTGGGAATGCTTTATGTATTATCATCTTATATTTTCTACAAATTTTCTTCACTTTCTAAAAAAATGTCCAAAAAATTATATTGGGCAATAGCATAGGTCTAAACCGCCTCAACCCACCGGCAACCACCCAAAGCCAAACCGAAACCACCCGCCATGTGATGGGCGGTTTGCGGGTTAGTTAATCGCCAACCCGCCATCCAAAAAAACCACACCGTACCCGCCCAAAAACCGTTAAACCGCCCAAAAACCGTCAAACTGTCCAAAAACCGTCAAACCGTCCACCGTTCACCCCTATTCGATGGAGCAGCTCTCATACATGGTGCCTCATGTAAGAGGGTCAGCCCCTGTCTCATTAGGCCAAGTATTATTGCTCATGGACCAAACGCACTATTTCTTCATTAACGTTATTCCATTTTGAAGGTAAGGACTAGATTTTATTTAGTCCAAAGACCCTAGAAAAAGATGAAAAACACAAAGTTTGAAAGAGTACGGGCAACTTTAGAACTGGATATAAAAATACAAAGACCAACCTCCGAACTAAAAAGAAGAGTCCTTAATATCTTCCCTCTGCTTGCCGCAACACCTAAGATCTCTAACATTTTATTGATAATTTTTGGGTCTTTTTATAATAGGGTCTCGAATAAATGATGTATATATCATATACCAATTAATTTCAATCGACTTGCCAAATATATCCCATAACGGTCAATTGTCCATTTTACAAATCCAAAGCGATTAACCACTGTTTGGCATAGTGGTGGGAATCACAGTTTTCACCACAAACTCAGTTACAGTAACAATAAAAAAAATTATTATAGTGTAAAGCTCTCACATACTACAATAAAAGTGGTTATAACCAACAGTTTCTACCATCTTTCAAACACCACCAATAAAGCAGCCATATAATGGCCAATTTCGTTTCTTTTTATTCTCTGTTTTTTTTTTCTTTTACTTTTTTGGAATTTGCTTTCTTCTTTTTTCTTTAAGGATTTTGAATTGTCAAGTGAGTGAGGTTATTATGGTCTTTGGAACAAGGAAAAATAATCACACAGTTTGTTTGTTTCACTGATATTGTCGTATGCATGTGTATTTCAAATGCTCCTCATTGTCGCTTTAACCAAAGTTTTTGTTTGTTTATGGGCAGGATAATATCTATCACATGACGCGGTAATCCGAGGCCGAAAAAGTTATTCCGATTAAGAATAACTCTATTCCAAAAACTTTTCTATCTGAGATTTGAATTTCAAGGCTTTGCAATTATGGATTCAAATATTGGGGAAAGGTGAGCATGTTTTTATTAAAAAAAAAAATTAATAAGCATTAAAAAAAAGGGGTAAAATGATATATATGACATGGCATAGAAGATAAACGAATAATGATGTAGTGTTTAAACTCTCAAATTTATCAAAATTATGGCAAATTAAGAAAGATATAATAATCCAACAAATTTAATTAAATTCTAACGATTCAACTTATGTGTTTTTAGTCGTGTATTTTCTAATACATTTTTTCTCTTCTACGTATTTCTTTTTTTAGCAATAAAACGCTTTTGGCTTCGTTTAGTAATGTCGTTTTAGCTATATAGTTTTAATTATTACAATATAAAGCTCTTACATGCTATTAAATATTTATTCAACCTATGTTACTAAACGCACTATTTAATACCTCTATATGGTCATTCTTTAACATAACTTCACGTATCCTACTTATTACATCTCTGAGTGGAAATTAGGTATCCCTCGTGTATTTCAAGAAGAGCCTACTTGCAATAGAGCTTATCATAAGAATTACAATAGAAAGGATAAGGAGCTAAAAAAAAACCTGATTAATTAATTCTAAAATTGACAAGGCACCTAATTATCGCCATTACTTTCTCAAATGATAATTATTTTACAACCACTATCCTTTTCTTTTCTTTTTTTTTTTTTTGCTCGTGATAACCACTATCCATTGGACACACCAACAACACAGACAGTTGAGCTCTTTTTCTTTTCTTTTTTTGGATAAATTAGATACTTAAGTTTTTGTCCATTTGACAAATATAGTTTAAAGTATAATTTGTAGTTTAAACCAAGTTTGTTATAGTGTTTTTTTTTTTTTTTTACAAATCTTGAAAAAAAATGTAGTTTAAACTACAATTGTAATTTAAACCGCATTGTGAAACGGTCTATTTGTGTGTTATAGATCAGAGACTTTTATTTGCCCACAGTTTCAAGGACAATAATATAATATGGGTTAGTTGCTACTTTGGTTCATCTCATGCATTCTTCTTTACATACACTGAAGAACTCCAAAAAAGTTTACTCAATGATGACAAGTGTAGTCATCTCACTGCATGTTTCATGATCCACAAAAAAATAAAAAAGGACATACCATGTGGAAAAAGAGAAAAAAACAATATTGCTCTTATATCTAAACATTTTAAAAGTTACAGCTTAATTTTTTCCCCCAAAATGATCATAAATTTGGTTAAAATATGACCATAAATTTATTACATACATTTAAAGCTTTTGAGACGAAAAAAAAAAAAGTTTTTAAAGCCACTAAAATGACCTTCCGTTTTCGTATGTGTTCTCGTCATATTACAACGACGGAGGTGTTTTTTTCACTCTCCGATTTAGGTTTTTTTTTTTTTGTTTAATTGCTTAGGCCATTTCACGACACTTTTGTTGGTGACCTTATAGACACAATTCTTTTGGTCTCATCAATTGGAGCATTCCATCAATTGTAGCGGTGTTACTGAAAAAGCTTTTTATAAACTCAATTGTTAGTGTTCTCTTTTGGTTTCCTTCGTTGGAGCATGGTGCATATGTTATCTCCTGGTGCACTTCATGAGAATTACATATGAAACAGTTTATTGTAGATATTAAGGGCCCGTTTGTTTCGATACTTGAATCACGGTTTGAATTATTTTGCTACAGTATTTTCTCTCACAAAAATTTAAATCTTCATTCAAATACTCTATTCAAATACTCGAACCAAACGGGCCCTAAGTTTCTCTGAGGCTTGAGATCATTTGAGTCAAAATTAATTTGTGTGTATATTCTTTATAATAATGGTTGTTGTCATTATTATAAGGTGTTTGAAAATGTGGTGGGAACCACTTTTACTGTAGCATGTGAGAGTTTTACACTGCAGCATATTTTTTTTTAATTGTTACTGTAGCATGTGAAAGCTTTACACTGTTCATAACTGAGATTGTGGTGGGAACTGAGTGGTTCTCACCACTGCCAAACACCCCCTTAATGTTGGATACTGAAATATATATTCATATATATATATATATATATGATGATCAATTTCAATACATAATAACTGTGTTTTTATGACAATGAACTAGAACTAAAGTATTTTCATTATCATAAATATTTGTAACTCTAAATTATGATTGTTTTCATTATTAATGCTGGACTATATATATAATATATAGGCACACAAATATAATCAACATATAAAATCATAATGGTTGCATCTTTATATTATGAAATAAGATAATAAATTCAATCATTATCATAATAAAATGTGATTATAAATTCTTTAATAACTGTATATAATTATGAAAAATAATATATATATATACATATATATATATATATAGAGATAGAAACTTTATGATCAACAAATAGCAGCATGATGATTATAGATTTATGATGATGCAAAAATTATAATTATATTAATTATCATTAAAATTATGTTTATTAACATTATAACAACCTTCATTATTACAAAAGTAGGGTAGCAAAATATATATATATATAAGATTATAATTTCTTTCAATATCATAATGAAATAAGTTTATAATTATATTCATTATGATAATAAAAATAAGATTATAAATTAATTCATTTATTATCATAAAAATTTATCTTTATAATTATGATTGTTTTCATTATTATTGTTGAACACTATAATATAAATATACATGATCAATGATCAGAGCATAATTACTACATCTTTATGATAATGAACTAGAACTATAATTATATTCATTATCATTAAGATTTGTAACTTTAAATTATTATGTTCTTTGTTATTAACGTTGGACAATATATATATCTATAAACACACACGTATGAACAATGAACATGAGCGTAGTAATTGCATCTTTATATTAAAAAAATAGTATTATAAATTTATTTATTATCATAATAAAATATCATTATAAATTTTTTAATAATTATAAATGACTATAAAAAATTAAAAATATATATATATTTAAAATATACAAAAATGCATAACAGTCATTACATATCTATAATTTTTTAAAAGTTATTATATTTATAATATCGTAAAACAAATCGACATTTTTAGTCCCAAATCCTCAAATTGGAGGCTGCTTTCAAAAGGAAAAACAAGGGCTCAAATACATGGGCCTGTCGATTGAACTCCGACCCCGATCCACTACCTCGAACTTTACCCTTTGACACATAAGCCCTCAAAACACGATCAAATTTACCGCCTGCACCTATCTCTCTCGACCTTGGAACTCTGTCTGAAGCTTCAGCAAACCACCGCCAATGGCGCCTGTTAAAACCACCGGCGCTATTGTCGCCGCCGCCTCCGTCGCCGTCCTCTCTCTCCTCTTCTGCAACCTTATCAAGTCCAAATCTTCTTCCTCCGACTCCAAAAGCCCCAAACTTTCCAAATCCTCAAACAAAAAATCGAAGCACGGCCTCGTCGGCGCTATCGGTGACACTCCTCTGATTCGCATCAACAGCCTCTCGGACGCCACTGGTTGCGAGGTAATATTCTTGGAATTTTTATCGGTTTTTTCTTTTTATCAATTTTGGTTTCTTTTAATTTCAATATTTTGTTGTGGATTAATTTTTTTTTATTCAGATACTTGGGAAGTGTGAGTTTTTGAATCCTGGAGGGAGTGTAAAAGACAGAGTTGCGGTGAAAATTATCGAAGAGGTGATTTTTATAACTTTTAGCTTTGTTTTGTTTGGTTGTTGAGAAAATAATTGTGTAACTGAAGGAAACCGAAATCATTTTGATTGATTGCTTAAGTTTTTGCTTAGTTGATAATTTGGCCACGAATTTTCTTACCAAAATTCAATCTTTCTTTTTCTTACCAGAATTCAATCTTTGTTTTCCTCCCGTTTTTCTTCTGATCAATTTTTAATGGCATTTTAGCAATCAAAGCTCTAGAAAGTAGATTTTTATAATGCTTCTTTCACAATATTGTCCATTTTTGGGGTCTATTATGTGCTATTTTCTAATTTTTGATATAAAAATTGTGTATTTGAACTGAGACTTCAAAATTTTTCCTATGCCTAGTGTTTGGTCTTTTGCTGTTGATCAGTCATGGACCATGACTGTGATATATTTGTTATATGTTGATTATAAATGCAGGCCTTGGAATCTGGAAAGCTTGCTCCCGGTGGCGTGGTGACGGAGGGGAGTGCCGGAAGTACAGCCATTAGCCTTGCTACGGTTGCTCCTGCCTATGGCTGCAAGTGCCATGTGGTTATCCCGGATGACGTTGCCATTGAAAAGGTATATAAGAATGCATTTCAGATGAAGACACTTCAATTTAGAAATATTTCCTTCCTGGGCTGTATTATATTTTCCTTGTTGCCTAAAATTTTCCTCGTTGATTTAGTTTCAGTTTTGGTTTTATTTTTGTTCCTTCTAGTGTTTTTACTATGTACTGAATGTTATGTGTTTCATGTCAATCTATTTCTAGTCTCAAATTATTGAGGCCTTGGGAGCCACTGTTGAAAGGGTAAGACCGGTGTCAATTACGCACCGAGACCACTATGTCAACATTGCGAGACGGCGGGCTTCAGAAGCAAATGAACTAGCAGCAAAGCATAAAACATACGAACAAAGAAATGGCAAAGAAGCAGAGCAGCTTAACGTTTACATATCCAATGGAGAGAAGCATGATTCTTCCGGGTCACTGAATTGTAAAGGTGGTTTTTTTGCCGATCAGTTTGAAAATATGGCAAACTTTCGGGCCCACTATGAGGGTACCGGGCCCGAGATTTGGGAACAGACTGGAGGAAACTTAGATGCATTTGTGGCTGCAGCAGGAACTGGTGGTACCGTGGCTGGTGTTTCCAAGTTTCTACAAGTATGCTACTTTCTCCTTTTATAAACTGCCGTCAAGTGTAGTTGATGTTGAGGCAAAAGTTAATATATGAAAATCCTGTTTTGTGTTTTACAGGAAAAGAATCCAAACATCAAGTGCTTCCTTATAGACCCTCCTGGTTCTGGTTTGTTCAACAAGGTTACAAGGGGAGTGATGTATACTAAGGAGGAAGCTGAAGGACGAAGGCTGAAGAATCCTTTTGATACGATAACCGAAGGAATCGGAATCAATAGGATAACTCAGAATTTTATGATGGCAAAACTTGATGGGGCTTTTCGAGGCACGGATATGGAAGCTGTTGAAATGTCAAGGTCAGTCCTCAAATCCTCTCTAATATTTAATTTGTTTCCGACTACGATTACTCTCGTACCTATAAGAAGTGTGAAAATGAACTTAATAGGATTGAATGATCACCCCAGATTGATAGAAATTTACAACATAATAATAATAATAAAATAACTTGTTTGGTCATAACTGACAAGCTCGTTCCTAATTTTTTACATGGTTTTTGTGCTTTATGCTTTTTTAGGTTCCTCTTGAAGAATGACGGTCTCTTTTTGGGGAGTTCTTCGGCGATGAACTGCGTTGGAGCTGTCCGAGTGGCACAGGCAATTGGTCCTGGTCACACAATTGTAACCATATTATGCGACAGTGGGATGAGGCATTTGAGCAAGTTTTACAGTGATGAATATCTGTCGCAGTTTTGTTTGACACCCAAGGCAACTGGATTGGAGTTCCTTGGCATCAAATAAGATGTAGGCCGCCAAAGAGCGGCAATATTTCATCGACAATTGGTATTGGATGCCATTTTTTGGACCATCACAAATGATTCGAGATGTCGACATTTTTGTATTTTAATTTGATTCTTTTCTCACACTTTACCAAAGATTAAACTTGCTTTTGCCTATCAAAAGCAAATACCATTATTCTTACTTAGGATAGGAAGCTCATCAGAGAATTTCAATTTTGAAACATTTGAGAAATGTAACATTTTACGGTTAAATTATTGCTTACATCCTTCTCTTATTAAATACTTCTACACTAGCGGATTTGTATTCGACATTCTTTTTTGGATAATAAGTAACTTGTAAAAATTTGCAATCTGATGGAAAATGTAGTTGGATAGAACAGATAAACTCTTTCTCATAACTTCAGCAACACCAGTTGTACCAAAAGGTCCAGATGGAAACTTATCGTCAAGATACATGGCCTTAATTAATGTCTCCAAATTTAAACCTTATGAGTTACTAACTTAAAGCCTCTTGAAGAGATATCTTTGGATAAGGTAAAAAAAAACTCTGTTCCACTCACTGCTGGTACCACTTCTCAAACTGGGACTCATGGCAATGTGGGTCAAGCCAATCTCTGGAAGAGCCCTTTGCCATGCCACTGCTGCTAACTTTCCCACCGCCAACAAGCTCTCTTAGATTCTCTACCTTGTTTTCTCGTCCCATCCCACTAATCCTCCTATCTGCCTCCTTCAGTTTCTGCTTGAACCGCTGCTTACGGCTCGAAGAAGTCACTTCTTGCTGCTTCGACTGAGATGGGGGCGCCCCGTGTGGTCCGAGGTAGATGCTCTCTTCTATTTTGGGCTGCAACAAGGCTTTTAATGCAGATTTCAGCAACCGCTCTTTCTTTCTTTTTAACCGAATTAGAAGAGAACAAGTAGCAGTTTCTAGATGAAAAATGAGAGTACTTGAAGCTGACCTTTGGAGAAGGTGGTTTTGAGGGTTCTCCTTTTGGAGCATCAGGATTGGTTTGATCTGGCTCTTCTATTGCCAAGCTTGGAATTACAAATCCATCAGTGTCTGTTGCAAAGGTTCCATTTCTTGATGTCAGTGAAATGAAGAAAATACAATAATAATATTTCCCAAACCAAGATCTTGGACACAATCAACAGACGCAAAGAATCATATCCTAAACAAACAACCTCTAATTCATAATTGCCATAAAACAATAAAGCCAAAGCCGAATAAATCAGTATTTAAGTGTCTTGATGAAGAATATGCATCACAAATGCAACATTTACTGCTTGAACACCCAAGCTGCACAACATATAACCTAATCTGAGGTACACTAAATGATATCATCTAATATTCATCGGCTTAAAGACAATAAGATCCGTACATACAAGACACACATGACATGTAAAAAGCACATATATTTATATGAATATATGCGGAACCTTTAGTTTAACTAAAGTCCAACTACCTTGACAAGTGATGGAAGTAAAAATACACACACATATATTATATGTATGTATATAGAGCTCATTATCATTTTTGGATTTACAGGCCAACTTTTGTGGAACTCACCTTAACAAAATTGAAAAAAGCTGAAAAACAAGATAACCGACTCAAATAAAAATATGCACATCCAGAATGTTGATCCGTATTCAAATTTCAAATCAGACTGCTAAAGGTTAATCACCTAAAACTGTAAGATCTTAATCAAGATTTTTCACTCAAGACCCAAAAAGCCCACATGCCTAAATTAATGTCCTTATTGAATGTCCTTGTACTATGACAAATACCACTACCAATACAATTGCCAAACTATACAATCACCTAATCCAAAAATATGGGTCCTTTTCTTTAAGCCGCAACAAAGCGCAACAAAATCCATATAAAGTTTCAAACTTTGACGCAATATGAGGACAAAACAATCACTGTCCAAGTCTAATCCGATCATACTCAAACTTTTTGTTTTGCTGTCTGAGAAAAGTCAAACCATTAAACCCCCCAAAAAAGAACTGAAATGAATTGAACCTTAACTGAACCCACTTAACTAATTGACTTTATTTTACTTGATTTCTCTGATTAACTCAATACCCACCAAAAAAAATAAACATTAAAAATCCACTCTTTTACTCTTCCACTAAATTTCCCCCCAAAATTTTCCTCGAAAACAAACAAGGGAGTATAAAAATGAGAAAAAAAATAGCAAATTGATGAAGACCATACCCCACTCATCTTCTTCTTCTTCAAGTGAAGGAGTGGTCCGCACTGGAGATGGGTCCATGAGACGCTGATGATCATGGATTTTCAACGGCCACGGGCGCAAAAGCCCCTGATAGAGATCAATCAGACAGCGAAAATTCCCAAAATCAGACACCCACTAGAACAGCACAGACTCCGAAAACAAAAATTGTTGTCGAGAAGGGATTTTCTTCGATGAGAATCGCAAGCGCAGAGTTTGGTGGTATAAATAATCCTAAGACAAGAGCCCCAAATGGGAAGAAATTAAAAACCCTAACCGTAGGTATCCTTTGTACAGTAGCCCTCCACATTTTTTTTTGTTATTTATTCATTATTTTATTCTGGTCTGTGTTCCGAAACTACCCCTTTTGTGCCAGTATGACGAAGGATATGGTTGGCAACTTGGCACTTTGATGTTCTTACAACAGTCAAAAAGCATATTTTTTTTCTTTTTTCAAAAAAAAAAAGTAGATTTTTTTGGAATATTTATGTTTTTATACGCGTTGTTTTAAGTTAATTTAAAAACTACACCTTTGATTTTTAATTTCATCGAATATATATTTTTAGACTAGATTTAATATGCAAATCTATGTCTTACCCTAATTAATAGTTG